>CM053787.1:77299107-77899107 GCA_028749045.1 Cupressus sempervirens | reverse complement strand
GGATCACATCCCTTCTCCATCAACAATTTTGGTGATTCTTGGTACAAGCTAGTGACCTTTGTGGTTTAGAACCAAATTAGGAAATTAGATGATTTAAGAATGTTTGAAATACAAATGCAGGAGATGATTCAAAGGGGTGAGTGCAATCTAAGAGCTCACCCTTCGTACCCTTCCATCTTGATTGGGAAAATAGTTGTTCTTGACCTTCATATTTTGTGTATAATAATTAAGGAGTTGAATCTTATCCAATTGATATATAACTATTTCCTTAAATGAAAAATAAGTTCGTAAAATAATAGACATGTGATCTCCATCATCATAATTTTATAGTACATAGCTTCTGCTATTAATTGAATAAATGTAAAAATTGGATCTTTGAAAATGCATAAGACATTCATCACTATTCATTTATTTGTTTTAGAGTTGATATGAAATCAGTAATAGAAATGCTTGAAATTTGATAGGATAAGATACATACTTCAAAATGGAACCAATATGAAAAATGTCTATGTTCTGATGCCTGTGCACAATTTCTCCAAAATCTGTAAGCTATTCCAAAATAGAAATGTCGAAACATAGAAAACCCAAAAATATTTCTTTTTTTTGAAGGGAGGTCAACCTTGATCCTGTTGGCAGGGTACAATTGTGCCCCAAAAAGTTGACCTTGACCTTTTCTACTTTGATGAAAATTTCATTTGTGGATCTCGAAAGTTTGTTGAAAAGGGTATCCAAATTTGTACTTCAATCTTCAAAACAATGCTTGCATAAATCTTAAAATAGGGTTTTGGGCTGGCTATATAGGGTTTTGCCTTAGTCAAACCCCCATTTTGGTGATTTCCACCTCCATGAATAGTTGGATATAATAGAATGTGTGTGTAATGTATGTTTAATGCCAAGATCTAATCTACTAGATTAAAACCCTAGCATGAATATATATATATATATGAGAAAGCAATGCATAGACTTGAATAGGATAAGAAAGCATACCAAGACCCTGAGGCTAAGGTACTCTTACCAAGCTCATAATCCATAATTGCTAGCCCACGATTGTATCTTTGAATGCTTAAATATCCACAAGGGTATAAAAATGCTTGATATCTACAATAACTTGATCTTCTATATCATTTTCTTACAATCTTGCATCTTCATAACATCATCTCTTGATTCTAGTTATCCTTCTCGTTATCATGTTCATATTCTCTATTTTCTAGTTGTAGATAGATGCAAATGAGAGTCTTTACATAGAGGCTTCAAGTGAGGCTCCTAGAGTAATGTGAGGACCCATAATTAAAATTTCACCGCTAATTATGGTCCAATTAACATAACCAACCAAGGAGGGAAAATAATTAAATGAATCTTGAATTAAAACCCTTCTGCATTTGAATCCATAAGCTTGACATTGATTTCAGAGCCCTCTGGGACCAAAAATGAAAAAAATGGATCAAACTCCGAAAGAGGTCAAGGACAACCTTGACCTTGACCTAGGTTAGGTCTGACCTCAACCTTGCCCTAGGTCAGGTTCCACCTCAACCTTGTCGTAGGTTAGGGTCAACTTGGGAATCATCATCGGGTAGAGCAAAAAAAGTGGGGATTTCAAGGATGCCCAGAAACCTAGAAATGATGTCAAAACATGATTAAATACCTAGAATAGACATCAAGTCCTATAACAAATATGATAAATGCTAGGAGGATCTATTCCTTTGTCCTACCTAGAAAATAGAGCTATTGAGGAGGCAAATTAAGGAGAATCTTTGAGATCATAACCCTAATTTCACCTAGAATGAAGGAATCGAATGCAGAATGTATCCTAAATGCTAATCTATCATGGAAAATGTACTAAGAGAGGGTGATAAACCTACCACAATGGAAGTGCTTCCATTTTAAGACTATATGAGATTATTTCTTCAGTATTTACAATTAAGTTCTATCATTTATTATTATGGAAGAATTGAACAAAAAAAGAATAAAAGAAAACAAAATGGATAAATGTTTGAATAGATATATCTTGTACCTACATTGTTCGAATGTCCAAAATGGGAAGAGTACTTCTCAGAGGCAGGGGGTGAATCAAAAGTACAACACTTTTAACTCTTTTCAACAATTTAAACATATAATTGAAAAGCTAATTGCATGCAAGTAAACATATAAATGAACATGAAGTAAGTCACATGTAATAACGCATAACACCAGATTTGGTAACCCAAAAACCCTCCAAGAATAAGAAGGTAAAACTGGGATGGGGATGATACACACAAAAATTACTACAGTAATAATTATTTGACCACTTCTGATGGTCTGCCTTGTGAAAGGCTTGCCTTGTTAAAGGCTTTACACTATGTCAATAGTGACTTGATTAGAGGATTTACAAACACTTTACATGAAGTTTCACCCTGTTAAAGGATTTACAATAGGCTGTTAGACCCACCTAATACATAGGATTTTCAATCACCTCTTCTAAAGGTTCTCCTACCTACCTGTTAAGCTAACCTATCAATATAGGATTTTCAACTTCTAATACAATGGCAAGAAAGTATTAGAACAATCAACCCGACAGTATGCAATCTTTAATTGTTGGATTTTAGGCACTTTTTCTACTCCTTCTGACCTTGATCCTCTGAGATCTGATATCAAGTCATGTCTCTTGTCCCTTGTACTATTTTGATCAACTGGATATGAAATTGTTGCCCTATTCCTCTAAGTCTTTCCTTCTTCACACTGAATTTCACTATAGTCTCCCCATACACTATTCTCATCCACGCATGAAAATGGGGTTTTCGACCTCCTTTTAAAGATTGTGAAGACTTAGGGTTAGGTATGGATCTACGATCCATATTGAATCTTAAATTCCTACTCATTCCTTGTGTTTTTCTCATTGGTTGCATGCCTTCTCCATTTTTCTGATTCGCTACATGCATATCATATAGGGAATGTAGAAGATTCATCCTTATCCTTTTTCTCCTTCGAAATCCTTCTATGTTGGCTCCAAAAATGATTTTCATCTGAGTTTGTGAGGGCACAAACTTATATGTTGATTCTACGTTACTCAACACATACTAGACTACTGGTGCTCGACACATATACTATCCTGGATTGCTCGACACCTATTACACTCTGTCTCGCTTGGCACATATATGATTCTAGCTCACTGGGCATATGAAGCATTCTGACTTGCTCAACATTAACTATGACTCGACACCTATATGTCACTCAACACTTATATAGTATTCGGTACCTGAAGTCACTCGACACGTATTGAAATTTTGACTCGGCACACACAGTGGCTCGACATACATACTGCAATCGACTTCAATGTAGAAAGTGGTTAGTGTATTGACACTCAAATGTTAAAACCATCTAAGGACTAACACTACATAGTATTAGAGAATTCCAAGTGCCTTTGGCATGTTAGAAAATTTAACAAGATTTAGAGGTTCCTTGCATCTCATGTTTGCAATAATGCAAGTTTCTCATAATGTTGTTAAATTAGATCCGCATATTCAATGTGTGACCCCTCTCCTGAAATGACAAAATATTTATTGCATTATGATTTGGTTGTTGGAATATTCAAATATGGAAAGAACACTTATGAGAGAGGGGGGGGGGGGGGGGGGGGGGTGTTTGAATAAGAAGTATCACACTTTAACCAATAAAACTTTTATTTGAAAGTAAATTGTGTGCATGTAAACACATCAAATAAACATGAAACTAATACATGCATCAACAACACATAACACTGGAATTTGGTAACCCATAAACCCTCTAGAAATAAGAAGGTAAAATTGGGGTGGGGATGATACCAACAAAATCACTGCAGCAATATTGTTCAACCACTTCTGATGGTCTGCCCTGTTAAAGGCTTTACACTGTGTCAATAGTGACCTGGTTAAAGGATTTACCAACACTTTACATGAAGTGTTACCCTATTAAAGGATTTAATCACCTTTTGATAAGGATCTACAAATAGCTATTAAGCCAACCTATCTACATAGGGTTTCCTTTCTAATACAATGGTAAGAGAGTATTAGGTATTATAAACCTGATAGTTTGCAATCCTTGATTGTTGAATGCAGGCACTTGTTCTGGCTCTCTCTCTGATTTCGATCCTCTGATATCTAATTTTTGTTCGTCTCCTTTGTTTTGTTCTGATCAACTAAAATTGAATTGCTGCTCTTACCCTCTATGTCTCCTTTCACTGAATTCCACTATGTTTTTCCCTTAACATTGTTCTCCCTCTCTCATCCTTGTTACAGTGAGACTTTTGTCTTCCTTAAAAAGACTTCAAAGAGTTATGGTTAGGTATGGATCTATGATCCACATTGAATCTCAATTTTTTTCTCAATACTTGCCTTTTGTTGATTGGTTGCATGCCTTTCCAATTTTCCAATTGGCTGCATGCAAATTGCATAGGAAATGTAAAAGATTCATTCTTATCTCTAGATCTTTCAAGATTTACCTTGTGTCGGCTACAAAAATGGTTTACATCATAGTTTGTGCAATTACAAACTCTTATGCTGATATTCTGAGTTACTCGACTCATGAAGCATTATTGATGCTCGGCACATGCTATTTCCTGGATAGCTCGGCACCTGATCACTTTGGATCACTCAACACTTGATATTACTTGGCACTTGATAAACTTGATATCACTCGGCACTTGATCATTTTGGATTGCTCGGTAGTTGATGAAACTAGATTGCTCGGCACATGACTATGACTTGGCTCCTACTCTTTGCTCGGCATGTATAGTGAAAAATGTTTAAGTGTATTGACACTCAGCTATAAAAATTATTCTCAAATATTCCAAGGAACAACATGCATGCTAGTGTTATTTTCACATTCTTGTCTAGACCAATAGTCATAATATTGAGCACAACTTTTTCATGTAAAGATGGAATGACACAATTCCAATTTTAGATAAATGTAAATTGAATTTTCTTTATCCATTGGAATTTGATTTTAAATACACGAAAAATATTTTTGTAAAAGGTGCCAATGAAGAGTTGGGGAATGTGAATTTTAACAATACATATTTGGGATGACAGTAGTGTTTTGGACATAACTTTCTCATACAATATTGGATTTGAGTGCTTTAAATTATATTTTAGACTATATTCATAGGAGAATAATCATTAAAAATTGGCTTTATAGATTCAATGATTTGGTCATCCAAAAATAAATTGTCCCAATTCTATTCCTAATCTAGCCTTGAGTTTCCCACATGACACCTTATAGGTATTTTGGCCACATCTTTTTGGTTTGATACACAAATTGAAAATTGAAAATTAGATTAGAAACTATATTTTAACAAGTATTTTTGAGTGGAACATATTTTAAAAATGCATCCATACAATCCTCCAAATAAAACTATTTTGGTTGTGATTTTAATGAAGTAAATGTAGAAGAATGTATACGATTGGATTAGGAAAGAATGGTTCAAAATATACAAAATATATCACATTAGACAAAGGCACAAACTTTTTGTTTCCATTATTGATCCTCATTTGTCTTGAAGGGTATAAGATGAACAGACATGAGAGATAGAGTTTATGCTATTAAGGCATGTGCAAGACACATCCTTTTGTAGATTTTTTTTTCTCTTTTAGGATTTACACAGATATGTAATAAATCATCGACACAATATCCAACCATGTTGTACTAGCTTCGTTGTCGACTGAAGAACATAATTCTTAGTTAAGAAATACTATAAGTGGTGTAGGAGCACCTAGGTTTTAGGTCCTCTAGATTAGAGAAATAAAATGAGACTCTTTGAGAGACTTGGGAGTATTGCTTGTTTATTTTTGAGGTCCTCACACATAAGAATTTTATGCATTCTAGACAACTTGGTGTAGAAATGGTGTGTTGTCAAAATTGTCAACTAGGTAAATTGTTGCTAAAAGTTATCTTAGAGGGTGAGTTTAGTGTAGGAAGGTAATTAGGAGTGGAAATAACCTAATCATGGTCTAAATAAATTCCATGTTTGATTTGGAGTCATGGTGTTGAGTTTCATAAAGATTAGAGTGTAAAAATGCAAATATTGTCAATGTTGCAAAAGTTGTAATGTGACAACTTTACAATTTTACAATTTTCTTGTCCACGAAGTTGCAAAAGTAGTTGGGAAGCAAAAAGAGGTTACCAACTAGCAGGAGTTGGTTTATTTAGTTCTTCAAAAAATGGTCTCTACCAGTATTACCCATGGTTGGAAAACTTTGAAACCCTAAGAAATAATAGTAGACTCTATGTTCTTTGTATCATAGAAAGGATGGAGTACGAAGCACAAGGCAATACATTTATCTTGGAAGCCCTAGGTGAAACTGGGTAGTTCTCGGCTACAATTTGAGACAAGGAATGTTGTTTTCTTGTAAGGGTAAACTATTTTTGAAGGAATGGGTGTAATGGAAGGTAATATCCTAGAGTGAAGGTTATATGGGTGCTAGGAGAGGTCTCCCCAATCACAGGTGAGTGAGAGAAGGCAATTTTTACATTGGACTATCAGGAAATGTTGTCAAACCATAGTAAACCATTGAAATTTGGGTTAGGGCATATGGTATACCTTGGGGAACCAAGATATCAGGAATCTTGAAGGTACTTGAAAAGAGTGTCCTAAGCTGGAATTAGCTTGGAGCCTTGTTAAGGAAAGTTCAACATAAATCAAGTTTTAGTCCATTAGGAGGGCTAATTAAGATGACATAGGTATTCATGATAATCAATGAGTATTTTTTTACACTTGGTAATTATTTATCATGTTAGACATGTTGGAATTAACAAGTGGGAAGATTTACTTCTAAGAGGGGTGGTGAATCAGAAGTAACTAACTTTAACCCTTTTAAATCCTTTTAACTAAAACCATTCACATGCATTAAATTTATCTATTGAACTTGAAAGTAAAGACATGCATGAAAATAGACAACACACAAATTTGGTAACCCAGAAACCCTCCAAAATGAGAAGGTAAAATTGGGGTGGGGATTACACCCACAAAATATCACTGCAGTAATGTGTAACTATTCAAGGTTACAATGTTTGACCACTTCTAATGGTCTACCCTATGAAAGGCTTGTCCTGTTAAAGACTTTACACTCTGTCAAAAGTGACTTGGTTAAAGGATTTCACTACCCTGCTAAAAGAAGGCTTGGTTAAAGGTTGGAATTCCACCCTGTTAAAAGATTTACAAATGGCTACAAAGCCAACCTAAGTCCATAGGATTTCATTATCTAATACAATTTCTAGAGAGTATTAGAAAGCTTTGACCTGATAGCTCTACAATCTCCAATTGCTAATTCCAAATCCTTGTTCTGCTCTGGCTGACTTGATCCTTGCTTGATCTGATATGTCACTCTTCAATAGCCTCATACTTTGTTCTTGATCAACTAAATGTTGTAATGCTACTATGTTCCTTGAAGTTTTTTCACACTTCCCTTTGAATTTCACTGTAGTTTACCCATACTCTACTCTCATCCACGCATACAATGGGGTTTTGTCCCCCTTTTAAAGATTTCAAAGACTTAGGGTTAGGTATGAATCTATTATCCATATTAAATCTTTATTTCCCACTCATTCCTTACACTTTTCCTATTGGTTGCATGCCTTATCCATTTTTCTTATTGGCTAGATGTTGATTGCATAGGAAATGTAAAAGATTCATTCTTATCTTTAATATCCTTTGAGATTCTTGTATGTCAGCTCAGAAAATAGTTTACATAGGTGTTTGTGAAATTACAAACAACTATGTCCAATTTGTGCTCCTCAACACTTGTTACCTTTGATGCTCGGCTCATATAAAAAAATAGTCTCACTCAGCACCTATAGCAGTTTTGTTCCACTTAGCTTCTATAATGACTTGGCACCTATACTTTTCTCAACACTTGATCTTCACTCAACACTTGAAGATTGCTTAGCATACATTGTAGCTTAGCATCAACTGTTTAATCAACATCTATACATATTTTACTCGGCATGTGTTACTAGCTCAGCATGAACTTAGTAAACATCTTAAGTGTGTTGACACGAAATAGTCAAAACTTAGTCTTAGATCCAACAATCTCCCCCTTTGACATGAGTGTCAGAAACACATAACAATATATCAAAGTCTAATCTCCTCAAGTAAAATATGCATACAGTTCGGCATATATACAAAACTTCAAAACTTCTCAAAATTCTATGAAAACTATATATATACCTCAAAAAGTTTTGTGACTCCCCTTGAGCTGATGTATTCCTATAACTGTAACCAAAGTTCTTGTGCTCCCCCTAAGCTGATGTGCCTGTACTCTCTATCTATGTTTTCTTCCATTCTTATGTCAAAGGGGTCTAAGGAGTAAGACCATATTTTGCCAAAAATGTTTTATTGACCTCCATAATCATCTTGAGAGATGTATCCCAATTTTCCAAAGCAATTTCTAATGATTTATGCTAGATAGCTGTCTTTGCTGCAAGATGAATAAGTCCTTCCAAAGTAGAAATATTAGAATATTTCTTGAGAACATTCTCTGCATAGGCTTGTTTTTTATGGAGTACTTCCAAATGTGGGGTTATGGAAGATTGTATTTGCATCAATTTGGCCTTGATATTGGCCTCTTCAGCTGTCAACACAGCTAATTCTTTCTGAGCATCAACTGTTTGAGCAAAATGCTTCTCACTTTAAGTTGGATCATTTGGCAGTTGAGTACTAGATATCTTTAGATTTCTCTCCAAGCTCATTATTCTTTGGCTTGTCTCATGTGTGAAGTATGAAAAATCACACAACTTTTTGTACAATGAGAATACATTCTCAAGTACCTTTTACACTTTGTCAATTTTATTTGCCAATTCAACCTGTGACAGTGCTATTTCACTGGATATTTTTCCATTAACTTTTCCTTGAAATTTCCTCTCAGACCATTCCATGAGTTTCAAATATGTTTCCTAGTATTTATTAGTCACTTGTTCTACAATATCTATCAGTTGTTCAAATATAGGCTTGTTTTCATTAGATGTCTCAAGCTAAATGCATCAAGAAATATTTCTTTTATTTCTACTAGTGCTTGCTTCTGCTTATACTCATTTTTGAATATCTCTTGTCTTTTCCTATTTTCTAGTGCCTCTTGCACTTCATATATTTGTTGCAGGTTCATTGTCTTTGAGTCATAGCTTGGTATGACTATTTCTTCATCTAATGTAGGGTCTCCATAGTGAAGTACCCTTGCAACCTTAGTAGAACTTGAGCTTGGTGTAGAGATTTGAAATGGCATTGCATCAGTGCTTGGTTATTTTTGAGGAGTCCCCGAGGTAGGCAAGTTTACCAACATTTGTATTGCCTCTTGCTCCTTAGGGTTTTTCTCTGCTTCTCTCTCCTCTTGTTTGCTACCTTGGTCAATTATGACAATTTCAGGAGGTGCACCTAGGGTTTGTGCTATAGGAACATGTTTTCCTATTGGTTCCTTTGTAGGCTCCTCTGTAGTAGTCATCATTCTTGGTGTAGAATCAACCATAACATTTTTGTCTTGTATCTCTTGCTCTCTAGGTTGATTTGTGGGAGGTTGTGTTGATTGTTCTTGAGTGGTTTCCCTCTCCCTTGTGATTGCTACTACAACTTTTTGTAGCTCATCAACACTCACCAATATTGTATTTGTGCATAGTTGTGCTTGTAGTGTTGATTAGTGAAGGATCTTTGTTGAAATCCATGAAAAAGCGTCAATTGTTGTTTGTGAATCACTTATGTGCTCTTCTTGTGCTTGCTCTACATTTGAATGACAAGAAATGATCATAAAATTGACCTTATACTCTCCAAAACATAGCATTAAATGCTTAGTGCATATATAGTTGTACATTGGGATCCTTAAGGATTTCAGCATAACTCGGCTTCCATTGGCTTTCCATCACTTGGATCCAACTAGATTTATTCTTCGCATGGCTAAGGATAGCTCGAAAATATTGGTGAAAACTTTGAATTTCAACTTTACATCTCTAATCATGCTAATCTCTTCTTTTTCGTACTATCTTATTTAGGAACTAATATATGATAAAGCTTTATAAATTAGTCCCTTATCCCTTCTTTTGCTTATTTTGGTGAAGTGTGACCACTTGACCTATTAGGTGAAGTGATCCTTTCATTTGATGAGCTACACTCATCTTTCTTCTTCCATGTCTTGTTCATTTATCCTCTGATGTGTTCAACATCTACCTTCTCTTTTCCCTTGTTGAATTCTGACTTGGGTGCCTTTGACTTTGTTGGGAAATTCCTACTGATATGACCAGTCTTTAAGCAACTGAAACATGTGGTTTGACTTACCAATCTGCTGTAGTTTCCTTTGAAATATGTCCTTATGCAGTTTTTAGGACTGTGTCCATATTCCTGACACTAATGATAGCTATACCTAGTGTTATAGTCCCAATTGCAGTGATGACCATGATTAGCTTCTCTTATTGCCTAATTTGATGTCCGCATAGGCTTTGATCTACACTCAAATGCTCTATGTCCATACTTCTTGCAATTTTAGTAGTGACCTTCAAATTTTGGTCCTCTGATAGTCCTAGTCTTGCATCCATGTACTTGACGTCCTTGTTTTTTGCACTTGTAGCAGTAACTTGCATTCTTAGGCTTATCATGCTGATGGGAAATCTTGCTCCTGCATACATTAGAAGTATGTCCCTTTTTACCACAAAAATTACAAGTAGGTTTATTGTTCTTACCTTTGTTACTTCTTTCTTCTACAATCTTGGATGATTCTCCTTGTTTAGTGCTGGTGTAACCAAGTCTTGAAGTATCATTGCTAGCCCTTGGTGATTTCAGTAGCTGCTCAAAGTACTTGATGGCCTCATTTGGTTTGTTGAAGCTCTTTGCAATCTCCTTTTCTCTTTTCAGGTCATTTTGCAGTTGTTCATTCTATATCTTCAGTGTAGAGATCTCAATATCCTTAACATTTAGTTCATGATGTGTATTCATCATCTAACTTAAGGTGTCTAGCTGCATGTTTGAGATTCTTTCAAACTCAATTGTCTTCTCCTCCAGTCTATTGGAAAGATATCTCTTGTCATGTTCTATCATAGCTTTGTCTTCAATGGCTCTTTTCTTTTTTTTAGTCACTTCACAAAGCATCATGGCTTGTGATTCTTGTTCAAGCTTGAGTATTCTGATTTCTTCTACTTGAGCTCTATTCTTCTCCATCAGGTCTACTATTGTTGCATCAAACTCTTTAGAATCTCCATTTGAGAATAGATTTGAGGTGTTAATCTCCTTCTACCATGTGTAATTCTCAGTTGTGGCAATCTCTTTTCTTCTTTTTAAGGATTTTCTTAGTTCTCCTCTAGCTTCTTCCAAAGCATGTAAAGCAAGTTGTATGTCAATTGCTTGATTCTCTATGATCTTCCCAAGTTTGTAGACTTCCATTTCCAGATCTTTTCTCCAAGATATAAGGTTCCTTCTTGTGAGAACTTGGCTCTGATACTAATTGTTGGAATTAACAAGTGGGAAGATTTACTTCTAAGAGGGGGGGTGAATCAGAAGTAACTAACTTTAACCCTTTTAAATCCTCTTAATTAAAACCATTCACATGCATTCAATCTATCTACTAAACTTGAAAGTAAAGACATGCATGAAAATAGACAACACACAAATTTGATAACCTAGAAACCCTCCAAAATGAGAAGGTAAAACTAGGTTGGGGATAACACTCACAAAATATCACTCTAGTAATGTGTAACTATTCAAGGTTACAATGGTTGACCACTTCTAATGGGCTGCCCTGTGAAAGGCTTGCCCTATTAAAGACTTTACACTTTGTCAAAAGTGACCTGGTTAAAGGATTTCACTACCCTACTAAAAATAGTCCTGGTTAAAGGACTTTTGTACATTCACTTGGAATGCCACCCTGTTAAAGGATTTACGAATGGCTACTAAGCCAACCTAAGTCAATAGGATTTCATTATCTAATACAATTTCTAGAGAGTATTAGAAAGTTTTGACCTGATAGCTCTGCAATCTCCAATTGTTGATTCCAAATCCTTGTTCTACTCTGACTAACTCGATCCTTGCTTGATTTGATATGTTACTCTTCGATATCCTGATACTTTTTTCTTGATCAACTGAATGTTGCAATGCTACTCTGTTCCTCTAAGTCTTTTCACACTTCCCTCTGAAATTCACTATAGTTTACCCATACTCTGCTCGCATCCATGCATACAATGGAGTTTTGTCCTCCTTTTAAGAATTTTGAAGACTTAGGGTTAGGTATGAATCTACGATCCATATTAAATCTTTATTTCCTGCTCATTCCTTACACTTTTCTTATTGGTTGCATGCATTCTCCATTTTACTTATTGGCTCCATGTTGATTGCATAGAAAATGTAAAAGATTCATTCTTATCTTTAATTTTCCTTCGAGATTCTTCTATGTTAGCTTAGAAAATAGTTTACATAGGTGTTTCTGCAATTACAAACAACTATGTCCAATCTATGTTTCTTTGCACTTGTTACCTCTGATGCTTGTCTCATTTAAAAAAATAGTCTCACTTGGCATCTATAGCAGTTCTGTTCCACTCGATTTTTATAGTGACTTGACACCTATACTTTGCTCGGTGCTTGATCTTCACTTAGAACCTAAAGATTGCTTGGTATACATTGTAGCTCGGCATCAACTATTTACTCAACATCTATACATATTTTACTTAGCATGTGTTACTAGCTTGGCATGAACTTAGTAAACATCTTAAGTGTGTTGACATGAAATAGTCAAAACCTAGTCTTAGATCCAACAAGACAATTAGAGGAAAATAAGAGTCAACAAGAATGTAGTTAGGAAGTTAGTCATCCATTAAGGATGCATTTGAGGGTTGTTAGTACGAGGGAAAATGAAGACAATAGTCATTATCATTAATAAAAACATTTGAAGAAATTGTTCCTACTACATGTGATAAAGATCGTCAAACACATGTTGATTAAGAAATTTTGTGTGATAATTGAAGTAGTATCAATAAGATCTATAACTGATCCTCAAATTGTACAAGGTAGTGGCACAAGAAACTTGATGTATACGATTGGTTGTTTTTATATAATTGATGCATACAAGTTAAGAGATTGAGTACATAGTTTAGCTCCGAATCAGTTTTTGATCTCCTTTAGATCAAAGAGAATTTATCCAATTCATTGTCCAAAGTGTTGATGCTAATTAATAATGATAGTTTAACAACTTATAGTTTATGTTAGGTAACTATTTTGGTTTGTTCATATGAGAAACATGCTTGTGAAAGTTAAAAAGTGATGACACTTAGAAATATATCTAAACTACCCTACACATATTTTAAAACATAACAAGGATATCAAATTTATAAATTGATAAAACAAATTCCTAAATTAAAATTCATTGAAGATAATAATTAATGGTGAAAAATGATGCATGCATGGATTTTAGTCTACACAAAATTTATTACATCTAAAGCATTATGAGTATGTAATCAAGTTTTCATTTAGATAAAGGCTATGGTGAAAATGGAAGTGGAGAGAGTGAAAGAGCATATTTAAGGGAAGACACATTTGAGAGTGTAAGTGTGAGAAGGGGGAGAGGGTGAGAGACACAAGGTAGAGATAGAAGTAAAATTAGGGGACAATATGGTGAAAAGAGGGAGGGGAGAGAGTGAAAGAGGGTATTTAATGGGGAAATTAAATGAGAGAGACCATGAGAGAAGGGGGAGAGGGTGAGAGACAAGTGGTAGAGATAGATGATGATTAGGGAGAATAGATAACCTGAGAGAGTGAGGGAGATGGGAAAAAGAAAGAAGGGGGAGAGGAGGAATGAGGTAATGAGAGAGAAGGGGGGAAGGGAGACGAGATAATAATGAATAAAATGAGCAATTATCCTTAAATGAGTGTACATGAGTCAAGGGCTTAATGTTACTATCAATAGTCCAGTGAGAATCACTATATAGTTATAGGTCTTGTATAAAGACAAATCATGAGATAGAAATAAGGAATTTCAACAATTACAAATTTTATTGACATAGAAAGTCAACTTATTCCATGCTCTTTATGGTCATCTCTTGAATATTTTTGTCTTAATGGTCCACAAGAAAGAAAACTCAAAATACACATGATTGTTATTTTTTATATGAACCCCCAAGTAATTTGTGACAATATGAATGTTGTAGCTCAACAGATTCTTTTAATAAGTTTTAATGCATCAAAAAGACAAAAGCATATTTTTGTTTAGTTCTAATGCAAATATAGTGAATTCATCCAATGAAAAGTGTGTCATTTAGTAATAAATATTAACCCTGTGATCTAGGGATACAAAAAAAATCTCTATATTAACCCTATGATAAATTTTAACGCTAGAGTTAGAAAAAATGTTGCCCAAAATAACAAGTTGAAAACATTGTTTTCCTTCTCTCTCTCTCAAACTGGAAACATAAAGATGATATTGTTAGTAATAGATAATAATATATATCTAATTTCATTATTATTTATTTTAATTTCTTTACCACCAAGGTAATATATATTATGCCATAAATATGGAGAGGGGGAGATCTCGATAGTAGTAGAAGTCTACAAATTTAGAGAAATATGTGCAATAGGCTAGAGTAATTGATTTTTGTAATATCATGTCGCATGCTTCTACAAAGAACTAACTTATCTTTTTTGATGCATTGAGAATTGGTAAAAGGCAATAATATATCTATGTTTCAAATTGCCTCAACGGTAGTTCTTTCATGGGAGAGTCAAGCTTGGAAGAAAATGACCATGTGCTCTCACCTTTTATAAAACTCATGTATCATCTTGGGAGCATGTAAGTGGATTTTAAATTAGTTGGTGCTTTGTTAACTCTATTAAATGATTTCTAAAAACTATGTAAAGTTTGTGAATCCCATAAAGTTTCTCATCTTCTCACACAAGCAAGAAATGACTATTGCATCTCTAATGCCTATAGTTAGTCATTTATTATTTTTCAGAGTATAAGATAGAGAATTTGTATTCTAATTTTATAGAGTATAAGATAGAGAATCCCCTATCTTCATTTTATAGAGTAGAAGATAGAGCATTCACTATCTTTATTGATATTTAAAAGCAATGAGAAAGGTGAGGCTATCTTACTAGGTCATGACAACCAAGTGGGACACAAATATGGCATGTGAAATTATTACTAATGTTTAGTTCATTAATATGCAAAACAAATTCAAAAGTTTCTTAATCTACGTTTATTCTAAAATGCCAAGTGTTTGGAACCCAACAAACTACCTATTTCTACTTCCCACTTATAATTTCATTTCATTGAATGAGTTTTTCTCATTTTAGAACAAATGTTATTTTACATAAACTATTCAAAAGTAGGTGGATAAAAAATATTTCATTTATAGTTCCAACTATTCCTGCTTAAGTTTGAAATTGTTCGCAACAATTATTTTTTGAGTTCTTAATTGTATGACCCCACATTTATAGCTTTGAAATTCATGTAAACATCTATTATTCAATATTCAATAAGTAGAACTTATATTTTCATTCAATGCGATACCTATGATGAATTTTCCTTAACATCACAATTTTTTTGGTTCTTGGAACATAAAAGCTTTATAGAGATGGCAATAAAAATAGAGCTGGTATACCAACCAATTTTTTTCTATTGAACAAATCATCCATACTTATCAAAAAATTTACTTGCATTGAATTGACCATCCACACTCATTAAATGTACCTATGGCACACCAATGTGTGATTGCTAGTCTTCAAAAATTAGGAGGTTGTTGGTCCATAAAGTTACTTGTCACATCTCATTGTCGCCACAAATTTTGGTCCACTATGTAATGGGGAGTGAGGTTGTATCGATCAAAACTCTTAACAAATTTCCATACTTGAATTTTAAATTCAAAGTATAACCACCTTCTTGCATATTCACCTCCAACACATAAGATTAGAAGAGGAAAAAGGTTGAGCATCTTCTTTTTAAAAATACACAATTATATGTTCATAGAAAGAAAATTATTGCGTAGTGCATTTCAAAATAGTTTTTTAATATAATTTTAATCTAATTATTAGTTTTTACAACATCTCAATTTTAAAAGTATAGTTACAATTTTGTTAGTATAATATGCAATTTATATCTTATAAATTAATATAATAAAGTTTAATTTATATATTAAATATAAGAAATATGTTTGTTTTATCATAAAATATTTGAAATGATTTGAACCAATTTGTTTATTATAATTTGTGGTCAATTTTAAATGGTAATTTTTTAATAAATATTATTATAATATAATTATTAACAAATAACACTCATAAGAATGAGATATTATAAACTATGATTTATAAAATAGGAATTAATAAAATTAATTCAAAATTGGCTATTGATAAAACATTATACAATATAAAAACTTAAAAGAATTTAAAAATATATATATTTAAAAATATATTATTATTTTTTTATCAAAGAAAAGCATCTGATTAAAAAAATCAACAATCTACATTTATACCCCAAGTTACCTTGTAAATTAATTAGACGATACATAATTAATGAGAGGATAGAGAGTAGCATTAGAAATCACCTCAAAAATACTATTATTTAACCCTTGCATAATGTTGGAATGTATAACTTGTGGAAATGACTCTTTCACAATCATTTTTTTTTAGTTGTATATATACGATTTAAAAACTAGTGCTTGCACCATTAAAGGTTGCAAGGGTTAAGCCGATAGTCTTGTATATATTTAATGATGTTTTTGAATAGTTTTTGATAAGAAAAACATGTTTTATAGGGATCCTAAAACTCAAGAGTTAAAACATATCAAGAGGCTGATAATAAGCAGTTAAAGCCCGGCCAAAAAATAAAGGCCAACCAAAGGGCAGTACAACAGATAGACAAAAAGCCAAAGGTTGATAATAGGCAGTTAAACCCTAGCTAGAAAATGAAGACCAAACAAAGGGCCAATACAAAAGATAGACAGAAAGCCAACTAACCAAAAAAATACATAAGTCTAACAGTCCAAAAGACAGGGAAAGAAAAACCAAAGTTATTCCTCTGTCTTTCTCTTGACCTCCTACATTTTTTCAACTACTTTATAGGCTTTGTTAATCTTCTCAGCCATCTACTCCTACTTCTTCTAACCATCTCAATCCATGCTATTGAAGGTAATGTTAGTAATCACACCCTCTTCCATTCTGGCTCTTTCTCTATCCTTTTCCTTGTTTTCATCTTGAAGACCTCTGGCTTTTAGCATTCCAGTAAGGGACGAGATATTTTCATTGATAGAAGTCAGAATGGATATCATCTGATTTGCTAGATTATGATTGTAGTTTTCCAAATTCTAGATTCTCTTCTCAGCCAAACTAAGTTGATCCCCCTATTCATTCAAATTACCACAATCTGACATCTTCCTTTTGTTTTCCAGTTGGCCTATTTTTTCTTTGAACTCCACCAATTCATAGAAAAGCCATTTGATTGACCTAAAATTTTCAATCATATTGTTTCTAGCATTATTAAGAAAATTCATGCCAGTTTCCCTTGCATTATTTGTAATGACCACCATTGTTAGATCAATGAGATCCTCCAATTGGAGCTGACCCTATTTTTCTTCTAAAATTTATGGGTTTGTAGCCTCTTTGATTATACCCATTTTGGAAGTTCTTACATTAAAGTTTCTCCAGGCCATGCGCCTATCCTTAATTACCACCTCTCCTCCCTCACCATCTTTCTTCTCCTTGTCTTGTTCCTGAGAATGAATATGGGAAAGAGGAATGGCAGAGAGCTTTGGCCCAATATCCAAAATCCCCTCTACATCCTTCTCTTTAGAACTCCTCTATTTTTTAGCCATCGGCTCCACTATCTTACTTTCTACCTCCTCTTCAACCTCTTCATTAGTTTCATATCATCCCTTTCCTTGTTGTACTCTTTATCTCCCTGGCCTGAGGCTTTAGACCTGTGTCCTTTAGGGCTCTTCCTACTCAGGGTTTTAATTGATGAGGGTGATTTCTTCTCTAAATCCTTGGCCTTCTTTCCAGACCCTCTAAACTAATACTTTGGATATCCTCTAAATCAAATGAGAAGCTAGAACTTTCCGTTTCCACAAATGCACCCATACCTTGCAGGGGGGTTCTGATTATGGTCTGAGCCTTGAAATGCTCATAAATTAGAAGCAATAACCCCTTATGTAGGGCCAAATTTGCAGAGGGTTTCTTCTTGTGACTAGAAATACCCTTACACATTGAAGTATATAAATAAAAAGGGAACAAAATCTTGAAACCATAGTGAAACTGATTGAGTAAAAAAAAATAGTGTGTTCTTACTCTATCAAATCTAGTGTCCAAAGAAATATACTCTATAATAGCCCATAAAACATACCTCCATAACTTCTTGATTGAATCCATTTTGTAGTAAGTTTTACACTTTATCAATTCATTTCTCTCCTCAATTTTCTTTGAAAAATCCTCCATAGTGTTCACTGACACCTTTTTATCTCTGTAAAATTTTAGCCTCTATCAAAATTTCAGTTACAAGGGCAATGACTTCCTAAGTGACCTGAAATGAAACCTCATCCACTTTAACCCTCTTGTCCTTCCATGAATCAACCATGTTGTTAGTGATTGTAGGGTGAAAACCATGAAGTTTAGGAATATAGTTGGTGATACCACCCTTCTCTAACTTTTCCCAGATGTTAGTCCTTTGCTTCCATTTATTTGCTTCACCAATAGGTTCCTTCCTACTTCTTTCCTCCACCATTTCTGTATTTTCAACGCCAACTATTCTCATAAAATCCAACCTTTGATATCCCTCCTCCAACCTCTGAAAACCCTAATGGCCACCTCTCTGATAATCACCGATATGTCTTTCTTTTCCCCAAAAATGGTAAAGGAAGAGAAAAATATCGACCCAAGAAATGTGTCGATTTGACACTGATAACCTCATCTGACACTGATAATTCCATAATTATAAATACTCACAACCCAACTCTCATTAATAACCATTATAACAATTAGATATCCACCGTACCTCCCTAGATTTTGTCTAGCTCAATTAGGTTTTTCACTTCTGGGATATTTCTGCCCAAATTCCAAATCATTCCCTTTTCTTGCCTAACTGCTTCGTTGGCAAACCAATTTGCCATGGAATTTGCCTCCCTGTGTTCATGGGTGACGTGGAAACTTTCAAAATTTCCAAGAAAGGAGTAGGTCTCTTCAATAATACTAGCTATGGACCATGATGGTTGGGTGACCCCTTTAATACACCTTATGATGTTATTTGAATCCCCCTCCAACCATAATTTTTTAACTCCCATGTCCAAAGCTAATTTCATCTTGTGGCATGCAACATTGGCCTCTGCATAATGGTTTGTCTGAAAACCCAAAGGATGGGAAAAAGATGCCACTTCTACACCATAGCTATTTCTAATGATACCTCCACAACCTGAAGGTCCAGGGTTTCCTTTAGCCGCACCATCAAAATTTTCTTTATGCCATCCCTCAGGAGGGAGAAACCATTTCATCTTCTGTCTTTTAGTCCTCCTGTCCTTATCTTTCTCCTTATTATTACCACCATTTTCAATATCTTCCCCCTTTCTAACTTGGTAATTTTCCTTCATACTTCTATATATCTTTTCCGCTAGAACAAAAGTAGGTTCATCTCTATCTTTGAAGATTCTATCGTTTCTTTCCTTCCTGACCCCCCAACAAAAATGAGGCAAAGACCAGGTACTTAAATCCTGCAAAACTGTGCGTTTAAACATACTATTCCATTGATAAAAGAAATCCAGTACATTACCTAGCTTGCACCAACTTACTCCAAGACTCTTGGTTAAGCTATCCCAAACCTCCCTTGAATAAAGACAATGGATAAACATATAATTAGCTGATTCCATTTGATGCTTACACAGTATACATCTACTAGGCATATAATGTCCTCTTTTGATTAAATTATCCTAGGTAAGAATTTTGTCTTGTAAAGCCAGTCAGAAAAAAATATTAATCTTTGGGGTAAGACCAGGTACCAAGGCTTTAGCTGAAAGGGGCTTCTCATTTAAGCTCCAAAGAGAGTTATATCCCGATGCAACTGAGTAACAACCATTAGGTTTATCTCCCCATATTAATTCATCCCTCTTGTTATTAAGAATCATAGAGTTTAGCATTATCATAACCAGCTTGAGGTCATCTGAAATGAAAGATAGGTCTCTCCAACGCTGGTTTGTTCTACAATCACTAACTTTCAAACCAAATTGCTTAATACAAATATTTGACCAATTTCCAAAGATAGGATTATTTATAAGAGGGCCTTAAATCAACCAATTATCATGCTAGAAAAGAATGTCCTCACCATTACCTACTTTCCACTTAATCTTAGCTTTGGCCAGGTCCCTTGCCTTAAGGATTCCATTCCAAATGATAGACCCATTTGAGATGTCTTCATTATTGAGAGGGAACTAAATAGTAGGTCTTCTAACATACTTATTAACAAAAATATCTCTCCATTCCCTTGTACTGTTAAAGATGCACCAAATTTGTTTAGCTCGAAGAGCCTTATTAAGATGCTTTAATTTCCTAATTCCCAGGCCCCCATAGCACTTAGGAAGACAGACATTATCCCAAGCCACAAGCGGATATCTCTTCCAACACTCAAGGCCAAACCAAAGAAAATCTCTTTGGATCTTTTCTATTTTGTCAGCAAACTTAACCAGTATCCCAAATAGACTTAGGGCATACATTAGGAGATTTTGAAGAGTGGATTTAACCAAAAGACATATGCTTGCTTGACTAAGAGAAGCCCCTTTCCACCCTACCAACTTCTTGTTGAACTTTTCAAGAATCCCATTCCAAAAAGAATCAGGAGGGTTAGTAACCATAGGGAGACCAAGATAAGTAGAAGGGAGCTTTCCCACTCCACACCCAAGAATCCTTGCAATTTTCCTTTGTTTGTCCTCTAGAGTATTAATGAAGAAAACAAAACTTTTCTTCCAATTAATAAGTTGTCCTATTCCTCTAATATGCATATCCAAAATATCCTTCGTCACTTTTACCTCCTTAACAGAGGCCTCCCCTCCCAAAATACTATCATCCACAAACTGCTGATACAAAAAAGAAGCACTCCTCGAAGATGATTTGATCCCTTTAAGTCTCCCTTATTGTTTGTTCCTCTCAATCAACCTTCCTATACATTCAACCATGATAATGAGCAAAATAGGAGAGAGAGGATCCCCTTGTCTTAACCCTGTCGAAGGTTTGAAAAATTTTGAGGGAGCCCCATTTACCAAGATTGCAAGAGAAGAAGTAGAAATAAGCTAAGATATAAGCTTGCAAACTTTCCAATCAAAGCCAAAAGCCTAAAGCACCAAACCAAGGAAAGTCCAATCCACCCGATCATAGGCTTTAGAAAGATCTAGCATAAGAAGCATACCTTCTCTTTTTCCTACTTCCATGGAATGAATCACTTCATGAACCATCATGATAGAATCCAATATATGTCTTCTAGGGACAAAACCCATTGGTTGCTGAGATATAATCAAAGGGAGAATTTTAAGAATTCTTGAAGTTAACACCTTTGAGATAATATTATAGAACGAGTTACAAAGACTAATAGGTCTAAATTTATCCAAAGAATCAACCCTAGGAACTTTAGGAATGAGGACCAAGAATGTAGAATTGATCTCTTTTAGAATGCTTCTTGCTCCAAAAAATTCTTGAACAACCTTCAACACATCTTCCATAACCACCTCCCAATAAGTTTGGAAAAAGAAAATTGGAAAACTATCCAGTCCAAGGAATTTTTAGTAGGCAAAGAAAACAAAGCTTCTTTAACTTCCTATGCTTTTGGGATCGCCCTCAACATTTTGTTATGATGGGGTTTAATAATCTATGGGAGACAAGAGACAATTTCATTCTGATCCACCTCCAACAACAAGGGATTCCAGGACAGAAATGAAGAGAAATAAGAAACAACCTCAACAGAAATATCATTCTCTCTTGTCAAAAGATATTATCCCTTTTTAAAACCTAATATTTTGTTATTTTCTTTATGCTTAAGAGTAGAAATATGAAAAAATCTGGTGTTCTGATCACCCTCTTTAAGCTAATTGATTCTTGATCTTTTCTTCCAAAACTTCTCTTCTATGCTCATAATATTGTGGAAGTCAGTCCAAATAGACATCTCAACATTCCTATTCAAATCATTATACCCATCCTATTGAATAGTGCCCTAAATAGAAGTGAGCTTGGTAGACAGCTCCTCTTTGTCTTAAAAAATATGGCCAAAATCCATCATATTCCAGACTTTAATCATCTGTTTCACATTACTCAACTTGTTAGCAACTTTAAACATAGTTGTTCCTTCCACTTCCATACCCCACCAATAGCATATCCTATTCAATAAATCAGGATGGGAAGTCCACATCTTTTCAAATCGAAAAGGGAAGTTCCTCTTAGGTTCAAGAGAGACAACCAAGAGGGATATAGGGGAGTGATTTGAGCCAACTCTTGGGAGCAGGGACAGCTTGCAAGAGAAAGAACTCAGCTAGTCTGAAGAAATGAAAGCTCTATCCAACCAAACCTGAATACAATCACTTCCAATTCTTTTATTGGACCAAGTGTAAGTTCCACTTGAAAGATCCACATCTAACAAATTCAAACTATTAATAAAATTGGAGAGATCCATCTTACTTTCCCAATCTCGGGCCAAACCTCCTAATTTCTCATATCCATTAGAGGAGTATTAAAGTCCCCCATAATGATATCTTTATTCAAATTACTGGTATGAACCATGTCATAAATCTTATTCCAATAATTCTTCCTTTCCCTTTAGAATTAGGGGCATAGACATTCAAAAGGAACCAATAATCATTGGAATGCTAATGAAACACTTTAAAAAAGATAATATTACCATCATTGTACAATGAAGTAAATATGGACTATTTATTATTAAAAAGAGTAAGCAAACCTCCTGACGCTCCTTGAAAGTCCACAACCTCACCAACCATATTATTGCTAAAGGACATCTTACCCATAATCTCCTTCTTCATTTTTGTCTCTTGAATCATCAAAATATGAAGTCTTTGATCTCTAATCATATTCCTAAGAATTTCCTTCTTATGGACCCCATTAAGGCCCCTTATATTCCAAGAAATTATCTTCATTTCAAATTAGAAGTACATTCCAAAATAATTCTTTGGCTCCCATCCACCAAACTCCTTCTGGCCTTATCTTGTATGACTTGACTAATAGGCCTCCTTCCTAGTCTATGCTGGAGAAGTCGGGGAGGACTCCCAGCTATTTTTCTTTTTAGAATTTCCTTTATTTTCCTTCAAACAGTCATCAACCCTTTCCATCTTAACTGGAGATAAGAAATTGTCCATCTCAAATCTCTCTTCTAGATTACATGAAACAAAATGGTCCTTCCTAGAAGAAGAAGGAACTCCCAAGACTTCCTCTTGATTTTCCCTCTCTAACTTCCCTTCATTACTCAATGCTTGCTCCCCCTTTCTCTCTGACAGGCTTGTTGGTAAACATATTTTTTCTTTTGATTATGACCCTTTAATACCCAAATTTGGAACAATATTTGGTTTCAAACAGCTGAAAAGCCACTTATAGATGAACAGGCTTTTCTCTGAATTGATAGCTACAACTCCCTATGATAGATCTTCAATGAATAATGGTTTGTTCCTAAAGCTAATTAGGGGTATGTTCTTGACCCAAGAACAGAAGAGGTAAAACCAAGTCAGACCTAAATAGAATCTAACTCAGGCAAAATGAAGATTTCTGAAGATTTGATTAAGTTCATGAACCCACACATATTATGCATTCACGAGGCTTAACAACACTCCAATCAACATCCAACTTAGCTAATTCAAATTTAAACTACCATTAGTTAAGGGGAAAAAAACTTAAAGAGATTTCTCTCTGAAAAAACAATAACAATTCTTATCACATTTGTTCATTGTCTCGAAACAAGGGAGTGAAACTATGTTCTTTCCTTGCTTCAATTCAAACAAAACAGAAAACACAAACTAGAAATGATAGAAAATGGAATAGAAGATAATTGACACAAAATACCATTAATTGTCTCTGCAACATCAAGTATCTCACACCAAATTTTTTTTGACCTTTCATTAATCTTTAAATTTCATACATATAGAGTTTCGAGATGACCATTACAATAGAATCTTAATCGATTCATCTTCTGAAAATGACAAATGGCAAGATGCCAGTTTGTTGTATTATAAAAATTACAAAAGAAAACAAAAAGAGGGCATAATGTAAATCATTTAGACTTCTTCCCCTTTTCTATTTTTTCTCTATATGCCTTAGCAGCAACTATAATTGGAATTAGCTCTTCATGTTTGGACATGTGTATGTTGGTGAATCTCAAGAGCCATTTTGAATGTTACCTAGCCAGCTCTTTCACTGCATGCAACTGATTTGGCAACTCCTTCGTGCCCACGTGTACACATCCCCTGAGTGTCTAGAGTTCTGCAACTCTGTTTTGACTACTGGAAGCCACTCCGAATAGATTATCCAAAAAATGTAGAAAAGTTACCTTTCATTACATCTATTCTAATGAGAGCCTTTCCTTGGCCACTAGTTTGTGAATCAGTGTGTAACCCTTTCATGAGTTTGAATCCTCTATCTTGAGTCTTCTTTGCTTTATCCTCTGTTTCTTTGAGTCCCTTCTTAGCTAGCTAGATCATTTCTAGCTTGAACTGCATGTTGTAAAGGCACTCAAACAGAGGTTCATTTCCCTTCTTCAAGATCTTTGCTTCGACTATTTCCTTAACTTTCATCTAGATGATCATCTTTAGAAGGGAGATGCAATCATCACACTTTACCCTTTCTCTAGCTAGAGTATTGCTATTTAATATGAGGTTATCCTTTTATGTTTCCAATCTAAGGATAAAATTACTAATTTGTTCTATGATAGAAACTCCTTCTGATTTGAGCTTCTCAATCCATTCTTTTCCAATCTGACCGAAGTGTCTATCTTCTTGAAGCTAGAAAATGAGGGCTTACACTTCGGCTGTAGTAGGATTCTTGGTCATTGATATACCAAAAATAGTTGCCAATGGGGTGACTAGTTTCCTAATGAACTTGTTCAACTCTTCTATCTCAGCCTTCATCCTAATCTTTGACATCTTTAGACTTTCTAACTGTCCTTCTATTACTTCATTACTTGACCTCCACAAGCCAACTTTTGTATCATGTCTGGCAGGTCTCCAAGATCAATTGAGTACAAAGTGAAATCATCAGCCATCATGTCCTCGATTCTTCCTTCTTTGTTTGGCTTGGCTATTTCCATTGTCAAGTGTCTTATTTTTGAATCTTGCCCAAGTATGGACAAAGTCTTCTGCTTCTTAACTTTGGTCAGTGTAGATACATAACGAACTACAACAAAAATAGTATCCTTGGTGGGGGCACCTTCATCTTTCCTTTTTCTCTTCCTTTCCAAAGTTTTCTCCAACCAAGAATTAGTACCTATTACCTTGGAGGCTGTGCCAAGTGATTCTATGCTAAACATCTTCTTTTTAGCTGGGGTCATTGCCATTGCAGTTGAGGAGAAAGGATTCTTTGGATCTTGGGAAATGAGCCTAGAATAGCTCTAACTTTTCTCCACCTCCTAGGTTTTCTTTGTTGCCTCATCAGATTCAATAGACTCACTGCTACTGCTCTGTCAATACCCCAAATCTACTATTTGTATAGGGGAACCACTTGGCCTCAGAAGTGAATCACTTACTAATGGAACAATGCTATGATGAGGAGATGGAACTAGAGTGGTATGAGGAGATAGAACTGGAGTACTGTGAGGAGATGGAACTAGAGTGGCATGAGGGGATGGGACTGGAGTGGAACCACTGTCCTTTGGCTCCTCCATCTTCTTTTCTTCAGCACCAATCTAGGTTCCAATAACTAGTAGAGAACCATCCTGACAAGTCTGAGTTATTGAAACATTCTTGTCTGGAGGTTGATCACCTCCTCCTACAGGTTGAGTTGTTCCTTGAGTGGTTTTTGTTATCACACTAGTGAGTCACTCTAAGAAGAAGTGGGAGTAGCAGCTACCGAAGAGGCTTGAGTGGTCGTGCTCTTACTCTGACTCTTTTTAGCCATCCATTCAACCCATTTCCCAGTTCTCTTCATGATTCAGGCCATCATGACATCAAAGTCTTCTTCTATATCCACATAAGGCTTTGAACTGATAGGAGTGTTCCTTATCTTAGTTAAATATGTGTTATTGTACATATTTTTCCCATCATCCTCCAATCCTTCAACATTGAGATCAATAACATATGTCTTTACTTGTTGTACCATGAGCCTAGTGAAAGCACCATCTTGGCTCTCCAACTCATCCTTGCAATCTACCCAATAATCTTCTACAGTGGTAACATGTTTGATCACACTCCCAATTTGTAACACATCTCTTGTGTATCCATTAGGATTGAACATAGGTCTTATGAACTCATATGCTTCCAATTTGTATTTCATCTCAAAGGCCTTGAGCATGTTCTTTGCATCAGATTGAGACTTGCAACTATAAACCCAAACCTTCATAGGGAATTCATACTGTTTCTTCTTCAGGCTCCCGCTTAGCACGTTCACTTGGACCACCTGCCTCACAATCTCTATCAACACGATCATGTCACTTGGGTGTCTGGGCAACTTCAAAGGTAATCCATCAAAAGTTGCAAGCTACAAATAAGAAAAGGTTGAGAACTAGATAAAATAATTCCCAAATTGACTAATGGTCGCCATCGCTTCTGGGCTGAATCTCCTTTCTGGGCATCCTTGGAGTTCCTTGTAAATTCTCATTGTAAATCATCATTAACTCTGACATATTCTACATAACTGTTCTGTAACTGCAAACATGGGTAGAACTCATAGCATTTTACATGATCAGGAAAATTTTCTAATCTCGGCAAACCTAGCCACAATTGAAGAGATGCTAACATGTAAATCAAAAATGAAGACATGTAAAAGGTGTTGTAGAACTTCGCAACACTGAGAGCTCTAGACAGATTTTCACTTACCTCATAAGGCCAATCAACGCAATGTGTATCTGAACATATAATTTGCACTAGAAAGAAATATTGTTCAACAAAATTAAGTGCTTCTACCTCACCTTTCAATCTCTGTAAGAGAACCAAAATGTCTACGATCTCAAGGTTGAGATCAGTGCCGAAAAGAGTCTTAGGGATCTTACTCTTAGCACCCCATGGCTTTTGGAACTAGGACCTCATAATTTCTTTTCTCCACACCATTTTCTTCAAGGAGAACTCAAACATTGTCCCTCCTATTGTCAATTCTGAGAATTCTTCTTGTTTTGGGATTCTAAGGCAATTCACAACAGTTTGTCCATCAATCGAGATTAGCACAGTATGATCAGGTAACAAAATTTCCTGGTGTCTGGATTGTAATGATTTATGCATTCACAAATGAATTCTAGAGCTTGCACAGCCATTGAAAAATTAGCTGCCTCCAGTAATTTTCTCCCTTGGAGTTTCTCAGTTATAGGGTGGATCGGCTCTAACCTCAACCTCCTTTGAAAAGTCTTGCATATCGTAGAAATGGAGTGAAGTATCTGTGAAACTTTGCAATGTGGACTTGATCCCACCTAGTCCATCGAACCCAACAAATCTGGTTGCCATTCTATTAGAATATAGGATAATTCACAAATTTGAATCCAGATTAGGCACTGAGAAATGAATTCACAACACAAGAAATTTAAAAATGCTGCACAATTTTGGCAATATAACAGTTTAAGAAAAGCGGTGATTTGTAAAACTGTTAATTTCCCTCTATATATAGGTATTCTAATCTATCCATTAATTTTCAAGATCTGTGCCACATGAATGAATTAAAGGATGAATCCATTAGATCAGTAAATGTGAGAGTTCCTAACAAATATTTCCATGTCTTTTCACTATTTTTGTTGGCCTAATGGTAACTTTCCTTTATTTCAACTTTACCTTTCCATTTTTTTCCCTAGTTTCAGAGAATTGAAAATAGAGTACTCTATAAGGAAATATCTGTTGAGTTAGATTTTGCTCAAAATACCTTCCCAACTATAATTAACTTATGTCCATTACCATCTTTAAGTATCTTGTGATCAATTTGTGTGCCCAACATGCTTTTGAAGTTGATTTCTTACTAGATGCAAAAAATCACCTTCAAGGGTTGGGAACCCACCGAGGTGAAGGCGATTTCTGTTTTTTCGCCCATGCTTTTATTTTCACTTTACCCTTTAAGCCAATATGCCTCTTAGTTTTGGAAAATCACAAAAGGGCTGCAAAAGTTGAAGTGGGGCCCACTTGTTTTTCTCTTTCACCAATGCCTTCATCAAAAAATTGACTTCATGGATCGAAAGCTTGCCATGGAGAAGCCACTTTAGAGTTTTCTGCTAGAGGTAATTCTAAGCACTATGATGGATTCCAAATGCTTCCCAAGGTGGAAGATTGTAATGGAGATATGACTTATCCATAGAACCACTTACTTCCTTCTTGCTTTAGCCTGCAAGCCTCATTTGTTGTTCTCTACAGGAAATCACCTTCAAGGGTAGAAAACCTGCCAAAGAGAAGGCGATACTCCATTCTCCACAAGCTCCCTTCTTTCTCATGAAAAACATGATAAGCCAAAAACAAGTTCATTATCGAAGATCACTTTGTGAATTGTAAGAATCTCCATTATATTAGGTCCTAGACTACCCACAGACTCACAACATAGAGGGAACCCGCTCGGTCATGTGATGCGAAGGAAGGGAAGAATGGATAATCTGATTGAGAAACTTTGCACCTAAGAAAGATTAAAACTAGACCCAGAGACACTTAGACTTAACTAAGACATAACATTTTTCACTTTGCATCATGAATTCGGGATGAAAAGTGGGGCAACAAGGCTATCATTCTTCTTCTTCCTCTCCACTTGAGATGAAGCCAAAATAGCTACCTTAGCCGGGGAATCCACCTCCTTGAATTTGGGGGATACATGATTCTTGACTAGTTCTTCCACCTCACTTAACTTAGATCTAGATAAAACCTTATCCATTGTCTTGTCTACATTTGAGTCACTATGGTCTGACTTATCGTCTCCTTTGACAAGGCCTTCCACTATTTTAACTAGGTCTTCCACCTCAATAATCTTTGGTCCAGACAAGACCTTATCCACTTTCTTGTCTACCTTTGGTTCATTCTGGACTAGTTTGTTCCCTCCTATGATAGGAGCCTCCGGGACCTCCTCTGAAATCTCATGGGTCTTCTGGCCTTCCTTTTTATCCTTTTTTTTTTCTAGATTTTTTTCTCCTTTCCAAGTTTAGAAAAAATTGGAATCCTTTTCTTTTCAGCTTTAGCCTTAGGACATTGATTTGCCTTATGTCCAAATTTCATGCAGTGAAAACAAGCAAAAGGAACACTTTCATAATCCAATTTCTGAATATGTGTTCCAAGTTTTGAGTGAAAGCACACAACTTTCGACATATTGAGCCTTTCCCTCACTCCAGTATAGATCCTAGCATATGTAAGTCTCCTTCTAGAAGTCGTTATCAGGTCTATAAACAAAAGCTCACCAAAGGAATTTTCCACCCCCACAAACATATCCTCATTCTAGTACTCCAGAGGTAGGTCTGGAAGTCTTACCCAAATAGGTGCTTGCACAAAAAATGAGTCATTCAAATCCAACTCCGAATACCACTTCTGGAGCACCAAGGTTGAGCGACCTATACTCCAAGGCCATTCACATAAGATGTTTGACAAGTCCTCAATGCAAGTGAAATCAAAAGACAGGAAGCCTTTCACCATCGTCGTTACATTGACCTATCCTTTAAGGTTCCATTTCTTCTAAGTGAAAGATCTTACAATATCTATTTTGGGTCTTGGCCCAATAAACTTTCCCACCAATGTAGAAGCCATTGAAGCAATGCTATGATCTATCAACTCATTTGGAATAACAATCGCACAAGAACCCTTTTCCAAGCTAGATATAATTTTAATTGGAGGAAAGAAAGACTTACTAGTAGGTTTAACTCTAAAAAGAGACAACCATTTTGTTGAAAGTACCCTAGAATGATTCACCTTGGATGGCAGAAGAGGCTTCTTCAAACCTCTACTCTTGTCACCTGGGTCCCCATCTTCATTCTCTGTCACATCTTTGATTTCCACTGTCCCTTGACACTCTAGAAACCCCTCTTGCGATCTAGGCTTCTGATTCCCTCCTTCCTGAGGAATCCTGCCCAGGATAGGTCTCAAATTTTGAAAAGGCGCACTTCCCCATCCTCTTCCCTATCCACTCCTTCTCACCATTTCTGAGTCAAGGATGCAAATTGTTGCAAATTTATAAACCCTTGGTTGTAAACACTACAGGCAAGAAGCCACGCTATTTCACCAAGGGTCAATGGAGAAACATTCTCAATTAAGATCCATAGTAGAGAATAGGCCTGTGGGGACTTGAGCCTTGGTTGTAGGCCCTATAGGCAAGAAGCCCCACCATTTCACCAAAGGGACAAACCCAAAAAAAATTATTAACCCTTGATTGCAAGCACTACAGGCAAGAAGCCCCACTATTTCAACAAAGGTCAATGGAAAACATTATCAATTAAGATCCACAGTAGAGAATGGCTCTGTGGGGACTTGAACCTTGGTTGTAGGCCCTCCCTACCATTTCACCAAAGGGACAAGCCCAATCTTTTTGAATAGTTATTAATATGTTTTTGGTTATAATTAAATTGTATGGTTCTACTAAAAGATTTGATAGAACATTGATTCTATCTCTCTCATATCACCAAAACTTGTGCAATAGATGATAGATCAAAAAATCCCTAACATGCACGCATGCATGCGAACGCGCACGCACGCACACACACACACACACACACATCCTCCTAACTATCATTTACTATATGAAATGGATGCACTAGCAAGATCTTCCTAAATAAAGAGGGTAGCTATCCATATTTTCTCTTTCATACATCCTCTTATCTCCATTCTTATTAGAAATGCTTGTTATTCTATCCCTCCCTTATTTTCTCATTCTCCTTCTCCTACTTTGCATTCCTTGTCTTTGAGTTCATCCTCATCCCCCTTCTCACTCCTTCTCTACCTTCTCCTTCCCCTTTTTAGTTTATTGTTGTTCCCTTTCCTTAACTTTCTTCTTTCTCTCATTCTTACAATCTTATGGAATTTTTGAAATTATATGTTGTGAATTGATTATCACATTCATGCTCCTTCTCCTTCTCCTTCTTCATCCTACCCTTCTCATCCTCCTCTTGGCTCCTTCTCTACCTTCTCCTTCCTCTATTCTCTTTCTTCTTGTTCTCTTTCTCATATTTGAATAATTTGTGTACATGCAAGAAGATTTATGATGTGCTAATGTTATAAATTTTATGACTATTTTAATATCCTTATTACTACCTAAATGCATTGATTATTTGTATAGCTTAGAAAAAAATTCAGCTCCTAGATTTCAAATAAGAAATAAATGTAATGACATATTTTTTGTGATGATAAACACAACAAACAAACTACCATAAAATATGTAGGAAGATAAGATTTTATACAAATAATATTTTTAAAAATTAAAAATTTAATTATAAATGAAGAATAAGATTTATTTTATACTTTTATTTTTTTAGTTTTTACATAAAAATATATTTTCAATTGTATTTAAAAATGACTTTCTAAAATATTCAATTTATTTTAAACTTTTTTATAAGTTTTTATACAAAAGTAGTAGAAACTTCATCAGATTAAGAAGGAAATGAGTAAATGAATTTCCTTTAGTTGTTTCCAAATGAATTACGACACTACTAGCATAAACTTAGATATCACAAAATAATAATTTATAATGCTCATGGTCACTGTTTCTAATAATAAAAAAATTTAGTGCGTCTCTCTTGCTACTTTCCATTCCAGTGTTAGACATCATTTTCAGATTCCTCATCTCATCATGTTTGATTGTGAGGTCATTTCTAAATTGTTGGATTTATTACATTAAATTAGGTTAGTTTCTAAGTTTAGTTTAAATAAATAAATAAATTAGATATATAGTTGCTAGGAAGTTATTCCTGTAAGTAGTTTTTGTAAGGGAAAATAAGACTACATAAAGTTGTTCACATATCAATGTGAGTAATTCAGTATCAAGTCTATATGTATCTGAATGTATCCAAAAAATCTAAGTTAATAAATTGAGTCATTTTATATTTTAGCTCTTTCATAGATTGGTCTTTTAACAATTCTTTATGCTCTTCTGATTAGGTTGATATCATTTTCTGCCTCGTACATTGGCATCCATTTATGCAAAATGTTGTGGCTTCGACAAGGCATGCCAACTATTTGACATAATGGATCCAAAAATTATTCAGTTAATCTTGGAAATTTCTCTAAGACCATTACAGATCTGTCCACCCCATGCAATTGTTGGTGTCCTACCAAGATTTATTGCTTTCATATCTATCAATTTTGTCATGAAAAATATCATGGCTCCGCCACCATTTGATTATGCATGAAAGGATCTAGCAAGAATATCTACAGGGTTGCCATTTATAGCAATTCTTAGCAAAAGGTATCATTTTGGCTCATTTTAAGGAAGCACGATCACTGAAGATAAGAGGGCTTGTTTGGGAAGGAGATTCAGTGATGGAGATGAGACTGTAAGATTTTTTGTTATCTACCATGGAACCCAATTGCGAGATCAGTGAGAGATTGCCTCTTAAAGTCCCACAAGATTGCTAGTCAAAGAAACCTTCATTGTCATGGTCGCATCCAAAAACAATAACTGCAAACATGTTGTTGCTACTACTCCCAATGAACATATGAAAAATAGGCATCATAGATAGAATTAGTGCGATAAATTGCAAATTTAATTTAATTCAGTTTCAGCAGCTAAGACGATACCTATTGAGATAGCGGTATTTTATCGAATCTGGTATCCGATCATTTAGTTGATTTTACGACGTCCGACTATGCCAGAATGTCATAACATTTTAGCAGCAATCCTCTCAGAAATAAGCCTATCAGTTGAATTAAAGTTGTAGAAATTAGCTAAATCTTACATAGGTTTAGGGATTATATTGTTTATGTAATTTTTCCACCAATGTTCTTGATCAAAATAAGATGATAAAAGAAATACTAATTTAAATAGTAAATATGGAGTACATTAATAGAAACTAATAAAAGAAAGAAAGGAAGAAAAAGAATAAATAAATAAAATAAGCTAAGCGAAAATAACAACTAAAAAGATGTCATTATTTGATTGGAGTTTTGTTTTAATATTAGTAACATAAAAAAATATTTTTTATGTTGTCATTTCTTATTTATCTAGTTATAAACGTTTCAATTATTTATTTATTTTTAACCTTTTCATCATTTTGCCTTATTTTGTGAAGTGTTGGGTTTCTTGTTCTTTTTAATTTTGCAAGCCTCTGTGACTTCTTTTTGAGTTTTTATTATGGTTTAACTTGTTTTATTTATTTTTTATTTTTCTTTCTTTTTTCTTTTATTTTTCTTTCTTTTTTCCTTTCTTTCATGGCGATGATGGATAATAAAGTATGTTGATGTAATTTATACAATGGAATCCATAAACCTATATAATCTTTAAACTATATAATTGTGAAAATCTAATATCTTTTCTAACAAAAAGTCTATCAAGAATAGTAAGTCATCTAAAGTAGTTAATTTTTGGCTCAATATTACTTCCGAAGGAAACTTATTGAGTCTTTTTAGAAACTTGCTCATTTTAAAATTTTCATGCAGGTTCATACCACGATGATGATGGAGAAAGAGAAGCTTAGGAGATTTTTGAAGGATGGTCATGCCACCACCTTTGTTTATGAGTTAAAGCATGGTTGCGTCTGGAGAAGGACCCTAGATGCTCTGCAAACGTTCGAGAGGACTTGCACAAGGCTTAACAACGAAATCATGAAAAACATCCAATCCAAAAAAGATGAGATATACACGCTGACACAAATCCAGGAAAGGAAAAGCATCCTGTGGATGAAGGGTCCTTTGGGTTGGACTGCTTGCATTAAGTACTTTTATTTTTAGTATACTATTTCCAATGTAGATTCTTTTTTGTGAGGTGGGGTCTCCTCTTTTGCATTCTCCGTCGATACAATTCTGTAACTTTTTTTGATCTTCCGATATATAATATAAAAAATATGATATGAGTTGGATCTCCTATTAAACATTTAGAATTTTTACACTTATGACATAAAAAAATATAAATTAATAAATAATATTATATGACTTGAAGTGTATCCCAAATTAATTCATCAAATAGAATGTCAAACATTAAAATAGTTTTAAAAAATTATTATATTTTTGAATATATAAGACATCAATTGATTTGGTCATGTTGGAAAAATAGTTTTTACCAATTTTAAACTTAAAAATATAACATAGCAAATGTGTTATTTAACAAAATGAAAACTTCACTTAATTTTGATTGGTGGAAAATAATATTTGTAATTAGCATGGGAAATGGGGAAAATGACACAATAGTACTTAGCCTCAATAATAATAATAATAATAATAATAATAATAATAATAATAATAGACTCCAATAAAGTTTTGGACAATGAATAACTTGTTCATATGCTCTTGTGACAAACTGTGAAGGGGATAAATACTGTAGCATGTCTCCTAAATTTTGTGGCCCCCAAATTCTACCGCCAGACTTAGCGGCAATTCACAAAACACAAACCTGTACGGGCCTAAAAGAATCAAAAGAAAACCCCAAAATCGAAAATACACAAACGGTTGGAGACGGATTGTTTACGCTTTTCATCTTTCCAGATTTAGAGGCTGCATACTCTCCATGTCCATGTCCATGTCCATTGAGCTCTGTGACCCGTTTGCTGACCGCCTGTGTCCAGGCCCGCTATATTTGGCGGCGTTCCCCATCTCTACATCACCGCCGTTTTCCACAGCTCTATACGCCACTAAATTCTCGGCGCCGCCATAATGTTTCATCAGTTTAACATACACTATTACGGTGAATATAATTAAAGAGGCCAAGTACCAATTGAACTGCAGATTCGCCAGAGCTTTAGCCCTAGTGTCAGCCCCCGGGTCACCGCACCTCACCACCATGTGACCGTGCTCTGGATTCATTTTACACCCTTTTGGAACAAACATAGGAATCCAGAGCATGAATCCCATGTGCACAAACCACATCCCCTGAAACAAAATAGACATTGATCTCACCATGGCCACCAAAAAGCTCTTGGGAAAAGGGACCTCTAAAATAGTGGAAGAGAGGCTGACAATAACAATGAGTTGAAGCAGCCAGTGGTATTGCCCCTCAGCCCCCATGTGATCAGCGGAGTGCAGATGAAACAGCAGTAACTCCTGGCTGAACGCCAGCGCGGCAATGACGTGGAGAAGCCCATGTGGCACGTGGATGCCGTGCCTGTCCACGTAGATTGCCACGGCGGCATAGATGAGGAAAAACAATGAAATGGAAGAGTGCTCGAAATTGTTGAGATGCTCGGGAGGAATAGTCCAGTCATCTGCAAGAGGCTGGTCTCGTACTGGCCCGAGGCTGGTCTCGTACTGGCCCGATAAAAAGCTCCGCCAAAATGGAGAGACATGCCCCAGCTAAAATAGCAAGGAGCTCCAGATGCTTTAATACTATGGCTCTAGATATAGCGGGAAACCATGGCCTGGTATTAAAATCCCACGGAGATTGAGCATAATTAGCGATGGTGTTGAAGAGATGCCAGAGGCCAATGAGGAAGAATCCCGCCCCGGGCAATACATGGCCAACAAAGGTGCCCATTTTAGCTGTAGATTTTTTAATGTGTATACGTTGGGCGTATACCTATTGTGTATATATACACAGCCCAACGGAGTTACTGGAATTTTTTTTCTTCTGTAGGAAAGCGTGAGCAGCAAGCAGACTCTGTCGCTTCTGTCATCACGGTCGTCATTTCATACAGATAAGAAACTTTGGAAGTGTGTTTTGCATGACAATGTACAAACTAAAAAATTATATTTTTATATTTAATTAAAACAACAGATTTAGATTAAAATGAACGGGTTTAAAAAGGCTTTCCAATTGTAATCCAATCTGTGTAGAATATTCCGTATTGCTAATTGATTACATCATAAAAGATTTCGACGTTCGCCGTAATCAATGCGCTTGCTAACTTTCGGATTAGGAAAACGATATTTTAAAAAATTCCCTGGCCATATCCGTTAGGTATAAGTGATCACATGGATTGAGTAATCACACTGTTAATATTGAAAAGCACACGCAAGATACAGTGGATGAAATCGCTATTATATCTAAGCAAGGCATCGGCGGACTTGTTTCTAATTTTTCTTCTTGGATTATCTGCAACTTTAGAGATTCCAATTAATAAATATTTTATCCTTTATAATTTAAAGTATTTGTTGGCAAATCAAATCTACTTTTAGTGAGAAAGCTGCAAGAAATTCATTAAACAAATTAACCAAGAATAAGAAAGCAATTGAGCTAACTTAATGGTGTAATTGACAAATTGGTATGAATAATTTTGAATTAGTTCAAGTCAATCATATATCACACCCAAGATTAGGTGGCTCCCAACACTAGATGATACAATCTCAACTTTCTTGCCTCATATCTGATGATGCAACAAGGATAAACTAGGGTATAGCATTGAATGAAATCGTAATATCCAACAAAGGAGAACATATGGCAGCTTATATTGGCAACCTTGAAAGAAACACTAACAACTAAGTGGAAGGAATGACATTCTTATGAAGTACTTGAAGATTGTTGTCTCAATTCAAATTAGAGCATTAATAATCAAAGGGGACTCCAAGTTAATAGTGGATGTTATTAAGGTTCTTAATGTGGTTGGCTAGTATGTTGAAGTTTAGCTAGTGATATCCATAATTTTCCTTTGGATTGGACACATTTGAGATCATATGTCAGAGGTGGCATGGCAACCATGGATTGGAAATTTGAAGTCTTAGGTGTTGGCATAAGAAGGATATCTCAAGACTTATTTTAGGGGAGAATAAATTTAACTGCCACACAAAATGTTGAAAACATAGCATTTTTGGCTTCTTCGAACCCTTCTCTTCTTAGTTTATTTAGAGAAGAGTCTCGATGACAATGAACATTTAAAAAATTGGTATGTTAAAATTCAAAATGTTTTCTTGATTAGAATTGACATAATGATGTTTATTAACAAGGGGAGGTGGGTTATGAAGAATGGAAGGAATGTTAGCTAGATGGCTAAAAGGATAAGGTGGAGTAGTTGGCGGAGCGTTGAGGCCAACAAAATGGCTTGTATGGCCAAGATGTCAACACAAGCCCTCAATGTGTTGTGTGTCTGTGTAGCCGTTAATGAGGGCTATTTATTAATGATGTGAGGCATCTTTCCTTGGCCTTTGATAACACCAATAGCATCAACTTTAATAAGCATTCAATAAGATTTTTAAAGGAATTATATGCTACACAAGGATTACCTTGCCTAATATTTTCCTAAGTACTACAGGGAGATGTTTGCATGAGAAAAGTTTATTATGGATGCCAATGAATTATGACTCCATTGCTAGCACACATTTTTCTATTTCTAACAAAAAAATTATTGCCTTAAATTATAATTGTTATTCATAGTTGGGTGAGGAAGAAGACAAGTTTTTTTGTTGTTTTCTCAGCAACTATTTTAACTATGAGGTAAGTGAACCAAGATGTTACATGTGAAAAAAAGTGGCTAGCCACTCAACATAAAAAATTAAACACGTCACACACAATAGGGTTACTTGAAATTCAAATAACATGGTCTCAATCAGGTTCAGTGATTTTCAAGCTAATAGAAAATAACAAATATGAGTTTTTCTAAAATAAAATCATGATTACAGTTTTAATTATATAAGACCCCAATCACATTGTGTGTGTGAACATTATCCTCTTTCGTGTGTGCTTGTGTGTGTGAACATTATCCTCTTTCTAAGGTCTAAGATTTGGAGCCTCTAAGAAGGAGATTTGGCTAGCTTCTTAGCTAATAGTCATATAGGAGGTGTCACGGCCAAAATTTCAAGGCAAAACACAACTAAATTTTTTCTTTTTTTCATATATTTCTAAACAATATCTGGTTATGTGCAAGATCATGGTCAACCAAACTATGGCCTTAAGTGGCAGTGAAAAACTAGCAAATCAGGGTTATGTCAACTTGACACATAATTTTAAAGTGGTTCTGGACTTTATATCAAAAAGTTGTAAGAAAATAATTTGTAAGAAATTGAATGTAGTTTCTAAACTACTAGGCCTTATCTTGAGAAAAAAATATTTGATTGGTCAAAAGTTTGGATTTTAATGCAATACTACGAAAATTTCAGAGCGAAAATAAAAACTAGGTGTATGTTTGACCACCTTAATCAAAATCAAATGATAATATTTTTTAATATAATTATAGATATAAAAGTAGACTCATGCCCAAATGTGACGCATATTTTTGGGTATTTTTATTCCAAATAAATAATTAAATATGAATTTTCTACTAAAACTTTTTTGGAATAAAAAAGTCCCTTGTCTGACCACCTTAACTAACTGAAAACTTGACCAAATTAATTTTACTTTTTTGCCTTATACTAGACGAAGCATAGAATGTGACGCAACTTTTGGATTTAAAAAATTATATACCGTTTGAAAGTTATATCTATTTTTCAATCAGTATGTCCATCAACACTTTACAGTCATCTTCATTGAAAATTAACTAATAAATACTTATCGAACTCAGAATTTGATAGATATTATATCGATGGAATCTTGAGAGTGTTATAAAAAAACTATTTCATTTCATTCAATTTCGATGAAAATAACATTGTCAAATGGCTACTCGAAGTCTGAGTGTCAGTGAAACCCTTCTCAAACACGTTTTTTCGATTGACCAAATAGGTTTGGTAAATACCAAGCCTAATCAGATACCGGATATGAAATCGGGTATCTGATTACTTCGAATTTTCCAATTGGGAGGGAAACCACCCAGATTGGAAATTTTGGAGGGAAATTTTAGAGGGAAACTTTAGAGTGAAATTTTAGAGGCAAATTTATTTTCAGGAAGTGTGCACATTATTATTATTATTACATATGATTATGATTATGATTATTATTAACTACTATTATTGGTTATGATTATAATTATTATTATTATATACAGTAATATGTATGATTATTATTATTATTAAATATAATATAGTTATAAATATAATTATTGAAATAACTAAATATAATATAGCAATGTATATGATAAATATTATTATTATTAAATATATATAGTAATATTATATGATTATAATTATATATAATTATATATATGGATATTATTATTAAATATATAATTTAGTAATATATATGATTATTATTGTTACGTAATCTAATAATATATTATTGTTATATTAAAGTATATTGTATCATATTATTATTATTAAATATAATATTGTCATGAAATGCATCAAGAGGGATCATAGGTTAACCTATGAAACCTTTCGACACATTTCATGACAACATATGTCCCTAGGGCCCCTAGTGACCCCTTTTGACACATTCCCAATGGGTCCCTAGGGGTCATGGGGCTTGTACGGACATATGTTGTCATGAAATGCATTGAGAGGGGTCATAGATTAACCTATGACCCCTCTCGACGCATTAGAACCAACCAAATGGGTCCCTAGGGGTCCTAGGGCCCCTAGGGACATATGTTGTCATGAAATGTGTCAAGAGGGGTCATAGGTTAACCTATGACCTCTCTCGACGAATTCAAACCAACCAAATGCGTCCCTAGGGGCCCTAGGGCCCCTAGGGACATATGTTGTCATGAAATGTGTTGATAGGGGTCACAACTTAACCTATGACCCCTCTTGATGCATTGAAACAACCCAAATGGGTCCCTAGGGATCCTAGCGCACCTAGGGACATATGTTGTCATGAAATGCATCAAGAGGGATCATAGGTTAACTTATGACCCCTCTTGATGCATTAGAACCAACCAAATGCATCCCTAGGGATCCTAGGGCCCCTAGGGACATATGTTGTCATGAAATGAATTGAGAGGGGTCATAGGTTAACCTATGACCCCTCTCGACGCATTGGAACCAACCAAGTGTGTCTCTAGGGACACTAGGGCCCCTAGGGACATATGTTGTCATGAAATGTGTCGAGAGGCTTTAGAACCAACCAAGGGCCCCCTAGGGACATACTTTGTCATGAAATGCATCTCGATGCATTTGAACCAACCAAATGCATCAATAGGAGTCTTAGGGCCCCTAGGGACATATGTTTTCATGAAATGCAATGAGAGGGATCATAGGTTAACATGTGACCCCTCTCAATGCATTAGAACCAACCAAATGTGTCCCTAGGGGTCCTAGGGCCCCTAGGGACATATGTTGTCATGCAATGCGTCGAGAGAGGTCAGAGGTTAACCTATGACCCCTCTTGACGTATTAGAACCAACCAAATGCATCCCTAGGGGTCCTAGGGCCCCTACAAACATATGTTGTCATGAAATGTGTCGAGAGGGGCCATAGGTTAACCTATGACCCCTCTCGACACATTTCATGACAATGAATGTCCCTAGGAACCAACCAAATGCATCCATAGGGGCCCTAGGGCCCCTAGGGACATTCGTTGTCATGAAATGCATCGAGAGGGGTCATAGGTTAACTTATGACCCCTCTAGATGCATTGGAAGCAACAAAATGCATCTGTTGTCATGAAATGTGTTGATAAGGCTCTTAGGTTAACATATGACCCCTCTTGATGCATTGGAACCAACTAAATTGGTCCCTAGGGGTCCGAGGACCCCTAGGCACATACGTTTTCATGAAATTTGTCGAGAGGGCTCATAGGTTAACCTATGACCCCTCTCAATGCATAGGAACCAACCAAATGGGTCCATAGCGGTCTTAAGACATATGTTGTCATGAAATGCATTGAGAGGGGTCATAGGTTAACCTATTACCCCTCTCGATGCATTAGAACCAACCAAATGTGTCCTTAGGGGCCCTAGGGCCCCTAGGGACATATGTTGTCATGAAATGCGTCAATAGGGGTTATAGGTTAAACTATGACCCCTCTCGATGCATTAGAATCAACCAAATGGGTCCCTAGGGGTCCTAGGGCCCATAGGGACATATGTCATCATGAAATGCAACCAACCAAATGGGTCCCTAGTGGTCCTAGGGCCCATAGGGACATATGTCGCCATGAAATTGAATTGGAAACAACCAAATGTCTCCCTAGGGGTCTTAGGGCTGTTAGGGACATATGTTATTATGAAATGCATCAATAGGGGTCATAGGTTAACCTATGATTCCTCTCGATGCATTGGATCCAACCAAATGGGTCCCTATGGGTCCTAGAGCCCCTAAGGACATACATTGTCATGAAATGCATCAAGAGGGGTCATAGGTTAACCTATAACACCTCACGATACATTGGAACTAACCAAATGCATCCCTAGGGCCCCTAGGGCCCCTATGGGCATACGTTGTCATGAAATGCACCGAGAGGGTTCACAGGTTAACCTATGACCCCTCTCGACACATTGGGACCAACCAAATGGGTCCCAAGGGACATATGTTGTGATGAAATGCATTGAGAGGGGTCATAGATGTTGTCATGAAATGCGTCAAGAGGGGTAATAGGCACACCTATGACCCCTCTCAACGCATTTCATGACAACATATGTCCCTTGGGGCCCTAGGACCCCTAGGGACCCATTTGGTTGGTTCCAATGCATCGAGAGGGGTCATAGGTTAACCTATGACCCCTCTCGACTTAACCTATGACCCCTCTCGATGCATTTCATGACAACGTATGTCCCTAGGGATGCATTTGGGTGGTTCCATTGTGTCGAGAGGGGTCATAGGTTACCCTATGACCCCTCCTGACACATTTTATGACAACGTATGTCTCTAGGGGCCATAGGGCCCCTATGGACCCATTTGGTTGGTTCCAATGTATCAAGAGGGGTTATAGTTTAACCTATGACCCCTCTCGACACATTTCATGACAACATATGTCTCTAGGGGCCCTAGAACCCCTAGTGATGCATTGGGTTGGTTCTAATGTGTCGAGAGGGGTCATAGGTTAACTTATGACCCGTTTCAATGCATTTCATAACAACATATGTCCCTAGGGGCCCTAGGACCTCTAAGGACCCATTTGGTTGGTTCTAATGCATCGAGAGGGATCATAGGTTAACCCATGACCCCTATCGATGCATTTCATCACAACATATGTCCCTAGTGGCCCTAATGCCCCTAAGGACACATTTTGTTGGTTCCAATGCATCTTTCAATGCATTTCATGACAACATATGTCCTAGGACCCCTAAGGACCCATTTGGTTGTTTCCAATGTGTTGAGAAGGGTCATAGGTAACCTATGACCCCTCTCAATGCATTTCATGACAACATATGTCCTAGGACCCCTAGGGACCCATTTGGTTGTTTCCAATGTGTTGAGAGGGGTCATAGGTTAACCTATGACCCCTCTCGACACATTTCATCACAACATATTTCCCTAAGGGCCCTAGGATCCCTAGGGATGCATTTGGTTGGTTCTAATGCGTCAAGAGGGATCATAGGTTAACCTATGAACCCTCTCAACGCATTTCATGACAACATATCTCCGTAGGGGCCCTTGGACCCCTAGGGACGCATTTGGTTGGTTCTAATGCGTCAAGAGGGGTCATAGGTTAACTTACGACCCCTCTCAACACATTTCACGACAACATATGTCCCTAGGGGCCCTAGGACCCCTAGGGACCCATTTGGTTGGTTCTAACCTATGACCCATCTCGATGCATTAGAACCAACCAAATGGATCCCTAGGGGTCCTAGGGCCCCTAAGGACATATGTTCTCATGAATGCATCAAGTGAGGTCATAGGTTAACCTATGACCCCTTTTGACGCCAACCAAATTTGTCCCTAGGGGCCCTAAGGGACATTCATTTTCATCAAATGCGTCGAGAGAACCAACCTAATGCCTCCCTAGGGGCCCTAGGGCCCCTAGGGACATATGTTGTCATGAAATGCGTCGATAGGGGTCATAGGTTAACCTTTGACCCACGCATTGGAACCAATTAAATTCATCCCTATGGGTCTTAGGTCCCCTATGGACATATGTTGTCATGAAATGCGTTGATAGGGGTCATAGGTTAACCTATGACCCCTCTCGATGCATTAGAACCAACCAAATGGATCCCTATGGGTCCTAGGGCCCGTAGGGACACATGTTGTCATGAAATGCATCGAGAGCGCTCATAGGCTAACCTATGACCCCTCTCGCCGCATAAGAACCAACCAAATGGGTCCCTAGGGATCCTAGGGTCCCTAGGGACATATGTTGTCATGAAATGCATCAAGAGAGGTCATAGGACCCCTCTTGATGCATTAGAACCAACCAAATGCGTCCCTAGGGGCCTAGTCCTAGGGCCCCTAGGGACATATGTTGTCATGAAATGCATCAAGAGGGGTCATAGATTAATCTATGACCCCTCTCAATGCATTGGAACCAACCAAATGTGTCCCTAGGGCCCCTAGGGACATTCGTTGTCATGAAATGCATTGAGAGGGGTCATAGGTTAACCTATGACCCCTCTTGATGCATTTGAACCAACCAAATGCGTACCTAGGGCCCCTAGGGCCCCTAGGGACATGTTGTCATGAAATGCATCGATAAGGCTCATAGGTTAACCTATGACCCCTCTCGATGCATTTCATGACAATCAAATGGGTCTGTTTTCATGAAATGTGTCGAGAGGGGTCATAGGTTAACCTATGACCCCTCTTTACGGATTGGAACCAACCAAATGGGTCCCTAGGGGTCCTAGGACCCCTAGCTACATATGTTGTCATGAAATGCATCATTGGACGCATTATAACCAACCAAATACATCGCTAGGGGTCCTAGGGCCCCAAGGGACATATGTTGTCATGAAATGTGTCAAGAATGGTCATAGGTTAACCTAAGACCCCTCTTGATGCATTAGAACCAACCAAATTCATCCCCAGGGGCCCTAGGGCCCCTCGCGACATAGGTTGTCATGAAATGCATCGAGAGGGGTAATAGGTTAACCTATGACCCCTCTCAATGCATTGGAACCAACTAAATTGGTCTGTAGGGTTCCTAAGGCCCTTATGGACATATGTTGTCATGAAATGCATCGAGAGGGGTCATAGGTTAACCTATGACCCCTCTCAATTCATTCGAACCAACCAAATGCGTGTCTAGGGGCCCTAGGGCTCATAGGGACATATGTTGTCATGAAATGTGTCGATAGGGGTTGACACATTAGAACCAACCAAATGGCCTCTCGATGCATAGAACCAACCAAATGGGTCCCCAGAGGTCCTAGGGGCCCTAGGGACATATGTTGTCATGAAATGCATCGAGAGAGGTCATAGGTTAACTTATGACACCTCTCGACACATTGGAACCAACCAAATGGGTCCCTAGGGTCTCTAGGGACATATGTTGTCATGACATGCATCGATAGGGGTCATAGGTTAACCTATGACCCCTATTGATGCATTAGAACCGACCAAATGGATCATAGGTCATAATAATAATAATAAAAATGATAATATATGTTGTCTATACTATATTTTCTCCTTGCTTAGGCTGACTGTCTTGAACTACAACCTCATTCACAACGGCAGTTGTCCTGCTAAGTGGACATTCAAAATATCTATGCCCTTCCTTCCCACATATGAAACAATTACCTCTAAATTCACCTCCACCTATCCTTATAACAGATTTAAATTTACCATCAACACCTAGTTTAGTTTGTGTCAAGCTATCTTGGCTCTCCTTCCCTCTAGCATTACCTTGACCTTTCCTCTTCAACTTATCTTCTGCCTTCAGGGCATATTGATAAGCATCCTCAACTAAAGAAATACTCAGCATACCAACATCATCCTGAATATTGAATCTCTAACCATTAATGTACCCAACTACCTTTTTTTTGACAATTCTCTATGACCAGACCAAATAGTCAACTCATAGAACGCCTCAGTATAATATTTCACAATCATATGTTTCTGTTTCAGATTCTGCAATCTCTTAAACAACACAAGTTCATAATCAATAGGATTGAACTTAGCTTTTAAAATTTAGTCACCATCAACTTTCATCTACTAATCTTCAATTCACCTTCTTCTTCTCTCTCTCTTTGCAATTCTTTCCACCAGAAAACAACTTATCCTTTCAACTTAGTTTGTGCCAACCTCACTCTGAGTGGATCCTCAATATCCTCAAGCTCAAAGTAGTCATCCAATTCACCAATCCAATCAATCAGGTCTTTAGGAGTCCAAGTGCCTGAGAAATTAGAAACCTCCATCTTATGCTTTAGCTTCAACTGAGATCCAAGCCTAGAAAATTGATCAGCCCTAGTTCCAATAGGTCTCTCCACATGATCAATTTTGTCCTCACCACTATATCCAGTAACTTCAAAGTCTTCAACAACTTCCTCATAACTTCCTTTAGTACCCACATGCCTAGGTACATCACCTAAAGCACTCACAATTTAAGCAATCATGTCACTTTTCATCAATGTTATCTGAGATCTTAAACTAGCTGTAAGCTCCTCCATCTTAGATCTGAAATATGCTTTAACCTTCTTTGAGATTCTTTCTTCCACAACTTCACTGAAATCATCAATTTCCCTAAGGTCCAATCTTCTTGGAGGCATCTTCCAAGATTTTTGTAAACCCAAAGCAATAGACCCACAAATCTAGAAGATAAATCAACCACAAGATCTACCTTCTCTGCAAATCCTGGTGCAAACTACCTCAACTTCGGTGATCTGTCAACACAATCATAAACAACCTTTTCTCTGATACCATTTAATGTAATGCAAAGCAAGAGAATCCCAAAAAGAGATGTCCTAGCCCCTAGCAAATAACCACAAAATGGAAACACAATAATAATGCAACACAAATGCAAGATTTGATACCAATTCAATACTCTTTATTCATAGAACAACTAATTACATGTAATATGCCTGGCTATAAGACCTTTTGGGTTAGGGCCAAATACAAACAACAACTACAAATCAGTTCTACAAGATCAACAAGATCTAGCATACAATCCAATCCCAATCTTAGCTAGTCCATAATCACAACTGGATAAGAACACCAAGAAGAATCCACACTCGTACCCTCATGTCTACCAAGCAATCCTTTGAAACCTCAAGCCGTAGCCCTAACTCTTCAAAATTTGCCTCTACACTTCATCCACTTCTCCAAGCTGGAATGACAACTTCTACCTAAAGACTCCACAAAACCCCTTACTCATACCCAACTAAGCTAAAAGTCAACCCAGCTCATTACAAACTAAATTAAATCTCGTGCATTAAATATAGGTCAAATCACAAGTCGGCTGCAACACAAAATTAAATGTCAAAAGTTGGCTCACAGACAACTCAACACCAACAAAAACCAAGACCAAGCCGAGTGTTAGCAAAACCAAGCCGAGCACTAGTAAATTCCCAAGCATTGCTGAGCTCCTAGACCATGTTGAGTTCCACAGACCATGTCAAGTTCCTAGAGCATGTCGAGTTCCCAGACAATGTTGAGGACCAGTATCTACTAAGCTCCACAACTTTAAGCCAAAATCCCTCCAAACATGTAGGATTGCAAGCAAGCCTAGGATGCTCTTGCATCAAAAGAGATCAAAACTTGAAAAGGGTAACCTAAAAGGTAAATGCTATTTAATAATTACTAATTAATTATTAAATAAAAATACAAAAGTGCATAAAGTGAAATCTTAAGAAAGGAGAAAAGGTAATTTAATAAATGAAATTAAATTAACCTTTTTCTCTAATAGATAATGTACAGGAGCTTAAATATAAACACTATTTCCTCCCACGAATTCATAGATATTCTGGAATTTAGATTGTGCTAAATTTTTAACACCAATGTTTCAGAAATGTTGATGTTTTTTTTTATTGAAAGAAGCATTTTATTAATAAAAATAAACATTTACAAATAAATAGAAATGTTGATGTTAAAACTTTATGGACAATCTAAATTCCAAAAAAATTGTCATGCATTTCTAATGAATTATGAAAATATGATAACTTTAATGTATTTGTGGTTTACTTTTATTTTTAGATTGTAATACATTTGATTTGAAGGGGAAAATGACTTATTTAAAATCACAATAGCAAGATAAATATTTATTTTGACACAAAAATGACATTTGTTTTCTACTTTATTTTGTCGCACTACTAATTATTCACAATTATCAACAATTTATTGTGTTCTTTCATTTTATTTTCATTTTCTACTTTGTGGTTACTATCATGATTAGAGGTACATTTATTATGATTAAGGTGGAAAGTTACATTATAGTTAGTATTATGTTTAAGGTTTGAATTTTGATTAGGGCTAAGGTTAGTTTAGGTTGAGGTTAGACTTAAGAATATTATCACCTTTTTTCTTTGATGAAGTTGTGATTTTTATTAGAGTTGGAATTAAGATAAAGATTAAGGTTTATGTCAAGATCAAGGGTAGGGTTGTTGCAATATTTTGTAATAAATATTTGTGACAATGCTTATGATAATAGAAGTTAGTTACCTTAGTAGTTGTACAACATATGCAAAAGAATATACTAATTTTTTAATAAAAAATTTGATCTTTAATATTTCTTGGTGTACTCATTGCAACCCAAGTGCGATTGCTAGTTGTATATATACCAAATTAACACATTTTGATATACATATGCAATTTTATAGTCATTCTAATTCTTTCATCATGTATATCTTTGTACTTCAAATATTTACAATTTAAATGGGATCCAATTTGTTTATTATGTATAAGTCTTGATAATAATATAACAATACTTTTATTTATTTATTTTACTGCAAACATTTATTTATTTACTAGAATGCAATCATATTTGTCTTACTAATTTTTCAATATCAATAGCAAAATTTAGTTGGATCCTATTATTGTTTGAATTTATGTTGTTTGCACTTCTTCAACCTCTTACCTACAATCATACTATATACGGAAAATTATGGATAACTGATAAAAGAAAATTAAATAACCTCGCAACTATTTCCACTGTCTCTACAAGTTGGATAAATCGCTGCGGCCTCCTCTCGCATGATTATCCTTCCAATAAAACGCAAGCCCCATTTAAAAAATTAAAATATAAGGAACTCCATGTCGGTGTTGCGACTCGCAATTCAAAGGGCACATTTTATTTTCAAAGAGCACATTTTATTTGTGGAGTAGAGAAAGGAAAGAAAAATATAAACACCATACGGTCCACGAACCCATTCTTTCGTGTCAAACCCTAATTATAACACGAGTCGCTCTTGCCAACAATTTTTCATTTTTTCATTTTTCTCTTTAGACAATAGGTTTACATTAACATTATTTAATTCCTTAATATTAATCTCATTGGATATCATTATATCACAAGTCATTTTTCTATACCATACTTTTTTTTTTTTTTTTGGATGGTCATCCACAAAGACGTTTTAGGTACCCAATACGGGCCCACGCGTGCCGGAAACTTCTTCGGCTAAGAGCCAAGGACTGAGGAGCATCCACACTGCCAAATTCACCCGGAGCACGATCCGAACCTCATCCTTTTTGATGTCTTTAAATAAACTAATTAAAAAAAAACCTGCAGCGCTTTGGCGATGGTGATGTCTATACAGCAGAGGATTTGCACCAGACGTGACAGATTTTCGAATTAATTAATTAATTTATAAATCACATAACAGCTGTTATTGATTTATAAATTAATTAATTAATTCTAAAAATTGTCACTTCTGATACAAATCCTCTGCTGTTTAGCCACGGACTTTGACGATTAATCTTATTGAAACGTGTCAAACATCATTGCACCATCTTCGAATTATCTGGCAGAATACAAATACACGTGCCATGTTTGATTTGGAGTTGGAATTCCATTGATTGGTCTATGTTCCCGAGCAACCATAAGATTCAGAATGTAGTTGGCCGTTTATCTAGAAAAAGAAGTATCGAGAAACTCTAGAAATGATTCGAGAGAACGGGTTGACTAAACACCCGGTGGACATTATTTTCCAAGCGAAAAAACAAACGGCATTTGGCCGCCTCAATACCGCTCGTTTCTATTACCGCTCGTCTATTTAAATGTGTCCCTCCCGTAAACCGCCTTATTACTTGTGTTTTTCATATTTGTTCGCCCTGTTATAATCTCTGTTTTAATGGGTACCTTCGTAGGCCATGTTTTACCAGGCTTAGGGTTTATGTCTATCGGTCTCTGGCATCTCCTCAACACCATCACTAATTATGCTCACTCTCCCTGGGATTTTAATACCAGGCCATGGTTTCCCGCTAAATTTAGAGGCAGAGTAGTGAAGCATTTGGAGCTCCTTGCTATTTTAACGGGGGCAAGTCTCTCCATTTCTGCGGAGCTTTTCATCGGGCCAGAACGACACCAGCCTCTGGCAGATGACTGGACCATTCCTCCCGAGCATCTCAACAATTTCGAGCACTCTTCCATTTCATTGTTTTTCCTCATCTATGCCGCCGTGGCAATCTACGTGGACAGGCACGACATCCACGTGCCACACGGGATGCTCCACGTGGTTGCCGCGCTGGCGTTCAGCCAGGAGTTGTTGCTGTTTCATCTGCACTCGGCTGATCACATGGGGGCTGAGGGGCAATACCACTGGCTGCTGCAGCTCATCGTTATTGTCAGCCTCTCTTCCACTATTTTGGAGGTCCCTTTTCCCAAGAGCTTTTTGGTGGCCATGGTGAGATCAATGTCTATTTTGTTTCAGGGGATGTGGTTTGTGCACATGGGATTCGTGCTCTGGATTCCTCTGTTTGTTCCAAAAGGGTGTAAAATGAATCCAGAGCACGGTCACATGGTGGTGAGGTGCGGTGACCAGGGGGCTAACACGAGGGCTAAAGCTCTGGCCAATCTGCAGTTCAATTGGTACTTGGCCTCCCTGGTTATCTTCACCTTAATTCTGTATGTCAAAATTATGAAGTATTATGGGAGAGAAAAATCGGTTGGTTATATTTCAGTAGAAGGTAACAGCGATGAAAAAGATGCAGAGATGGGAAACTCCGCCAAATATAGCGGCACTGGACATGGATCGCAGAGCTCTATGGACATGGACGTGGAGAGTATGCAGCCTCTAAATCTAGAGAGATGATAATAAAATTAGAAATCTTTTTCTTTTTCTTTTTTAATTTAGGGAAAAAAAATTGTATTTGTAAAGTAGAGGATCAGGGCATGATCTTTACAGTGTGAATAACGACATGGATGATTTGCGCTGGAGATAGGCGCCAGTTAATTGTAATTATATTTGCTGGTTGAAAATTTGGATGAAATGGAAAGTTGCAGTATTATTTTTATGAAGGGGGATAAACAATACGGACTTGATTCTTACAGATTATGTCAGTACAATATGTCTCGAATGGATTGCATTTGTACGTTTGGGAGCAATTACTATAATTTATTAGTGGATAAAAGGTTAAGTGAACTTAGATATTTTAAATAATTTTTATTTTTATTTTTGGTTATATATATTTAAAATTTTAAACTAATTTTTGGATTAAATGAAAATAGTGGCCTGGATAAACTTAGCTATATATAAGTTAGATAAGTATATTTTTAATTTTAAAATATATTTTATAATTTACCTATTATTATGATATTGTTATCAGAATTTAATTGTGTAATTTGAGTCAAATTTATTCACTCATGTTTCTTTACATGGTTAAATCTGATAGCAATACCATAATTTTACTATTATGATATTTTATATTTTGAATAGTTATGTATATAGATTATGTTATTCCATATTATTCTACTTTTTAGATAGTGATGGAATCTAGAAATAACAAAACTTTACACATAATTCAATGTAAAAAATTATTCAAAAAAATTAATGCCTAAATTATTGAAATAAATGGAGAACTATGATAAATAATATTTGAAAAATCAATGTTCTAAAATATAGTAATAGTAGAGACTCAGGGCATGATCTCCCGTGTTTCTTTAACGGATTATTTTTTTAACTTAAAAATGAAAATGTCTTTTAAGTAGAGAGTGAGGGCATAATCTTTACAATGCGAATATTGCCCTGGATGACTTGCGCTCGTGGAATAGTTGTTCCTGTAAAATTTATAGGTGAGCCTTCACATTTGCTGGTGGAAGTTTTGGATGAAAATTTGACTGTATTATTTTTTAAGGGGGACAAACAATGAAGTTCTAGATTTTAAGGTTAATTGTATGAAATCTTTTTATATCATCGTTTTAGTTTCTAATCGGATGTAATGTAAGAGTATAGAGAGAAGAAAATCATTATAACCAATTAAAAAAAGTTGAAAATAGATTTAATTTTAGGATTTAAGAATAAATCCTATATGAGGATTTAGACTGATTGTATATGAATTTTTTGAATAGATTTTCAGTTGCTTCTTTTCACTTTTCAATTTCATTCTCTTAGTGTAATTCAGAAATCTTGTGTCTGTAAATTTTTATTATCTTATTATAAATTAAATTTTAAAATTTGTACCCACAGTTTCACAGAAAGAATATGAAATTTAAAAAATTGATTTAAAAACATTGAATAAAAAATCAGAAAATTTGTTTACATACCAACAAGTTAAATAGTTGCATATAAAGGAGAGAGCTATTTGAAATAACAATGTTAGAAAATACAGTATAGGATCGAAATGAAACGAGAGGAAAGCATTGTGTACGGATATTGAGACAGAAAATTATTTATGGTATTTATGAAGGCAATGAGAAATAGGACAACTAGTACACGTAAGCCTAGGTAATGGATAACAGTTGGGGATTAGATATAAGTTTTCGTGAAAGCGACTCGGCAGTTCCCACAAAGGCTGCAAGTTGCAACTTTAGGTGGAACGGTCCACTCTGAGGGAACGTTTCTACTCGAATTGAATCATGTGAACACTTTGTCAACTTCCCTGTGTTCCAAAGCACGTGGAAAACCATGGCAAAACCATATGAGGTGTTTGAAAAGTATAAAGTTCCAATGGAGCTCTTTGATGTTATTGCTGATTCAACATATTTGGAAAACTAGATGTAGTGCTGTTTTTTCACGGAAGGGGCATCTTAATGTTGTACTCTGATGTAGTTTTTCAGGTTGCTTTTTTGTTGTCTCAAATATCAGATTTATCTTTAAGGAATCCGTCAGTCATGGCTCAGCTTTAGCAACTTAAAGACCAAGTGAATCAGCGTCAAAGTAATTGCTATATGGACTTTTGCAAAGTGTTTCATCATGTCCTCTCAATGTAATGCCAGCTGTTAGTGGTTTTGTAGTGATTTGTTATATATGATGAATCTCTCTTCTAGCTACCTTGTGTAGCTGTTATTCTTTGTAAACTTGCTTTGTTTCAATAAAAAAGAGAGTATAAAGTTGAGATCATTTTAACATTTTTGTGATTTGTTATTTTGGATTTTTTTTTTTTTTTTTTTAATGTATAAGATAGAATATAAGTTCACAAAGATCTGCAGGAGAATATCAAAAGATTATACACTATCTAAAGTTTTAGAACACTTTACAACCAATAGTGCAAATATTCTATTCAAGAAACAATCTAGAGAAATTATAGGCTATACAAATAGTTGATACATTGAAATACATATAGGCAAAATCAAGAACAATTTATTTAAAATCTGTATAAAAGATCCAAGAGAGATCTCATGGGAAGGCTGAAAACCATAGCCAATATTTGAAGAATGCATTGATTGTCGTCAAAGTTTCATCATAGATAATTTCAAAGATTCCAGAAGGATAAAATAAGATATTTATTTATTGTTCAAATTAAATCGGGTTCTAATGACAAATTGATGTAAGCCAATTTAAAATATTTAAAGTCCCAAAGATCTCTCACCTTGTTGATGTCTTTTTTTGGACAAAAAATAGGATGGTTTAGGAAAAGTCAAAGTCAAAAGCTAACCATGATACAAAATATGTTTGTTTCTCCAAATAGATGGGGTGAAAAAGTTGAAACCATGTTAGAGAGACACCTCTCTCCATCTTAAAAGATGAATGGGCAATTGCTACTACTCTTGCCAATTGATTGGAGAGAAGGTTAGGTCATAATAATAATAATAAAAGAGGGACATGAAGTATCTTATCCTACTAGTCCACACCCTATCATTGGCCTTTGATAGTGGAAAGGTTTAAAAAAATTCGGACAAGGATTTTCCAAGATTCTTCCGCTTTAATAGCTTCATTGGATCAATTAATCCCTAGTTATCTTTACAAACTTACAAACACCCAAGTCAACATAAGTTTTCGCATTTTTTGGGCAAATGAAAAACTCAATTTTTTTTTCATATCCACTTTTTGGCCTCACATGGTCTTACATACCCTATAACTATTACATTTGTTAAAGAACTTCAAGCTTTTCACTATAATGACCTCCCATGATAAATGTTCTTGTTGTCCCCTATTCTCGATTGTGTGGATTGTGTTCATGTAATCTTATGCTCATGCAAATCTTTGACAAGGCACACAATCTAACTGATTTCTATTGTGACTTAAGAAATCATTATCGGGCACTTTTACAATGATCTTGGCAACAAAAATTAGAAAAAAAAAAAGACAATACATATTATTAGTGTCCAACATTAAATAGTTTTTCAATATGAAATCTTTTTTTTTTGTTGTAGATCACATTTGGAAATGCATTAGTTCTGATTTTCAGTACTTAGATCCAATACCTATCATGAGGTGATGAATCTTTTGACATGTACTCTTTGAAGTCCAAGAAAAGATTCTCACACTTCCTCTTACCATTATTGGTCCCATTCCACATTTAATTATTTTAAAATAATGTCTTCAAAGCTAATAAATGAAAGAAAATGGTAAGTTGTGAATTGCATCCTTGCATAAACTTGAGCTTGAGTTTTGAAGAAGAGTGAAATATCCATGTTTTTCTTCAAAAAAATTCCTCAAATTATTGTGTTCCATTAAGATTTGTGAGATATGATGAAAAGGTCAACAAACAACACAAAAACCCTAGAAGGCGTGTCTTATCCCATTCTTTTTTCCAAAATATTATTCATGTCATTTTTAGCACAAACCATATATATAGGTTTTGAAAAGGTCAAGGTGTGATACTTGATGTAACTCTTAAAATAGAATGTGTCACATGAAGATTTGAAAAATAAAGAACACATATTTTTTACCAACCCCTTTTATGCTTCTTCACCACTATTTAAATCATTTATTTTCGAAGGATCCTTAAAGTTATAGAAAACTCATGTGCCTATTAAGAACTAGGGTAGAAAAAAGCTCACAGAAATAATTGCTAGATTTTATCATCACACACCTTTCGATATATGAGTATCTAACAATATAGAAGAAGTATTATCATCATGCTAAGAGTTCTTTGAATTTACACCATTATTTGATCTATTATCTTTGTTCTTCTTATTTTTCAAGTTCTTTAGTATATAGTATTAACCACACTTCTAACATTTCACTTTGTGTTTCCAAAGAGATTGAGATCTCCTATTAGTCTTAGATTCCTAACCTAGACCTTAGTTAAGGGACCTTAAAGAGATCAATCTAATTGTGTAGAAAGAGTAAACACAACAGAGAAAAAATTTACTTGGATAAGGGTAAGTGCACCAAGTTGTGGTGCCAAAAAGGGGGTACAAGTGGGACACCTTTTTTCTAAAATCAGCAATTTATGAACTTCAACAAGAATTTGAAGATAGTTACACTCAAAATTTTAAGATATGACAAAAACAAAAGTAGTAGTCCTTTGAATCTAGTTTCTAAACTACTATTTTTTTTCCAAAATGGTTTAGTTTTAGGTCCTCAAAAAAGGGGGACACAAAAAGTGGTACTATTTATTCCAAAAAAACATAACATAGTACAAAGTGTGGCCCCCCTAAAATTTTAACTTTTTTTTTTTAAATTCTTTAATCGCTGACAGTCAAAAGTTACTTAACACTATGTAGTTTATCCCAAAATTTTCGGATAATTTTATAATGTGTATTTTATTTTTTATGAATTTTTTAACTAGACACATCCCAAAAACATGAAGTATCTGTGTGTTCCACCTAGAAATGATTGAAAACTAATCTAAAATCCAAACTTCTTTTTTTCAAAGTGTGTAGAATGGAGTCTAGTTTCTAAAAAACTAAGTTGTTGCAAAATTTGATGAACAAGCTAAAATCTATAGCCCAATTAGTACATGGTGGTTTTGGACAAAAAATGGACATACATTCAAAAGAAATTATAGATGAAAGGCTTGAAATAGTTCAAATTAAAAATAAATTATATGGTTATATAGCTAACACAAAGACCTACAATGTCATGTAACCTAATCTTATTGATGCCCAACCACGAGGAATCTTGAAGGAGAGCACATAAGAAAAATCAATCATTTTTTGTATGATCGCAACAAAACATGTCTCAAACCTATTTATAGACTCCAAACCTTTGGGTTGGATCTCCAAGGTAAAACCAAGCCTTAGGCTTGGTTTAATGCAAAGCTTTGAACAATGCATGCGCCCTATAGTGCGTACGCGCTATTTAAAGCTTTTTGAATTTGGGTCTCAATAGCACGTGCGCACTATAGTGCACATGCACTATTGAGACCTAAATAGTGCATAGAAAAGGAAGAAGAGACACAAAGCAAGAGCAAGAGAGAGGGTGGGATGGCTGTGTGTGTGTGTGTGTGTGTGTGTGTGAGAGAGAGAGAGAGAGAGAGAGAGAGAGAGAGAGAGAGTAGGGGATGGGAGAGGGGAGAGAGAGTAGGAGATGGGATAGAGAGGAAGTGTGAGAGAGAGTAGGGGTGGCAGAGAGAGTATAGGATGGGAGAGAGAGGTTAAGAGTAGGGGATGGGGAGAGAGAGAGAGTACAGGATGGGAGAGAGATTGAGAGTAGGGGATGGGGGAGAGAGAGAGTAGGCAGTGGGAGACGGAGCGAGAGAGGGAGAGTGAGAGAGAGGAGGATGGGAATGCATGTGTGTGAAAGAGAGAGAGTAGGGAATGGGAGAGGGGGGAGAGAGAGAGTAGCTTGAGAGAGAGGGGGATGGGAGAGAGAGAGTAGGTGGTGGGAGAGGGAGAGAGAGGGGGGATGGAAATGTGTGTAAGAGAGAGAGAGTAGGGGATGGGAGAGAGTGTGAAAAACTGAGATAGAGTAGGGGGTGGCAAAGAGAGAGTAGAGAGGGAGAGAGTGAGAGTGAAAGAGAGAGAGAGTAGGTAGTGGGAGAGGGAGAGTGAGTGAGAGACAGAGTAGGGGATGGGAGAGGAGAGAGGGGGGATGGGTGTGTGTGAAAGAGAGAGAGAGTAGGGAATGGGAGAGGGGAGAGAGAGATAGAGAGAGAGTAGGGGATGGGATCTAGAAAGAGAGTAGGTAGTGGGAGAGGGATTGGGAGAGGGAGAGGGGGAATGGGAGTGTGTGTAAGAGAGAGTAGGGGATGGGAGAGAGCGTGAGAGTGTGAGAGAGAGTAGGGGTGGTAGAGAGAGAGAGAGAGTAGGGGATGAGAGAGGGAGAGTAGAGAGGGAGAGAGTGAGAGAGAGAGACAGTAGGTGGTGGGAGAGGGAGTGGGAGGGAGAGAGAGGGGGAATGGGAGTGTGTGAGAGATCTAGAGAGTAGGGGATGGGAGAGGAGAGGGAGGGGGGGAATGGGAGTGTGTATTTGTGAAAGAGAGAGTTTAGGGGATGGGAAAGGGGAGAGAGAGTAGGCGGTAGGAGAGGGAGTGGGAGAGGGAGAGAGAGAGGGGGAATGGGAATGTGTGTAAGAGAGATAGAGTAGGGGATGGAAGAGAGTGTGAGAGTGTGAGAGAGAGTGGGGGTGGTAGAGAGAGCTTGTATGGGATGGGAGAGAGAGAGAGAGAGTGAGAGTACGGGATGAGAGAGAGTGAGAGAGAGTAGGGGATGGGAGAGTGAGAGAGTGAGAGTAGGGGATGGGAGAGAGAAAGTAGAGAGGGAGAGAGAGTACTTGAGAAAGATAGTAGGCAGTGTGAGAGGGAGTGGTAGAGGGAGAGAGAGGGGGGATGGGACTGTGTGTTTGTGAAAGAGAGAGAGTAGGGGATGGGGGAGAGAGAGTAGGTGGTGAGAGAGGGAGCGAAAGAGAGAGAGAGAGAGAGAGAGAGAGAGAGAGAGAATGGGAATGTGTGTAAGAGTGAGAGTAGGGGATGGGAGAGAGTGTGAGTGTGAGAGAGAGTAAGCAGTGGTAGAGAGAGCTCGTATGGGGTGGGAGAGAGAGTGAGAGTAGGGGATGGGAGAGAGTGTGAGAAAGAGTAGGGGATGGGAGAGAGAGAGAGTGAGAGTAAGGGATGGGAGAGAGAGAGTAGAGAGGGAGAGAGAGATAGTAGGTGGTGGGAGAGGGAGAGAGATACAGGGGATGGGTGTGTGTGTGTGACAGATCTAGAGAGTAGGGGATGGAGAGAAGAGAGAGGGGGGATAAGTGTGTGTGTGTGTGTGTGTGTGTGTGTGTGAAAGAGAGAGAGTAGGGGATGGGGGATAGAGAGTAGGTGGTGGGAGAGGGAGAGAGTGAGAGTAATGGATAAGAGAGAGTGTGAGAGAGAGTAGGAGATGGAAGAGAGTGTGAGAGAGAGTAGGGAGAGGGAGTGAGAGAGGGGGATGGGAGTGTTTGTTACAGATCTAGAGAGTAGGGCATGGGAGAGAAGAGAAAGAGGGGGGATGGGAGTGTGTGTGTGTTTGTGAAAGAGAGAGTAGGGGATGGGAGAGAGTCTAAGAGTGAGAGAGAGAGAGTAGGGGGTGACATAGAGAGAGTATGGGATGAGAGAGACAGAGTGAAAGGATGAGAGAGAGTGTGAGAGAGAGTAGGGGATGGGAGAGAGTGAGAGAGAGAGTTGGGGATGGGAGAGAGAGAGAGTAAGAGTAGGGGATGAGAGAGAGAGTATAGAGGGAGAGAGAGTAAGAGAGAGTAGGCGGTGGGAGAGGGAGTGGGAGAGGGGGAGAGAGAGGGGGGATGGGAATGTGTGTGAGAGATATAGAGAGTAGGGGATGGGAGAGGAGAGAGAGAGGGGGGATGAGAGTGTGTATTTGTAAAAGAGAGAGTTTAGGGGATGGGAGAGGGGGGGGGGAGAGAGAGAGAGAGTAGCAGATGGGGGAGAGAGACTAGGTGGTGGGAGAGGGAGTGGGAGAGGGAGAGGGGGGGATGAGAGTGTTTGTAAGAGATAGAATAGGGGATGGGAGAGAGTGTGAGAGAGTGAGAGAGAGTAGGGGGTGGCAGAGAGAGAACGAGATGGGAGAGAGAGAGAGTGAGAGTACAGGATAGGAGAGAGAGAGAGAGAGAGAGAGAGAGAGAGAGAGAGAGAGAGAGTAGGTAGTGGGAGAGGGAGTGCAAGAGGGAGAGGGAGGGGGATGGGAGTGTGTGTGAGAGATCTAAAGAGTAGGGGATGGGAGAGGAGAGAGGATGAGAGAGAGTAGGCAGTGGGAGAGGGAGAGCAAGAGAGAGAGTAGGGGATGGGAGAGGGGAGAGAGAGAGAGAGAGAGAGAGAGAGAGAGAGAGTAGGGGATGGGAGAAAGAGTAGTCTGAGAGAGAGAGGGGGGATGGGAGTGTGTGAGACAAAGAGAGTAGGGGATGGGAGAGAGAGAGAGAGAGAGAGAGAGAGAGAGAGAGAGAGAGAGAGAGAGAGAGTAGGGGATGGGAGAAAGAGTAGTCTGAGAGAGAGAGGGGGGATGGGAGTGTGTGAGACAAAGAGAGTAGGGGATGGGAGAGAGAGAGAGAGAGAGAGAGAGAGAGAGAGAGAGAGAGAGAGAGAGAGAGAGAGTAGGAGATGGGAGAGAGAGTAGTCTGAGAGAGAGAAGGGGGATGGGAGTGTGTGAGGAGAGAGAGTAGGGGATGGGAGAGGATAGAGAGTAGGGGATGGGAGAGGATAGAGAGTGAGAGAGTAGGGGATGGGAGAGAGAGAGTGAGAGAGAGTAGGCGATGGGAGAGGGAGTAGGAGAGGGAGAGTGAGTGAGTGAGAGAGAGAGAGAGAGAGAGTAGGGGATGGGAGAGGAGAGAGAGATTGAGAGAGAGTAGGGGATGGGGGATGGTGGGATAGGGAGAGATGTGTTTTGACATAGTGCGTATGCGCTATAGTGCGTATGCACTATGTCAAATCACCCAAAAACTATCACAAAGCAAGTTTGGGTCCCATTTCATCCATTCTCTACTTTTTGTCTATTGTGCATTATGTTGTTCCAACAGAAAACACAAGTTTCAACATAACAAACACTATTTAAAGACTTTTTGAAGCTAGCAAACACCAAATTCAATCATTGGATACACTATTTGAAGGCTTTTTGAATATTCTTTATATAGAAAAGGTTAGTACAATTCTTTTAAAATATTGTTTGTTGATATATAGATACACATTTGATTATAATTTGACATGTTGTCTAATATGTAGTGAATTTTTTGAAATTTGTATGTTTGAATGAAATGTTATTTCGAAATGGTTAGAAATTTGACAAGTTGTTTGATATATATTGTGTATTCATTGAAATAATTGTAATTTTTATATGTATTTGAATGATTTGTAATTTACAAATTGTAAGTAATTCAGATGTTTGAATAATTTGACATGTAGAAATCATCATCATGCCAAGGAAGAAACCAAAAATTCAAACAAATGAAGATAGGGAGAGAGATTTGAAAATTAAAAGAGATAAAATGAAACTACTACGTGAACAAAGAAAATTGCAAAGCAATAATGAAGAATTGACTTTCAAAGAGGATCAAGAACCACCGATACAAAGAAACAAAGAGGAAAAATTAAAAAGACAAAAAGAATGAATGAGATAGTTATGCTCAAGAAGACAATTGAATTATGAAGCTACACCATCTTCCAATGTTGGAGTCATATCATCCTCTCATGTTGAAGAGACACTAATTTGTAGATCCGACGATGTACACACTTCATCATGTCATGTTGAAGGCACAACATCAACATATCAAGTAGGTGATATTCCATCTTTTGTATCTTATTGCTGAGACACATCATCTTTGGTTCAATGTACACAATACACTCAACCTTATGTTGATGTTCAGAATGTTGAGAGAATGGAAGAGATTATAACACCTTCTAGAATTCGTTTTAGAAGACCAAAATATTTGATTGATATTGATACTGACATTTTGAAATCAATGCCTAACAAGATTAGCAAGCGTACTTGTCAAAGAAAAGTTAATCGTATGTGGAGATTTTTTTTGAAAAATTAAATATTATAGGTCAATGCCAATTATTTGTTGAAATGATGAGGAATTTGAAATTTAGGCCTATCATGAAGATTCTTGGGCTAAGAATGATGGACGATTCAAACGAAAAAAATATTGTAAAGAATCTAATGAGTGCTTATGAAAAAGTGGGTTCTAAATGACGTACCAAAGATAGTAATATCATAAGACGAGTACTCATGTGGAGGGAGATGGTGGTGGTGATGATGGGGTCTTCCTCACACGCTTGCTTGCCCTCTTGTTGGGGCTCTTCTCTAACTCGAGTTGATACAAAAAAAGTAGATATGAATCAATAATTATTATACATTGAAATCAAATATATGTACACACAAAATTAATTATTTTCTTACCGCCATCATATAGTTGCTCTGCAAGTCCACCTCGAAGGCTCATGGATGATTAGGTGTGACAAGACCCTACAACAATTGAATCAATATAATCACTTATAAATAGCATTATAAATTTTGATACTAACTATTATAAACAACAAATAAAACCAAGAAAATCCTGTCATACCTCAGTCAATGGCTATGAACTAGCCATAGTTGTAGCCACTCCATGATCAACAGACTGCCAGAGATGAGGAGTCTCTGATGTCAAGAGTTGCATGCCATACAATACATGTTAAATATAACATGGAACATGAAACAAGTATAATCAAATGAATTAAATTAACATGAAACAAAAGTACCTCTATGAAGCTCATGTCGCATCTAGGCTCGGAGTCTGTAGTGAATGTTGATGGTCCTGTAGAGAACTGATGCACATGCATAAATTTTTTTGTCAATCCTTCATATGATTGCTTAATAAATATATGTATTCATTTAAATGATTAAATCGATACATACCTCTGGACTCTTTAAGGGGATGAAAAATGGGGCTAGGGATCGCTACTAGGGCCACCAACACTCTAACCTTGAATTTTGAACAATGTCAATACATGCTAATTAATTAGTCATTCACTATACATATGAAATGTGATCAAATTAGTTTATTATAATTGTAATTTACCTATGTGTCAATTCCAAATGTCTCATTCAGGAACTGATTAGTCACTAGCCCATCATCCGCACCATCTTTAGCATGACTACCAAACGTGCATAGGGATCTGCATGATGTGCACTTGTGATCGCAATGTGCAAAAGGCTCCTCCTCAACTCATGGACTCGTGCAATGAATTAGGGTTTGCGTCAAAGCTCTAATAGTCCCTAGAGCGTTGGCCTCTACATGTTCCTTCACAACTAAAGGAATAGTCACATGCTCACCCTGTGGCTTGACCACAAGTGCCCTAACTACATTAGGGTCACGACGTGCCCCTGGACTCTCAAATGATGACCCCCCACCTCTACCCTGAGAGTCTAATATATCAAAATAATTGGGGATCTCCCCAAGGGAAAACTCACAATATAATTTTCTTAAGAAATACATGGGGACCTAGTGATTATTACAAGGAGGGGCATCAAAAACTATCCACCATCTATTCCAAAAATGATTTCTAATAGCATCATGTATGCACCAATGGATGGGGAATTGTTTAGTACCCTCTCTAACAGTATCTTGTTCACCAGGTTTTCTAAATAATGCACATATTTTACCTTTTGGTATATATTTTTTTTAACATCTTGATATGATAATTTATTTGCATAATATATTTTTTGTTTATCCCTCTTAACCCGCCAAACATCTAACTGACCACTAACAGAAGCTATGTGGGTCTTAATGGATTGGAGGGATGATGCCAATTGAGCTCTCATTGGATTGGTTTGTCCACATTCTTTCAAATGACCAATGGGTCCTTCTAATTTAGTTTTTCCTCTTTCTATTTCATTTATTATATTTTCTTGTGTGCCAGGAGGAGCTCTTGCAATTGGTTTAGGTTGTGAAATTTGTTGTTCTTCTTGTGGAGGGTTTTGATTTTGATCTTCTTGAGGGTTTTTGTTTTGATCTTGTTGAGAGTTTTGGTTTTGACTTTCTTAGGGATTTTTTAGTTCATTATTGACATTTCCTAATAAGAAATCAATTGAAATCTAAAAAAAAAATTAAAAAATTAAAAAAAAATTGGAAAAAACCTACAAAACAATTTTTAAAAAAAATCAAAAAATGTAAAAAGAAAGTTAGATAACATACAGCGTGCTCATGATCTTGAACTTTGATGGCGAGGAGGCATATTGGCAAGGTCGGTGGTGAAAATGTCGTATTCTCTCAATCCGCGTACGCACTATGAGGAGGGCAGACTAGAAAATAGGAAAGAAATGAATGGGCTTGGGGTATGCATCCCATTTATAATATTTTGGCTTTTTACAAAGTGCGTACATGTTATAGTGCGTACACACTATAGAGCGTATGCACTATGGCTCGGGTTACCCAAGCCATAGCGCATGCACGCTATAGTGCGTACGTGCTATTGAAAATTGAAAAAAAAAAAGTGTCACCTTTTTGGCACCACAACTTGATGCACTTACCCATAGTTGAATGTGCCATGGAAGATCCAAGATCATAGATTTCCATCATAAATTTTCCAATAGCCATGGAATCTGGCAAGAGCGTGCACTACCCTTAGAGAGAATGAATCACAACTTGAGCAACAAGGATCCAAATGTGTTGCGATTCATTCAATTGTGTCCATTGTGAGCCCTTGTGCCCTATGAATAGTTCTAGCACAAGCCAACTAAAAGGGGAATTGTGAGCAGGTAATAACCTTAGTAGTAGTTCTCACCCGTCTGGTGATTCCTGTCATTAGTGTCCATGTTTGAGGTATATATTCTATGTAAGGGCATCACATTTGTTGATGGTGTAGCTTTTCAACTTGTGGATCATTGAATTGTATCCAAACAATGTCTTGTTTATCTTTTGTATATGACTGGAAAATTCCATCAGCACCATTTACTAGTCCATCTTCTATATCAAGGTTTCCTACTATGAGTTTTATGAGTATTCCTTGCTTGACAATTATCTTCATTGGTAGTGTTGTCCTTTCAATTTAGTAGGTTCTCTTTTCGATGGTTACGTCTTTGTGATCTATGGCCTCAAGTATATGCATGGTAGTGGGCACGTAGTCTAGCATTCTTCTGTTGGATCTGTTAGAATTCTTTTAGAATAACTGAGAGGGGGGGGGGGGCGAATTAGTTATTCAAGGTCCAATAATGTCCAATACAAATTTTTAATAAAACAGGGGTGAATTAGAAGTACTAGCTTTTTACTTTCTTATCATGCTTGCAATTAAACATTAAACAATCATGAAAAGTAAACATGCATCACCACATAACACTTGAGATTTTGGTGACCCAAAAACCCTCCAGGAATAAGAAGGTAAAACTAGGGTGGGGATGATACCCCAAAAATTATTGTGCAATAGATTTCAATCACTTCTGATGGTTTGCCTTGTTAAAGGCTTTACACACTGTTAGATGTGACCCTGTTAAAGGATTTCTACACCTTGTTAGGAGTGTGCCCTGTTAGAGGACTTAAGAACATTAAACTTAGAATGCCACCTTGTTAAAGGATTTACATAGAGCTGTTAAGCTCACCCAAGTCCATGGGATTTACAGTCACCTTCTCAAAAGAATCTTTTATCCCTCTCTAAGGATCTCCTATCCTTCTCCTGAGGATCTCTTATCCTTCTCCTGGGGATCTTCTATCCTTTTCTTGAGGCTTATCCACCTAGCTGTAAAGCTAACCTAGCAATGTAGTATTTCAATGTTTAATACAATGGTAAGAAAGTATTAGAAAGGTTTTGACCTGATAAAGATTGTAACTCTAACCTTGCAGATTTTAGATCACTCTTTAGTTTTTTTCTTTGCTTGGCTTTTCTTCCTTGCAGTGCTAACAGCTTGTTCACCCTTCAAGATCTGTCTCCTTGAGTTCTTCCACTCGTTATGCCAATCCACTCTATGGTCACTTGATCAAATCAGAGTCTTGATGCTCTATGCTTACTTCTCACCGTGTCCTCTTCTTGACACTTCACACTAGCCTTCTCTTGGCTTCTTCGCACAACCACACTTATGACCAACTCCCTCACTCTCTCTTGATCTCTGACCTGTAACTCCTTATAAAGAAGTTCTATTCTTCATTTCCCGCTCAAATCTTCTTGCTCATCAATTTGATTTGATCTGAGAGAATGATATTGTTTTTCACTCCAAATTGTTTCTTCCAGAAACTTCATGATAAGTCCATCAGTATTTGCTCAAAACTAGTTTGCATGGTTTACATGAAATTCTGTGACATCTACTCATCATCCTTATTATCCAACTAATTCACAAAATTCAATGTAACAAACTTATCGTTACTGATGTGGCGAATCTTTTTGTCTTATCAATAATGCAACAACTCGGCATCATTGGTTTACTGATGCTCGACACCTTCTGTGTTACTTGGCTTCTACTACATATACTGATGCTCGGCACCTTCTGTGTTACTTGGCTTCTACTAAATTTACTGATGCTTGACACCTTCTGTGTTACTTGGCACCCGAAGGATTGCACAACACCTTCTGAAGTTGAACTTGCTCGACTTTAACTAGCTTGCTCGGCTTTAACTAGCTTGCTCAGCACTCACAAATGAACTTAGTCAGGTTCTACAAATGACTTAGTTAAACCTTACATCTTTGATGTGTCTTAGTGTGTCCATTCCATGTGTCTTAGAGTATGTCATCAATACACTATTTCATCAATGGCTTAGCTGATCCTTATACTTCATTACAACATCATAACTTCAACCTTTCTTTAGGTGCTCTAGTTACATCTTATTGATTGCCTCCTCCTTTTCAATCAACCAACTAATAGTATTTGGATCACTTAAGCAATTGTCATTCTTGCAAGTAGCAAGTTTGACATCAATGACAAAACAATGATTGAAAGCATTCTTTACCAGTTCCATCATTCTTCATTCATGATCTTTTCAATCATTTCCAATAGTGTCCATCTACATCTATGTTTTGTTGGAACAAATGGGGTAGGCTTGGGTCATTTGGTATAAGTCTATAACATTTTTCATTTATGAAGTAGATATCCTCATTAGTTTGTTGACAAGTTTTGATGTGATTCAAAGTGGAAATGAATTGTTCATTGCTTTGTCTAATGAGTTTGTGTAGTTCATATTATTTCATATTTTCATTCCAAAATGTGTATTGGATAGTTTCATTGTTTAGTTTCAGCTTTTCGAATATCCATGCATCGCATATAGGTTGTGCTTGGTATAAGTCACCACAAAATATTATGTCTACATTTATGAATGCCTATGTCGGTGTGTGTTTTATTTGTCGTAATCTCCTGTCTATGTTATATAACATTATAGACCCAATGAGATATGCCTCATCAATTAGAAGAACTTGTAATTGCTCAAGTTTTTTGGTCAATGTATCTAGTGTGTCAGAATCCAATGGTGTTAGATTTGAAGAGTTTAGTGGTAGGTGAAATATTGAATGAGTAGTGGTTTCGCCTACATTGTACGCAACATTTCCTATTGAAGTAGTGATGATTCCTTTTGGCTTTAGAGGATTGATGTGTAGTTGTTTGTCATATAGTCTAATCAAAGCTTCATAAAGCACTTTTTTTGTGTATGTTTTACTAGTTCCAGCTCTGCCAATGAGGAATAAGTAAATTGGTTTTTGTAGTGCAAGTCTCTTTGACATCATGATGTCCTTTAATATTTCTTGTTGTCCTTTGTTTAATTTTCTTAGCATATTAAGGCATTCTTCAATGCTTTTAAGGAAAAGCTGTGCAATTTCTAAAGATACTGCTTTGGAATTGATTCGGTCTAGTTTTGTTTATTTTCTGTGCATTAGATCGGGGAAAATGTCATAATGTTCTTCTATAGTTGAGTTGTTGATGGAGTCTAGTTGACGATCAAAGATGGTTGTGCTAATGTCATCCATTTCAACTTGTGTTGCTACTTCGTCAATGTCACCCCAAGTGTAGTTGGTCTGACTATTGAACTTTTTCTCAGTGTTCATTAATTCTATTTTGTTTAAGTTGAATGCTTCACTCCATGTCTTCTGACCACAAAGTAGTGTTTGCTCATTGCATCTAAATGGTATGTACAACATCAATTTCTCTCTACAGTAATTCTCATAGTCAATGTATGGATTGTATCTCATATATTGTATGATTTGTGCCTTATGCCTTCTTTGCATGTTTTTTGTGCTATTGTAGTAGAATGCAACATACTCTACAAGTGACACATTCTCTAATGTGTTTAGTTTTGCTATGTAATTTTCTATTGTAGATTCATACATTATGTCTTCTGAATTGTCTTCTTCTTTGGCTAATAGTCTAGGACTTTTGAGCATGACCACTCTACTTTCAGATGGTGCATTATTGACGAATGTTGTTTTTCTTGACGACTTTCTTAGTGGCAATGATAGAGCAATGTACATAGCTTGTCGACTAGACATTTTTTGATAGTTGACCAATGCATTTCCATGTCGGCATATGTACTGTGTCTTGTCATCATAAGTTGTAGTACATTGTCTTCACAATTGGCAAAAGGCTAATGATGTTGTTGTGTCTTGCTTAGTCATGTATGAGCAACAATATGATGTGGCATCGTATGCATCTAATATGAATTGTGTATTTGTATTCCCATACCATAAGGCTGGGACTTTTGTTGCGAACACATTTGTCTAAATGTCCATTGGATTTCTTTTCAATAGTAGAACTATTTTCCTCAATGTTAGTTGTATCAATGTCATGTAGTAAGTTTCAGTTATGTTGAGATCTTCAAGGAATTTGTTAGATGTAGTGTTCTTTGTGTACTATTTATTTTCTAATTACCGCAATATTTGTTTTGCCTTGTCTTTCATTGCATTGTCTATTGTTGTCAATGGCTCCAAGACTATTGTTTTCCTCATTGGTGGCAAAGGGAAGTTGAAGTGATAGTTAGATGTTCTATATTTCTTGCAAATTTTAATATTATGATGTGTTTGCATGTTTATGAGGTTTTCATCTAGCAATGTTGAATCAGGTGAGATGTATTTGTCTATAAAATTAACTATCTGCTCATGTCTGCACTTTCTAAATATTGGTGCATCTTTAATCCATAACATAAAGTGGACATGTTCATTTCCTCTATTTTGGAATTCTATGACAAAGAAGTAGTCCAAGACCTTGAAAAATAACTCTACATTTGTCATCATCATTTTGCGAAATGTGTTAAGTATATGGTTAAAGTGATAGGTACAAAGTAACAGGCTTTGCCATAGTTGAAAGTCTAAATTCCTATCCTGTATAGTTTCATTATGCTTTCCTTATTTTTTTGTAGACATCTGTTGTAGAGTTGTATGCAATGGTTTCCAGAAATGCTCTGCACTTGTTAATGTAACAAAGAATCTTGGTGGCTCTAATTGTCTAATCATTGCAAATATATTTTTCCTCATGTTTTCTAGGTAGTCTGGAGATGTGCAGGCACTTTTAAGTGATCTACAACCTATCGATGATCTTAATATTTTTTCAAGATTTGCAGGAGTTCGCACATCTTTTGCTAGCAAATTTTTCCCTTTTAGTTCTACTTTTCTTATGTAGACCCATGCAAATGATGATATTTGTTCTATAATTATCTTGACAACTTTGAAAAAAAAATCTATTATATGTGTTGCAAAGTGATAATCCTGATGCATAAGCTCCCATTTAGATATTTTTTGGTATGAAAACCTAGTTGTAATGTCTGATGCACATGCATATCCATAGAATAGCGTGGGGAAGTTCATTTCCTCATAATTTCTATCTTGGAAAATGCCAAGAGGTTTTATTCCTTTTGAAGGTGCAATTTGAATTATTGTTGTGTCAAGATCTTTGATTGATTGTGTGTCATTGAACTAATGATCAACAATTATGAAGTCTGCTCAACATCAAGTTCATAGTTATCATCATCAGTTTCAGGTTGCAAATCAATATTTATGCAACTTTGTCATTGCCTTGTTTGTGTCATTGTTTCCCAATTTTCTACTATATGTACATTCTGTTTAATATACAATGGTGTTGTTGCTAGTTTCCTTAATGCATTCATTACATATGTTGGTCTTATGTTTCCTTGAGCATATGCGTTTTCATATTCTAGTTTCCATTTTAGCATAACTACAATTGTTTTGTTCTCATCTATTCCTCTTGGCAATGCTTGTTGCACTTTATCAATGTCAATGAGAACATTGATTATTGTGCCTATCAAGCCATATTGTGATCTCTTGTATCCTAGTTGCCATATTTGTGCAAGAGCAATTCATAAAGACACTAATCTTTCCTCTAACGAAATCAACTTTTGCACAACACTTATGTGTGGGTTTCGTCATATATTCCAAGGTGTTGCAGAGCATGGAAATTTCTAACATATAGTAGCTTTGAAACATTGTTTGCAAACAAATTGCCCTCTAACAATTTTGTTTTTGTCGTGTGTGATGGGAAGTGATAAGAAAGATTGAACAAATGTTTCATTGATTGTACGTATGTTTTTCTAGAAATGTAGCAGCTCACTGATTTTGCATGCATGAGTGGGTGTGTCATTAATGGTGTGCAAGTATCGTCTAATTGATTTCTGTAGTGCAATTTGTGTTGAGGATTTTTTTGAGTCTTGTGGGGCTCTGATAAAGTCCTTTTGATCCCAGAGCCTTGGATATTACTACTGACATCTTTGTTATCGTTGTTTATATGTGATTGTTGTTTTCTATTTTCACATATTTTTGCTTTAAGAGATCGAAGTGACTATCTCATATTGGGATTATGTGGATTAGTAGTTTGTGGTGTTTGAGATAGCAATGATGTGGCAGTAATTGGTGAGAAAGTATATTTTCCCATACAGATGTCAATATTCTCTAGTTGTTCAACTTGTTGAACACCTTATAGAGTTTCATGTTCTTTTGGCATGTTTGATATTGACTCGACAGTGTTTGTACAATTGGTTTGTGTAATCATTTTGTATGTTGCTTTTGGAGAAATATCTGAGTATAGGTACTAGGTAGAAACTAATGTATGTGTACTGTATGCTATTATACTAGTTTGTATGGATTTGTGAAATACAAATATGACTTCTAGAATTGCTGAATTAAAAATTAAAATCAGTTTAATAGTCAGTAAAAGAAACTACAAATATGATATTGTATTCACAATATAGAGTATGCCTATAGATTGTGAGCAAATGGAAGCAAACAAAAATTTTAGAATGTACCTTCTTTTGATCCTATTGCACGATTTATTACTAACCTCTTATGTTACTGATGTAGGAGTTGAAGCAGTATGAAAGTGAAACCTAGAATCAATGACCTGGGAAAAAGTGGTGAATAGCAACTGTTTTAGTGCATCCTAAAGACATAATTTTAAAACAACTATTTTACATTAACAAAAAGCCAAATATAATCTTCCTATTAGTAAAGGAGGTTTTTATTTTTATTTTTAAAAAGAAGATTGCATAACCAATTGAATAATAACCAAAACATCTATCATTAAGGCAGTTTGATCTCTTGAAGTAGTTTTTGCTTGCAAGATTCCTACTTTCATACCTAGAGATGTTGATTCTTGCAAGACTCCTATTTTATGATTATAGACATTGATTTTATCCTACAACTATATCTAGGCTGGGAAATTGGAGTTTGGAGACCACTTTCCATCAGTACAACAAGCACCTATGCAAGATTGTGACAACATCACTAAACTAGGTATTACAAACTACAACAATAGGTCATCAGCAACAGGGTACACTATAGTTCCTATCAACAACCACACATAGTGAGTTAACTGTTACAAGAGTTAATGGTTTGAAGGGGTCCTCAATGCCTACTCTCAAATCCACTAGCATATGAAGCAACGCCAAGAAAAAGGAAAAGGTGGGTGAGCTATAGCAACACCTAAATCTGTAGTATAGGCATCCACAACTACTTCCAAGCCAACTACATTAGAATAACTTTAATCTAATAAGCCAAAAAAAAGCAAATCTGAAAACATCGAGGTTTAAGATCTTCCAGGCTCAGTGATCCCCCAACTAGTATAACAAAAATTGCTTTTTTCACATTCATCTAGCAATCAAGGCCTCAAACACAAAAAATAGTTTACAAAACCATGTACACCCTAAAGAACTATTTCCAGCTCTCATATGGCAATGCAAATATAGACTAGCCAAGTAATAGGTGAACGAAAACAATTCTTGTATTTGTACCAATTTATTTGATGAAATTAAAACTCATATGCAAGAAATGAAAACATTTATGGGCATCAAGATATCTAGCAAGCCTTCAGATTTAAGACCTGATTTATGAAATCCTATACCCACTTAAGAATTGCTTCATGCTCTCGCATTTCAATGAAAATTTGCTATCCAAACAAAAGGGCAAAATAATAAATAGTTGTTCCTGTACCAATCTTAGCAGAAAATTTGGACAACAAAATAATAGAGAATCCTATCGTTTTCACATCAGTGTACCTACCAAGGCTTCCAATCCAATCCCTAATTATCAAACCCTATAATTCAAAAATACTCACTGCTCTCACATTTCAAAATAAATTTATCATTACCCAGATGAAAGGGGTGAAATGAAAAGAGATGTCTTGTTTTAGTCCCTTTCGAGTCCCAAAATTTCCCATAAAATTGACGAAATGACAATCTAGAACTAAAATGATGGGAAATTAACATTACTAAAAACACAAATTTCATTGCTCGCAGCAATGGTGAAAGATGATCAAATTAGTTAGTATATATAATTGAAATAATTATTTTTACTATTTTGAAATTATATTTATATAATTTTTAAAACATATTATAATATTAAGTGGATAAGTAAATTTATCATTATATAAAAAAATTATATTTTAAAAAGTATATTAAAATTATGTTTATTTAAAAATTAAGTAATTTAGTATTTAATTAATTACTAATTTGTTTTACAATTCATAATAATTGAATGTTAAAGTTGAGTTATTAAAATTAAGTAATTTCGTAATATTTTTACAATTAATTAGTAATATTTTTACAATTAATTATTGAATGTTAAAATTGAGTTTAAAAAATGTCAATTTTTTCAATTAATAAAAACGGTTTATTCACCAACAAAATGTTAAATTGAGTTAAAATTATTGACTTTCCTCTTAAGCTAGGGGAGATGGTTTTTATGTATATTAGAAATGAAATTAGTTCAAGAGATTTCAAATTTTAAATATTTTATTAGTTTATAAATTAATTAGTTATCAATTTAAATGACTGTGGAATAATAGTTACAAGTTTTTAAAATAACTTAAATAAACATCTTTCTAGAGTTTTAAAAATATATAAAATTTTAAGATATTCAACTTTTCTTTACAATTTTTTTAATTTTTTTTCCTAATTTGATATATTTAGTTTACCTAATTGCAATTTAACACTAATTCAAAAAAAAAATTGAAAATTTCCAAATCTTTAAATTTGAATTACTTATATTATATCATTTCAATTTTTTTTTAAAATATTATATTTTAAGCTATTATGTTTAATAACCTAAATTTGACTTGTGATATTGCTTTTAGGATTAAACTGTGTCATTTTTTGAGTCAAACTCATTGACCCATGTTTCATGAGTAGTGATTCAACATGAATCCATCTCTCATGAGAATAAATGGAACACTTAGCACTCATTGGATCTAAATTTGACTTACAAATTCATTTTTAAAAAATTTAAAATTTATTTATTTTTTATATTCTTAAAAATAAATAGATTATTTATTTTAATCATATTTTAAAAACTACATATTAATTATTTCTGAATTGTAAATTTATTATTTATTAATAATACTTTTAATATGATAATTAATATAATTTTAACATTTATAAACACAAATTGTCTACGAATTATAATTTTTTCAATAAAGTTTATAAAAATTTTAATGATGTTTTAGATTGCAAGAAAACTAAAATAGTGTAACAAATTATTATTTTATTCTGCCCACTAGTAATTGCACCATTTAACCTGTCAAATCAAATATGGCAGAATAAAATTAAAAACAATTAACATTGCAGCATAGCACGTCAAGTCCTAGACCAAAAGTGTTAAATAGTCAAAGTTGACTTTTTTTCCAATAATGGTTTAGCCCGTGCCGAAGGAACTGACCAACGTGCAAATCGATACGTTTGACCGTTCGGATGGAAGCAAGCGACGTTGCTTGTCGGCTAAGTATTTTAATCCAAAAGAAGATGTTCTCCTTACATTCAAAAAGAGTGGTATGTACTTTGTCGATGCAATTCAGACTTGGCGGGTTTGAAGGGGCAAAAAAATATAGAGGAAATCCAAAGCAATGTTGGTAGGCGATGACAGAAGCGAGAGAGGCTTCTTGAAGATTACGCATTCTTACAGGAACATTGATTCCAACAGCTTCACGGGGGTTGTGTATATATACACAATTTAGGTATACACCTGACACGTACTCTCAAAGGAATTCTATAGCTGAAATGGGCACCTTTGTTGGCCATGTATTACCTGGCGCGGGATTCGTTCTTATCGGCCTCTGGCATCTCTTCAATACATTAAATAATTATGCCCAATCTCCATGGGACTTCCACACCAGGCCATAGTTTCCCGCTAGATTTAGAGGCAGACAATTAAAGCATTTGGAACTTCTCGCTATTTTAGCAGGGGCGTGTCTCTCCATTTCGGCGGAGCTTTTTATCTGCCCAGAACGACACCAGCCTCTTGCAGATGACTGGACTATTCCTCCCGAGCACCTCAACAACTTCGAGCACTCTTCTATTTCATTGTTTTTCCTCATCTATGCCGCCGTGGCGATCTACGTGGAGAGGCACGACATCCACGTGCCACACGGGCTGCTCCACGTGGTTGCCGCGCTGGCGTTCAGCCAGGAGTTATTGCTGTTTCATCTGCACTCGGCTGATCACATGGGGGCTGAGGGGCAATACCACTGGCTGCTGCAGCTCATTGTTCTTGTCAGCCTCTCTTCCACTATTTTGGAGGTTCCTTTTCCAAAGAGCTTTTTGGTGGCCATGGTGAGGTCAATGTCTATTTTATTTCAGGGGATATGGTTTGTACACATGGGATTCATGCTGTGGATTCCTATGTTTGTTCCAAAAGGGTGTAAAATGAATCCAGAGCACGGTCACATGGTGGTGAGGTGCGGTGACCCGGGGGCTAACACGAGGGCTAAAGCTCTAGCGAATCTGCAGTTCAATTGGTACTTGGCCTCTTTAATTATATTCACTGTAATAGTGTATGTTAAAATGATGAAACATTATGGCGGCTACGAAAAATTAGTGGAGAAGAAGAGTGATGTAAAGGAGGGGAGGCGTGGAGAAGGAGAGTATGGATCAGAGAGCTCAATGGACGTGGACTTGGAAAGTATGGAGCCTCTAAATTTAGATAGATGAAAACCACAAATGTCTTCTTCTGAATTCATTTGTTTTGGGTGGGATATTGGGATTTTACTTTTTCACCTATAAATTTGTGTTTTGCTCTTCACTGCAGCCAAATTTTGCAGTGGATTGTCTTTCCACAAGATGAGGGACACTAAAATTGGGGGATATGGAGAACCGATTTCTGGTATTTATCCCATGTAAAGTTTACAGTTTGTTTTAGAAGCCATTCGAGAAAATATGCTGTTGTAATTTATGAAGACATTTGACAGTGATTAGTATTTGCTGTAAGTTAGTAATATTATTGGAGTGATTTTTCTTAATTGCAATGCTTTTATTTCAATTAATAACTAGCTTATATATACCTCCATATATATTATGTCGAGAGTAATCACAGTTGGGATTATGAAAATGAAAATAGGCGCCTCGAGAACGATTACTCTAGGTGTAATATATATAGAGGTATATATAAGCTAGTGGCAATCGCGGCGCAACATGAAAAGTATTTTTTAAATTTGTTCTATTTTTTTAAGGTTCGTGCTGAATTATTTATTTCTTTTTAAATACAATTGTATAAACTTACTATAAAAATGTAATAGTGTAAACTTACTATAAAATCATTCTTGAATATTTTATTTTTTAATTCTATATATGGTGTTTATTTGTATCACTTTAATTTAGTTTTATTTTAAGCAATTGTTATGTAAAATGTTATATTGAAGAGTAGAGTTATAGTTAGGGTTAGGGTTAGTGTTAGGTTGGGGCTATTGTTAGGGTTTGAGTTATGGATAGGGTTAGAGTTACAGTCAGGAATAGAGTTGCAATTAGAGTCAGGATTAACATTAGGGTTAGGGCTAGGGTTATTTTTAGGATTACGAATCTTGTTAGGGTTATAGTTAGGGTTAGGTTTAGAATTACAGTTAGAGTTAATGTTAGAATTAGGGTTACAAATATAGTTAGGGCTAGAATTAGAGTTAGGGTTAGGGTTAAGGTAAGGGCGAGGGTAAGAATAAGGGTTTAGGTTTAAAATATAGTTAGGGTTAGGATTAGAATTAGAGTTAGGGTTTGAGTTAGAGGTAGAGTTAGAATTGGAGCTCAAATAAGGGCTAGAGTTAGAGTTGAAATTAGGGTTATAAATAGGGTTAAAATTAGGATTAGGGTTAGGGTTAAAATTAGATTTATGATTAAAGTTAGAGAAATGGGTAGAGAAAGGGTTAGTTTTAGGGTGATGGTTAAGGTTAGGTTTATATTTAGAGTTAGGGTTGTATATAGAGTTACATCAGGGTTAAGGTTAGGGTTAGGGTTAGGGCTATGGTTTTCGTCTAGATTAAAGTAAGGGTTAAGGTTAGAGTTAGAGTTTTCATTCAGGGTTAAGGTTAGAGTTAGGGTTAGGTTATGGTTTTAGTGAAGGTTAAACCAAGGATTAGGGTCAGGATTAGAGTCTAATTATGGGAGAGTTAGATTTACAGTTAGGGTTATATTTAGGGTTAGAGTTAGGGGTAGGATTATGGTTTTAAAAAAAGTAATTTTCTTTTTGGCATATTGTAATGTAAAATGTTATAGTCAAACATAGATATTTGGTTAGGGACAAAGTTACCATTATAGTTAATGTTAACCTTAGGGATAGAATAAGGGTTAGGGTTAGCATTAGGGTTAGGGCTGGAGTTAGGGTTAGGGTTTGAGTTATGGTTAAGGTTAGGGTTAGAGTTACGGTTATGGTTATTGTTAGAGTTATGGTTAAGGTTTGGGTTAGAGTTATGTTTATGGTTAAGGTTAGGGTTAGTGTTATGGTTATGGTTAAGGTTCGGATTAGAGTTATGTTTATGGTTAAGGTTAGGGTTAGAGTTATGGTCATAGTTAAGATTAGGGTTAGAGTTATGGTTATGGTTAGGGTTAGTGTTATAGTAAGGCTAGGGTTAGGGTTTGAGTCAAGGTTAAGGTTAGAGTCAAGGTTAGGGTTTGAGTCAAGATTAAAGTAAGGGTTAGGGTTAGGGTTAGAGTCCAATTATGGTAGAGTTAGATTTAGGGTTAGAGTTATGCTCATGGTTAAGGTTAGGGTTAGAGTTATGGTCAGGGTTAGGGTTATTATAGGGCTTGAGTTAGGGTTATTATAGGGATAGGGTTAGGGTATGAGTCAATGTTAAGGTTAGATTTAGGATTAGGGTTAGGGTTTTAGTTAGGATTACAGTTAGGGTTAGAGTCTAGTTATGGTAGAGTTAGATTTAGGGTTAGAGTTAGGGATAGAGTTATGTTTATGGTTAAGTTTAGGGTTAGAGTTATGCTCATGGTTAAGGTTAGGGTTTGACTTATGGTTATGGTTAGGGTTAGGGTTATAGTAGGGCCAGGGTTAGGGTTAGGGCTTAAGTAAGAGTTAAGGTTCTAGAGTTATAGTTAGGTAAAAGTTTTGAGCCAAGATTAAAGTTAGGGTTAGGGTTATGGTTAGAGTCCAATTATGGTAGAGTTAGATTTAGGGTTAGAGTTAGGGAAAAATTAATTTTTATGGTTAAGGTTAGTGTTAAGGCTAGGGTTAGGGTTAGAGTTAGAGTTAAGGTTAGGGTTAAGGTTAGAATTAAGGTTAGGGTTAGTGTTAGGGTTAGGGTTAGGGTTAGGGTTAGAGTTAGGGTTAGTATTAGGATGAAAATCAGGGTAAGAGATAGGGTTTGAATTAGAGTTAGGGTTCTTGTTAGGGTTAGGTTTACAATTAGAGCTAGAGTTATGGTCAAGGTTAGAGTTACAGTCAGGGTTAGAGTTAGAGTTAGGGTTAGGGTTAGGTTTAAAATTAGAGTTAGAGTTAGGATTAGGGTTAGGGTTAGAATTAGGGTTTAAAATATAGTTAGGATTAGAGATAGAGTTAGGGTAAGGGTAAGGGTAAGAATTAGGGTTACAAATATAGTTAGGGTTAATCTTAGGGTTAGAATAAGAGTTAGGGTTAGGGTTAGAGATAGAGTTAGAATAAGGGTTAGAATAAGGGTTCGAGTTAGAGTTAGAGTTAGAGTTAGGGTTATATTTAGGTTAGAATTAAGGTTAGGATTAGAATTAGTGTTAGAGTTAGGGTTATGGTTAGTGTTAAGGTTATGGTTACGGTTAGCATTAGGGTTAGGGTTAGGGTTAGTGTTAGGGTTATGGTTAGGATTAGCATTAGGGTTAGGGTTACAATTAGAGTAAGAGTTAAAATTAGAGGTAGTGTTAGTATAAGAGTTAGACTTAGAATTAGAGTTAGAGTTAGGGTTCAAGTTAGAGTTAGAGATAGAGTTGTGATTAGGGTTGGATTAGGGTTAGGGTTAAAGTTACCTTATTAGATTTAGGGTTAGGGTAAGAGTTAGGGCTAGGATTAGGATTAGAATTAGGGTTAGTGTTAGAGTTAGAGTTATATATAGTATTAGGGTTAGGATTAGGGGTAGATTTATAGTCAAAGTTAGGGTTAGGGTTAATATTGGGGTTAGGGTTACAAAAAGATCTAGAGTTAGAGTTAGGGTTAGAATTAGGGGTAGGGTTAGAATTAGGGATAAAGTTAGAGTTAGAGTTAGGGTTAGAGTTAGAGTTAGATTTAGGGTAAGAATCAGAGTTAGAATTAGGGTTAGGTTTAGAATTAGCATTAGTGTTAGAGCTAGGGTTAGAATTAGGGTTAGGGTTAGGGTTAGGTTAAGAATTAGAGTTAGAGTTATAGTTAGGGTTAGAGTTAGGAACATAGTTATAGTTAGGGTTATATAGGTTTGGATTAGGATTAGGGGTAGAATTAGAGTTAGAATTAGAGTTAGAGTTAGAATTAGGGTTAGGGTTAGAATTAGGGTTACAAATATAATTAGGGTTACAGATTGAGTTAGAGCTAGAGTTAGGGTAAGGGTAACAATTAGGGTTAGGGCTAGAATTAGGGCTACAAATAAAGTTAGGGTTAGAATTAGGGTTAGGGTTAGGGTTAGATTTAGAGGTAGAATTTGAGCTAGAGTTAGAGTTAGAATTAGAATTAGAGCAAGAGTTGGAGTTAGAGGTAGGGTTAGAATTAGGGCTAGGATTATGGTTAGCATAAGGGTTATGGTTAGAGTTAGTGTTAGCATTAGGGTTAGGGTTATAATTAGTGTTAGTTTTAGAGTTAGTGTTAGTGTTAGGATTAGAATTGGGGCTAGAATTGAGGCTAGGGTTAGGGTTAGGGTTAGAGTTAGGGTTAGAATTAGAGTTAGAGTCAGGGATCAAGTTAGAGTTAAAGTTGGAGATAGAGTTGGGGTTAGGGTCAGATTTAGGGTTAGGGCTGGAGTTAGGGTTAGATTAAGGGTTAGATTTAGGTTTAGAGTTAAAGTTAGGGTTAGAATTAGGATTGGGTTTATGATTATAATTAGGGTTAGGATTAGAGTTAGAGTTACATATAGTGTTAGGGTTAAGATTAGCATTATATATAGTGTTAGGATTAGGATTATGGGTAGGATTAGGGTTAGAGTTAGTGTTAGAGTTAGGGTTAGTGTTAGGGTTATAATTAGAGTTAGAGTTATAATTATAGTGAGGGTTAGAGTTAGAGTTAGAGTTAGAGTTAGGGTTAGAATTAGGGGTAGGGTTAGGGTTAGGGTTAGAGATAGAGTTGGAGTTAGAGTTAGGGTTAGAGTTAGAATATGGGTTAAAATTAGGGTTAGATTTAGGGTTAGAATTAGCATTAGAGTCAGAATTAGAGTTAGGATTAGAGTTATAGTAAGGCTTAGGGTTAGGGCTAGAATTAGGGTTAGGGTTAGAATTAGCATTAGATTTAGGATTATAAAGGGTTAAGGTTAGGGATAGGGGGAGAATTAAAGTTAGAGATAGAGCTATAGTTAGAGTTAGGGTTAGGGTTAAAATTAGAATTATCTAGTTAGAGTTAGAGTTAGGGTTTGTGTTATTATTGTGATTAAGATAATTTTTGGGTTACTAATCATATTATAGCTGATGCTAGTGCTATTATTACACTTTACCTTGGTGTTAGGATAACTGATAGGTTAAATTTTAATTTGGGTTAGTTCTATTATAGTGCCCATGATTAGTGCTATTGTGATACAAGTTATTAACCTTTTTAATAATATAATCCCTCCCCCCTCTCTCTCTAACTACACCCATTAATATATCCCCCCACTATCTAAATATACCCTCTCTCTCTCTCTCTCTCTCTCTCTGCCTGCTCTCTAGATACACCTCATAATCTCTTTTTCTCTCTCTACATAAAACATGCCTCTATAAGAAACATAATATGAGCTCATTCTTGTCTACAGATATGCTCTCTCTCTCTCTCTCTCTCTCTCTCTCTCTCTCTCTCTCTCTGTGGGTGTGTGTATATACATATTATCACTTATAAAAAAATATAATATTATTTCTAGATACTTGTACATATAGGGTTAGGCTAAGGTATATAATTTACTAAATGATTAGTACAATCATATATAGAGTAAGAATTAAAGTTAGGATCCAAGGTTTACAATTTCATTTATATGACACTCAGTGTTATGGTTAGGGTTAATAAGTGGTTAAATGTTACACTAAAATAAGGGACAGGGTTAAGAGAAGTATGAGATTTAGGTGTAGTGTTGGAGTACAACTATGGTCAAATTTGGGATATATGTTATACAAATGACTCAAATAGTGGAAAAATTAATTCATGAAAGGGAAGTTATAAGTCCCAAGACAGCAATTCAAATGATGTTAAAAGTGTGAAAGAATATATAAGAGTCAATTTTATGAAAATCATTTCTCCATGATGATGTGAGAACATTATATATTGTTGAATTTTTAATAATGCTAATGTAATTTTTTTTTGCAATGATTAAGAATTGTAATCAATAAATCTCCCTATCATTAAGGAATCTATTTAGACTTATGATTTTTTTTCTTAATTAATATATTTAGTAGCCACATCCATTGAAGAAATTTCTCGTACAATAATAAATTTATTTTGTCTTGTTCTCTTCTCCATGAAAGTTACATTGAACAATGGGGAAATAAAATTGCCAATACAACTAATTAGAAGTAAAAATTTGAAACCGGAGACAAGAATGAACTATATACAAAAAATATATCTGTGATGGTGTAAATACATATCACATTCTTCAATGATTAGGATTCTTTTGAGACCTTTATTTGAACAATGATTGTGAAATACTTCTTTCATCATTGAGGGAAACCCATCCACTTTTGTAGATGTGTCACACAGAAATTTTTATGCATCTTCCATATGCATTTCTTCCATTTCCTCAACATAGTTAATTGGAAATATTGCTTCTTTACAACTTTAATTATAGTTGTGTGCGCCTCTTTAATTATTTGTAGGCATTTGTCAAACTCAATCTCGAAGAAATCATCTGAGATAATTGAAGTAGTTAGGCTCTAGTATCCAATAATGTTTGATTCTCTATTTGAGGTATCCATAACTCAAATAGTAACCTGCAAACTTATAAACAAAAATCAACATATGGAAATAATCATAATGAAAAAGTATTAATAGTTAACATAAATTCTTTCAAACGAATAACGTTAAAAATAACATAAATAAAAATCAAAACTATTTCAAATGAAATAGTTAGATTGTAATGTTTGAAATATGGTGGCATTGTCTTCCACTTTTCAAACATTACAAACATAAATATTAATAAAAATCTATATATAATATGAAAAATATTTAAATAAAACACATATATAATTTAATTAAATAATGACAATATAAACTAAATATATGATTCGTTTATTTTAAATTAATCACTAACTTTAATAAAATACAAATTTTATTGATAAGGTGACCTTCTTGTCCACATCAACGATTAAATTTAATTATGAAACATTAAAAATATAAATATTTTGAAACATGCAAATATAAAACTATTATGAAACATACAAATCTAAAACATGGAAACCAAAAGTATTTTGAAATATGCAAATCTAAAACTAATGTAAAACATGAAAATGTAAAACTAAATTGAAACATGCACATTAAAAATCTGCAAAAGAAATGTATTATCAAGTATCTAAATCAAATAGTTTTTGAATCCTAAATCTAAATCAAACATACAAGGCTAAACTATATGAAACTTTAATCTACTCCTGTTCAAAAACTCTAATTGCTCCAATAATCTCCATCTCTTCCTCCCTGCAAAAATACAAAATGAAAATGAAATGAGGAGCCTTTGTTTCATAATTTATGAGAGAACCCTCAGATCCCCCAATAGATGTCTTTTGACATTCCATGAATTTGTTTCAAATTCTTCCACTCACAAAAAAAAAGCATGAATGTGCATGCAAAAATATATTTAACAAAAAGAAAATGTTTTATATTTAAAATTTTAATTAAGTTATTTTAGCCCTATTTTCTTGGATTCTATTTTTTTGGCCTTATTTTTTTAGGTCCTATTATTTCGGCATCCATTTGGCTTAATATTATTTTGGCTAGCTATTATTTCAAAAAAATTATTTTATTTTATAATTCAATAATGATAAAATATATACTAAATATATGATTTATCTATTTAAATAAATCATTACCTTTAATAAAATATAAATTGTATTGATATGGTGGCATTCTCATCTAGATTAATGATAAAATTATGCTTTGAAACATGAAAATATAAATACTTAAAAACATGCAAATGTAAAACTATTGTGAAACATATAAATCTAAAACATGCAAACCAAAACTATTGAAATATGAAAATCTAAAACTAATATGAAACATGCAAATATAAAACTAATTTGAAACATGCACTTTTAAAATATATAAATGAAAAGTATTATAAAATATACAAATCAAATAGATTTTGAATACAAATCTAAATCTAAATCAAACATGCAAGACTAAACTATTAAATGCAAGTCTAAATAGTTATGAATAGAATTCTAAATCTAAATGAAATTAATTAAAATTGAAATCTAAATCAAAGTAGAATATTATAACTAATTTTGAATTTCAGTTTACATCTACATCTAAATCGAAATGAAAATGTAAATAAAAAATAGAAATCTCACCTGCAAAAATGTTACTCCAAAACTTCAATCTACTCCTATTCAAAAACTCCAATCTAATCCTCCAATAACCTCCACCTCTTCCTTCCTGCAAAAACATAAAATGAAAATGAAATGAGAAGCCTTAGTTTTATAACTTTTGAGAGGCTCCTCATATCCCCCAACAGACGTCTCTTCACATTCCACTAATTTGTTTCAAATTCCCCTACTCCCCACAAAAAAAGCATGAATGTGCATGCAAAATTATATTTAACAAAAAAAAAAATCATATTGAAATTATTTCGCCCTTATTTTTTGGTCCCTATTTTTTCAGGCCCTACTTTTTCGGGCCCTATTATTTCGGGCCTATTATTTCGGCCAGCTATTATTTCAAAAATTCTTTTTTAATATTTAATTTGGAAGTTTGTAACTGCTCCTAATTCTTTTTTTATTTATGGAGAATCTTTTTTGGCATATTCTTGTGCTGGGTATTTGTGCTGTGATTGTATAGAACGCCTCTCAGCGTAAAAATTACAAAATTGTTATTTTTAAAGTTTTTTAAAAAAATGTTGAATCGCATTTTGTAAGTTGTACTTAATAATTAAATATAAATTTTAAATATATGAATCATTTGAGGTCTTATATGTAGATTGTAGCTTTGTGAAATATTATGTTTTATAAACTATATTTTAACTCACTCCATCGTGAAACAATTCACAATTATATTTCAAAGGAACAAAAATTATATATTTATATTTATCTAATTATTGAATTCAATTATATATATATACAAAATTGAGAATTTTAAAATTATATTTATAAATGTTTGAATTGACAAATATATTGTGGAAATTTCATTCATCCACTACTAATATCAAATTTATTAAATAATTTTAAAACTAAATTGCACATGTTATTTTTTTAATACTATATACTATAGTACTATTATAATTAATATTATAATGACTATAAACTAAAAAATATTTGAATTTTTTTATAAAGTGAAACAATAAAATCATTATTTTACTTATATCATATATATTAATCTATGAAACTTATGTGAGATAAATTTGTTACTTATATAAGTAAACACTAACAATTTTAATATATATAATTAAACTTACTATCAAAATTAAAACTAATACTACTTAAAAGGCTAGTAATAAGCCACTAAGTGGCACTTGTTTAAGATGCAAGTATAGATATGAATTACATTTTTTCTTTATATTGGTAAATGGTGGGGTCAAGATTTTATTATTAGTTAATAAAATTTATACAAGATTCCTTTTGTTTAGTGTCCATTTCAAGTGGGCACTGATAGAAAAGAATGGAGTGAATAGAAACCTTCAATCTTAACCGGGGACTTACGTCCGCTAAATATACAAAAAATATATAAAGGTGTTCCCATATTTATGTAGAAATGGTGAGATTATGAGGATTGTTCCTCATTTACAAAATTTAGATTATTTTTATTTATCTATGTAGTTTCACTTTCACTAGGTATTCTTCTTGCTACTTTGCTTCATTTATCCTGCGCACACTCCCTCTATGACCAAAATCATTGTTAGTAATAATCAGTGAATATTTTATCTAAATTGAGAATAAATATTTATCTTAACGATTCATGTGTATTATTAGGATGTTAAAAGGAAATCAACATTTCTATTGTTTCTAAGGGGATGCTCCTTATGATCTCTATCAAGATGACAAAGTGTTTTAAACTTTACTTTTTCCTCTTAATTGAGTTGTTTAAGTCACACTATAATTAATAGACCCATTATTATTATTATGAGAATATGTACTACCCTTACTAATTAGTTCTCTTAATTTGAAATTCTCATGAATATTATTGTAATTGATTTCTACTTTACGATGATGAATTTAGTTGGTCACTACAATTAAGAAAATTAGTATCTTGGTGTTTTTCATCTATCTAATCAGTTACTTTATATCCAACCTAGTTGTAATTATATTATTCATTTTTATACCTTTATTATTATATCAAATTTGACTAGTTTTACAATCTAATGACTATAGATTATGAATTAAAACTATATAAGATCTAGATATGGAATCTAAGATCAGTTTGTCAGCTAGATAAGCTAAGTGAAAGGTCCTCTCCGTCTACACCTTTGTTTAGAAGGTTATCAGTGTCTTTATTTCCTTCTTGGTATAGATGTTTTATGTTTATTTCTTCAAATTTATCAACTGTGACTGATAAATATTCAAGTTTAGAGTTCACAATCCAATTAGAAGTTTTCCTTTTCTTTAATGCATTTAAGATAATTTGTGGTCACCTTCTATAACAAGTTTATTAATGTGCAATTCTTTGTTGATATTCAAACCTTCAATTAGAGCCTCTATCTCCACTAGATTAGTAGAAATTACCCATAGAGGCTTAACACATTTGATTAAACAAGAACCTTTATCACAATAAAATGAACTACATATATTAATTTTTAGATTACAACTAAGATATAAATATTTATGCTTAATATAAATATAAATATTCAACTTGTATTATTATTAATAAATATAAAAATATTTATAACATTTAATATTTTACTTAAAACATTGTTAAATTATATTAATTTAAAAATTATAACTTAAAAAACTATTTTTTTTGTAATGTTATATATAAGGGGATTGCCAGGAAAAGAAAAAAAATCCCATTACATCAAAATGTACAAAAAAGAAGGCCCATCCTCACAACAAAAGTATCATGATATCCACAAATCATAGAGTCCTATGCATAGACACAAAAGAGAGATCTAAGAGACTAATGTAGGAAATCATTATGGGTGTCAACCCAGGCAGTCCACTCCATAGCTCCCTCCATCCACACACTGTTTTTATTCTCAAGTATGTGTGCTAGCATGAGGATTCAATCCTTTTTGGAGTTTTTATTTCTCTTAACCTCCTAGTTAAGCTTCTTGACAGTCTTGAACATCTATAGGTTATCCATATTCTTCCTCAAATTTCAAAGACCAAGAAACTTTTTAGCTTTTCCTTGTCAATTAGCATTACGGTATGAACCTGCAAGAAGATTTTAAAATAAGTGAGTTTTCAAAAAAAACTTAGTAAGAACTTTGGTGTTATTTTGATACCTTTCCTTGTTTCTACATTTCCAAATCTTTCATAAGATATTAGAAGAGAGAATGTTCCAAAAAATATTAGTATCTTTTTTTAGCTCATCAATATGCCCAGTAATAATTTCAAGAATATTAACAGTCATAGGATAAGAGATACCAAACATATGCCAAATTTCTTTAGCAAAAATATAGTCAAAGAGAATGTGTCTTCCAGTTTTAGGTAGTCTACATAAGTTACAGTAATAAGCAACAAAGTTTTCTTTTCTAATTGGGAGTCTGTCAAGAAACAACAACAATTTAAAGCATTTTTTTTAGGTTCAATAGAGCCTTTCCACAATATACTAAAATAATTCTTCCAAGAGAAAATGTCCAGAGAGGAGTACCAAACAAAATTGGCATGGTCAATAATGGCATCATTATATCAAATCACTTTATATATGTTTTTAGCTTTGGTTTTGGATAAAATGGTCCCATCAAGTCATTACAATTTAAGTGTCTATGAGAGTCCACATGATAGATAGTGGGTAAGTCATTGGTAGCTTTAAGAATCATATTATAAGTTTTTTTTGGGAGGTTGGGATATCAAAATTGCTTCTAAGTTCATTCCAACTTATTAATCTATCATGCTCAAAGATGTCAGCCAACTGAGAGATGCCCAAATTGGACCAGTATCTAGTAGAGCAACCTTGGGAGAGGGCGAGAGGTTTGGTAGCTAAGTGCAAGTTCCACCAAATGGATCTTTCACCATTAAGTTGATTATCATCATGGAAGTCCTTGTTAATAATTTATATTTCTTGACATAATTTATTAGAGAGCATAAACTTGATATAATGGTGATCCAGGAAACAAAAATGGACATAGGTAAAGCAGAGGATTTGAAATCATTCAAAAACTATTGTCTAATGGCTAGTAGTGCTAAAGGAGCATCACGTGGTACTTTGATAATGTGGATGAATTCTATGTTTTCTGGTACCCTAATGGATGCCAATAAGCACTTCATTGCCATTAAGATCCATACTTTATCTCTAGATAAAAATTGGTATGTAGTTAATGTGTACGCTCCTAATAACAAAAATTCTAGAAAAATGTTATGAGACTTTCTTTCTAAGCTTAAGAGCTTATATTATAATGGAAAATAGTTATTTCTAGGGGATTTTAACGTTCCTCTCTATGAACATGAAAAAAAGGGGGAAATTTGAGTTAATTGGAAGGAAAGCTGGATCTTATGGATTTTATTAATAAAGAAGGTTTGATGGATTTGGATAAGGGATTGAATTTACCTAGAGTATTAAAAGAGTGAGAAATGAGTGTATTCAAGCTCGCTTGGGATAGAGTTCTAATTTCTCTAGATTGGACCAAAGATTTTGTTTGTACTCTTAATGCAATATAGAAGATTGCTTCTGACCATTTTCCTCTCTTTTTCAAGGATGAAGCTATTCAAGGAAGGAAGAATTTCCCATTCAGATTTGAGAAAATGTGGATGCAACACCCTAATTTTGAGGTTTTGTTGGCAAAATGGTGGAATATTAATATTGAAGGTACAACTCAATTTTGAGTTGCTTCAAAACTTAAGAATGTTAAAAGAAGAGTTAGAGAATGGAATAAGAAGTCTTTTGGGAATATATTTGAGAATAAATCAAATCTGAAGGATAATCTAAAAACCATCCAAGATCAAATTCAACAAGAAGTTTATTCAAGGGAGTTGGTTAAAGAAGAGAATGAGAAGCTGGTTGAATACCATGATACCATTTCTAAAGAGGAAATGTTTTGGAGGCAGAGATTTAGATCCATTCGGTTGGAAGAAGGAGATAGAAACACCAAGTTTTTTTGTCTTACTACTATGAACCATAGAACTAAGAACCTAATTTCAGGCCTTTCAAATGGGAGAGAGAAAATTACTAATGAAATTGAGATTTCTAATGAAATGTTATCCTACTTTTCTTCTCTTCTGACTTCTAACCGAAATGTGGATGGTAGTAGGCTGCATGAGCTTCTTGAAGTTATTCCTCATGTGGTCTCTAGTGAGTAGAACAAAATGTTGATAGCTATTCCCAAAAGAGAGGAAATTTATAAAGTAGTTTGTTCTTTTGAAGGAGATGAATCCTCAGGACCGAATGCGTTTCCTATGTTCTTCTTTCAAAAAGAGTGAAAGTTAGTAGGTAAAGATTTTTGTGATGCAATTAAAGAATTTTTTGGAGCTAAATGAATGCTTAAGGAGGTTAATTCTACTTTTCTTTGTCTCGTACCAAAGAAGCATGGAGCTAGTTCCTCTGATCAGTTTAGGCCTATTAGTCTCTGTAAGTCGATTTACAAAATCATTTCTAAAGTTTTAACTTTGAGGTTATTGGGTATTCTTCCAAACCTTATCTCTGAAGGAAAGAATGCTTTTATTCATGGAAGGAAAATCTTGAACTCAATCATTTCAGTCCATGAAAACATCCATTCTTTATCTCTATCCAACAACCAAGGTTTTATTATGAAAGTGGACATTGTTAAAGCATAGGATAGAGTTAAATGGAGTTTTCTTCAAAAGGTCTTATGTTCTTTTGGATTTAATGATTATGTTATTAAGCTAATTTTTTAGCCTGTATCTACCTCTTCTTTAGCAGTTTTAGTCAATGGGAGTTCTTATGATTTTTTTGCGCCTTCTAGGGGTCTGAGGTAGGGTGATCCTATTTCTCCTATCCTCTTTACTATTATGGCTGATAGTTTGGGTAGGTATATTGGGAAGATGATTTTGAGAGGGGAAAATCAAGGGGTGAGATCAACTTCTCATCCACTTATTTTCTCTCATGAACAATTTGTAGATGATACTATTTTCTTAGGAAAAGTTGATGTTAGGGAGGATAGAAGTCTAAAAAAATCTCTGAATCTTTATTCTATTGTCTTTGGGTAGTTGATAAATTGGGATAAGAGCTCTCTTTTTTTTATCAACACTCCTAATCATAGACAAAGGAAAATTGCTAATATTATTGGGTGTTCTATTGTTTCTTTACCAAGTACTTACTTAGACCTTCCTCTGGGGCTTGTTTCTTTTGATACCTTTTGGGAGGATCTAGTCAATAAATTCAATAAGAAATTAGTTGGATGGAAAGGTATCATGTTGAGTCAAGTTGGTAAAGTAATTCTTCTTAAAGCTTATATTCAAAGCCTCCCAACTTATGCTCTAAGTATTTTTAGGATTCTAGCTATATTTGTGGATGTTATTGATAAAATTTAAAGGAACTATTTATGGTCTAGATCTAAGGAAAAAAAGAGATTGGCTCTCATAGCTTGGGAAAAGGTCTGTAAACCTAAGATGGATGGAGAATTGGGTATCATATCTATCAGAAGTATTAATAAAGCTTTATTGGCCAAACAAGGGTGAAGAGTGTATCATGATGATAAGGAATGGAGTTATATAAATGGAAACATAAGTATCTTTTTAATGCTTCCTCTATTTCTAATTTCTTATCCTACCATATTATCCAAAGTTCTTCTACTATATGGGCTGTTGTCCAAGGTGCCAAACATATATTGAATAAAGGTTGTAAGTGGAAAGTTGGTAATGGATTTAAAATCAAATTTTGGGAAGATGAGTGGCTCTTGGATCATCCTTTGGTTGATGATTTTGTGGATATGGTAGCTATAGAAAGATGTAAACAGGTTTATGGAGAATATGTGGAGAATTATTGGTCTAATAATGGTTGGGTTAACATTGCTAAGATTAATCAAAGTTTTTCCAGCATCCAAATTTCTTGTAATACTTGTAGCCTTTATCCTAATCAAGAGGATTTAACTGTGTGGGGGATTGAATCTAGTGGATGCTTTAAGGTCTCTTTTGTGTTTAAAAGTAAGGATAAGGGAAATTCCCCTATGTGGGCTAAAGCTTGGACTAAGGATCTCATTAGTAAAATTAATATTTTCTTCTAGATTTTGCTTCAAAATAAAATTTTAACCCTGGATAATCTGCAAAAAAGAGGTATTTATCTGGTGAATAGATGTTGTCTTTGTAAGATGGATTTGGAAGATAGGAATCACTTTTTTTTGAATTGTAGATATAACCAGAATGTCTAGGGATACCTCCTTTGATATTGGAATACTTGGTGGATTTGGCCTGATAATATTGATGAATGCTTTAAGAATTGGATTTGTCCTATTAAGGGAGCTAAAATTGGATTTCTCTGGAAGATCTCTCTTCCCCATCTTTGTTAGGGTATTTGGAAAGAAAAGAACCATAGAATTTTTAGAAATAAAGAAACTCCTAAGTGGGTTGTGGATCAAAGTATTATCATAGCCATTAAAGATCATTTTAAATCTCAGAACAAAAATAGTGATGAAGCCCAAATTAGAAATCCCATGAATGGTATAGGAACTCAAGCTAAACAAGATGACTAGAGACAATAATTTATCTAAAATGGAGATCTCCTCCAGTGGGTTGGTTGAAAGAAAATGTTAATGATTCAGCTAAAGGGAATCTTGGAAAAGCAGGGTGTGGTGGAATATTGAGAGACCATTATAGTAGAGTCTTGGATGTTGTCGTTGTTCCTAGTGGTTATTCTACTATTCATTAAAGCTGAGGCTACCACAGCTCTGTATACTGTTAGGTTGGTGGTGGAATCTAGTTATAGGAATTTATGGCTGGAAGGATATTCTCTTAATATTGTCAATATGTTGAATCACAAGAGTACAACCACATGGAGTATTTATGGTAGCATTCTGAAAATTAAAGATCTTATTAAAAAAATTGACAAAGTTAATATAACCCACATATTTCATGAAGGCAATAAAGTTGTTGACTGGATTGTGAATAAAGCAGTTTACAGGGATGCAAAGATGATTTGGCATGATTACCTCAGCAAGGAGAGTGAGTTGGTGGTGATTATTAATAATGATATGAATAATTCCACTGAAGGAAAGATTACATAAGATTGAGAAATTTATTATAATAAGTGATGGCTTTATTGCAGATTGTTTGCGTATCTCAATGAGGTACTATTGTGTCATTATTGAAAGTACTTGACACGTTTCAAGGGTAAATCATTTTCTTGAGATTAAACATACCTTGTTCTCAGTTAATGTTATTTTTTCTTTAAAAATTGTACAATAGGTTATTGGATTTGTGGAGAGTCGAGGAAACAAGAGCCGACGACCTACAAGGAGTGGAAGGAAAAATCTATGATGTGGGAAATTCTATCCAAGGGCAAAGTGACAAAGTATATTAAGAAGTTACATGGATACAAGCCCCATATCACTAAGTACCTCTTTAGGAACTAGACTGAAGAAAGGGTTACGATGTATGGAGTTATAGTGAATTTGATAGAGGAATTCATTGTAGAGATCACTGGTCTCCCTATGGGGGGCTTTTAAATTCAAAAAGGAAACTAATATTTTAAATGCATCATTCAAGAAATTTCTGAAAACATGATGATGAGGAGAAAAGGATGGTGAAGAATGGGGATTTCTATGACTTGGACCAACTCAAGGCTGTATGGCAAGATGTCTTCTCTTGCATTCGTGAATACTTCATTCCTAATGGAAGATCGAAAAGGGTACATAAATTTCACTTCATATTTTTAATCCATTTCCGATATAAAGATAGGATGCATTTCCCTTTTTGTTTGAAGTTCTCTCTTCTTCATAGTCTTCAGGCCCATAGGAAGGGGTCTAGACCAGTGCTCCATAAGGGGCTTATTTTATTAATTGAAAATTACTATAAAAATAATGCAGTTAAACCCTCTCCTATTATAGAGAAGAAGTGTAAATCTCTTGGTAGTGAGTCTCATCAAAAGATCAGTGCTAAGAAAATTAAGGTTAAAACTAAGGAGGGTTTTAGTGATAGAGAGAATTCTAAGAAGGATATTAAGAGAGAGAAAAAGAAGAAAATTATTGAGAAAAATACAAACTTTGAGAAAACTGGAGATGAAGAGGATAATATGAAAATAAGGGACTTGAGCTCTAATCTAGGTGGATACTCTGGAAGCAAGGTATCACGACAGTTAAGCATGAGGGGGAGAGTAGTAAAGATAAGAATGTGGAGTCAAAAAATATATTTGAAGCCTCAGAGTAGATTGAGGGGAACCAGAGTGATCAACCTACACCCGCAAAAAAAGATTTTTCTGATGTTAAGAGTCTAAAGGATATAAAAACTCAAAGGATTGATAAAGGAAAAGCCCTTGTCATTAAAGATCAATTCTTGGATAAAGAGAACCAAAGGGAGATAATGGAAGAAAAGGGTAGAAATTCTAAGAATCAACTCCATCTCAAGGAAAAACAGGACATTACCAATGACTCTGGTAAAAAGTCAGGTGATGAGACCAGAGATGAAACTAACTCATTCAAGCTTTCTTTTGTTCATAAAGCCAAGTTGAAAGTGGATGCTTCCCTCCAACTGGACTCATGGCTCTATAACGAATAACTATGCTAAAGAATAAAACAAGTGAAATGTAGAAAAAACTAGAAGAAGAAATAATTAAGAGAACCCAATTGGAAAATCAAGTTGGGAATACAAACTTAAAAGAGTATGAAATAGAAGTCAACAACTGGTCAAAGACAGTGGGTGAAAAATGGAGATGGTTACTTCCAGCTTATGTGTCGCGGTTGCCAGTTTAAGGGGAAAAGGTAACGAGGAGATCATGTCTCCTAATGTTGTGGTGGCCAAGATTCCTGGTGGACCAAGAAAAAGAATGAGACAAAGTACAGAGAAGGTGGCTATTGAGGCTCCTAATTATGTTGCGAAAGATATCCTTTAGAGTACAACAAAGGTTGGCAAGGAATTAGCTAAGTTAAAGAGCTAATTTGGTTGTTGGTCTATTTGTAGTTATTTGGTCTTTGGTCAAATTGTTGGTTCTGGTTTCCTAGTTTTTATCATTTCCAACTTTTTATAGTTTTAACTCTAGTTTCAAGTCCTTGTAAAACCTAAGTTAGTACTTTGTTTAAAACTTTTCTAGTTTCAGGTCCTTATAAAACCTAGCTTTTTGATGCTTTTTTGTGAACTTCAAGTTTTAGATCCTTGTAAAACTTGGTGATCCTTCTCGTATATCTTATGTTTTTGTAAGGGGTTTCGGGTCCCCTCAAAACCTGCTTTTGTATTAATCTTAAAAATAAATAGTTCCTGACATAATTCCAAGCTTTCCTTATAAAACTAATTTAGAATCTAAACAAATAATTATATAAAAACATATGTACAATACATTGAAATTATTACATACATTTCAAAATTAACAAAATATTAATTTTAAATTCTCATCATTTATCTTAAATTAAATATATTATTATTATAGTTATATAATTATATTTTTTAATTTTTTAATTTCTAATAGTTATTATTAAAGTATTATCTTCAAATAGTTATAGGTTAAAAAAATGTTTGACAAATCTATGTTTAATAATTAGATTTAGTTCAAAGTCTCTTTGATGAAGAATTGTGAGGAAAGAAATTTATAGATTTTTTTTTTTAAATTATATAGATAACTTTGAAAATTGATCAAAGTTATTGTGATAAGTAGAGAAATGTATGAAAGTTTAAAATAACTATTAAATCAACAATATATATTTTATATAGGGAAAATATATTTTAGGATCAAAATTTTGTTCTTCAAAATTTACACAATATATTATAAATTTGACAAAGATCGCAATGCACTACTAATACAAGTCTTTATATGAATATAATATAAATAGTCTTCAAGAAATCATTCTCCCAACATTTCATTACTATAATTACCTAGAGATTCAACATATCTTGTTCTATTATCCAATAGTTTCTTGATATATAAACAAATATACTACAAGATAACATAAATAATAATGTAAAATCATGAACTAACAAAATATAAAAAATAACCAGAAAAATAATCATCTAAATATAAAAATAGTAACTTTTAACCTTCTCACAATTCAAAAAAAATTAGTGCATCTAACATAATGCTTATGTCCTATGTCCAAAACAACCTCCAACTATAGAATACCTTCCATATTATATTATTAAGTAAATTGTTTTAATAACCATAAATTATATTAATATTTATTATAAGAATGACCAACTTCATTAAAAAATATTTTTTTTAATTCATTGTTATGAGATGTCACATTCAAAAATATTATTTCTAAAAGTTATCAACAAATATGTATATTTTATATAAAAATTAGATAGTGAGCTCTTTCTTTTTTCTACTTTAAATTGTGGTAGGAGACCCTCAAAAGAGCATTCAACTTGACTAAACATTCACTATGAGGTGAAAGTGAGCAAGATAGACAAAGAAAATCTTACCAAAAAGATCAACTATGTATTGTAATTTGTCTTTCATATGTATGTTCAACACTTTGCTGTTAATATCATCCTTGTAATTTGCATTTAGGATAAAAATCAACTATTATTATATATCAAATTAAAAAGTTTAATTCAAAAATTTCTTAATGTGTTCCTATCAATATGTTTTCTTTTGGTTGCATTAAGGCACTCCACACTTTATTTAGATTGCATCCTTTCATACTATGGAAAATGTAATTTTCTACTATGATGATGAAATTTTAAGGGACAAATGATGACTTCTATTAGTACAAAAGGGTATCAATTGAATTAAAGTGGAATTCTAATAGTTAGCTAAGATCAAAGTTCTAGTTAATTGTATTAATGTAATGTAGATTCAATATAGTAGAAATGGAATAAATATAGGTACCCATACTGAAGGTACAAGATTTATCATATGTACTAATAGTTTATAATGTTTTAGCTCTTTGATTCATAATTGGCTCATTTGTACAATCATGCTACTCTTTAAATGACCAATTTTTTTTTACCATTTGTCACTTAGAATTTTATCTTAAATTCTTTATTAAAAATATAACTTTCCTCTCATTCATATCCAAAAATTCATCTTGAGTCTATTAAAGAGTGTTGGTCTTCCAAATACAATTTGTTTATCTACTCTATTTGTTTACACATAAATGTATGTCTAATAACTAGATTTAGTTGAATTTCTCTTTGGTGAAACTTTCTAAGAAAAAATAATAATGTATTTTTAAATATTATATAAATAATTCTAAAATTGATCCATGGTATTACTATAAGTAAAGAGATATAGAACTCTAAACTAACGATGAAATCAATAATACATAGCTTATTTAGGGAAAACTATTTTGAGACCAAAACCTTGCTCTCCAAAATTTGTACAACATATTATAAATTTGACAAAGACCACAACACACTTATAATGTTAGTCTTACTAAAAATATAATAAAAATAATCAACATTTTATTAGTATATTGACACAAACAATATTGTAATACCATGAACTAATAATGTGTAAAGTGTGGCCATGAAAATAATCATCTAGATGTAAAAATAGTAACTTTGGCATCATCTCAACTCAAAATAAATTATTCCATCCAACATAATAGATAATCCAATGTAACTTTCAACCGAAAAATGGTCTTCTGTATTATATTATTAAATAAACTCTTTAAGTAATCATTAATATAAATGTTAATTTATTATAAAAATGACCTACTTTACATAAAATATAACTCACCTTATCATAATGTATCATAATTAACTTTATATTTTTCATAGAGTTTATTAAACCATCCTTAAAAAATAGATATATTATATCATATATATTTTTTAAATATTTATCAATATAAATATCAATTCATTATTAATTGTTAAATCATGTAAATAATATTTATGTTATTTAAATTATATAAATGATTAAGATTACAAAGTAGAACCATACATTTATATTAGGTGAAGTAAAAAGAAATATAAGAAGAAAATGCTAATTTAATTTATTGTTACATTAAAACTAGATGGTGAGTTCTTTCCATGTTCTAATTTGATTTGTTAGAGGAGACCCTCAAAAGTACAATTGACTAGACTAAGCATTCAGGATGAAATTTAATTGTTCAACAAATTTTATATCTTAATATATCAAACCATTGTTGTCTATGAATAAAACTCACAATTTGTTTTGAAAATTCCTCAGTACTCTTTTGTTTTCTCTCAATCAATCCAAAATCAATCCAAAACTATATGTAACATTGGCATGGGACTGAATGTGAATTTGTAATTCTATTACTAATAACAAGCCCTCCAAATTATAGTCATAGGTTTACACTACCATCACCAAAAAAGGCCTTATTTTTGGAATCCATATTATTATTGTTCAACTGATACATAAACTCAACATAGTCAGATACATTGAAAAGAAGAACAAAGAGAAATAAGTCCATAAATTATATGTTTTTGTAGTATGAACAAGAAATTTCACTTGGAGCCCAATCAAAACATCCTAAGTATCTAATCCAAAATTTTCTATTATGTTTTTGGCACAACTAAAAGAGCGTCAACGAAGGATTCAAATTTGAGTTATGTACACTAAAAATAAAAATGCCTGGGTCATTAATAGGTTGAAAAATTGTTGATATATCAGTCAAGTTTGTTATTAGTGACATACACTTATTCAAATTGTAAATAGCTACTGAGCTTATTGTATAGTTAAAAATGTTTGCCAAGCATTTCAATTACCACCAAGTTCTACAGTTGCTACTGAGTCCTTTGGACAAATTCCAATGTTTATCAAGCAGTTATAGTTATAGTGAAGATCAGCAGTGTAAACCGTGCATCTCATTGTATGCTATGTTTACCAGTGCAAACCGAGCTATTCAGTGCTTATCGAGTTCACAATTTATGTGATGCAAGTCCAATGTTAACCGAGCTACTCAGTGTTAACCAAGTGACTCAATTTATATTGAGCTCAAGGAGATAGTGTTTATTGATTCATACAATATAAACCAAGAGACTCAATTTATATGATGAGTTTCATAGTATCTACCGATTCACCAGTGTAGATCGAGTTCAAGATTACTTGGAAGTGATTAGTATGGACCAAGCTTCTAGGTCTATCGAGTGCATGACAATGTCGAGCATTTACAGTGGATGTCGAGTATTAGAACTTCACCAAGTCAATCTTTCGAACCTAAGCATCTACACCTAAGCTAACTTTGTAATATTTGTGTAAACTTGTATTGTGGCTGACTTTGTAATTTGTATAATTGGATTGATATATATGTAATGAATTGTATCATATCCAAGGGTGTAAGTATGTGAATGTGTATGCAATGTAATCAAATATAATCAGAAAAGAGCGAATTACAAAGGCTACAATAGTATAAGGAGCAGCAAAGAGATATCTATCATAGCAAGCTGATTAGTACTTAAAGGAATCTCATTCAGCAAACCAAGTTTTAGGTTAGAGATCAACTATTGCTTCATCCTCATAGGTGGATCAGTCAAATCCTTTAACAAGGTAGACCTAATAGTCTTTTGCAAATCTCTTTACCGAGTGCATACTTTATTGTATGTTTGTAAGTCCTTTCACAAGGTGGACCTAGCAATCCTTATTGCTCCTAATAGGGAAAATCATCAAAAGTGATCAATGTAAGCCTTAACAGGCCAACTTTATACTACAGTACTAAAGCTTGTAGGTATCATCCCCACCCCAATTTTACTTTCTATTTGGAAGGTTTCTGAGTCACCAAATCTTTGTGTTAAAGTGTTATGAATGCTTTCATATTTTCAGTTTCTTATGCATGCAATTAGATCATATTATATGTGAAGAATTAAATGCTAATTGGATAGTTGGATTAAGAGTTAAATTGTTGAAGTTTTAGAGGTTACTAATTCACCCCTCCCCTCTCAATAACCTAGGATAGTCTAGAATATTTCCAACAATTGGTATCAGAGCATTGTGGTTCTTAGAAGAAAGTTTAACAACTTGAGCAAAGATCAAAGCCATGGAGATATTTAGACTTGACAAAGCTATTGAAAATGAAAAGATAGATTTGGAAATGGCCATTGCCCAACTCAAGAAAGAAAAGGAGCAACTCTCTCAATCCCTAAAAAGAATAAAAGAAATTGCAATTCAAATGAATGATCATCTCTACATTAAAGAAAAGGTTTCATTCAAGTAATCAAGATGAAGCCAATGAAGCAACCAAAGAACTCCTAGAAAAGAATAGTTCCCTACAAGAAGAAGTAAGAAAACTAAGAAGAGAACAAGAAATTCAATTAGTAAGGCTATGTGAAGTCATGGAGCAGAAGAACAAGATAAAAGAAGAGATGGAAGGAAGGAACAATGAAATCCAGAATCAATCCCTTCAGCAAGAAGACCTTATTTATTAGCTCTCCAATGCAAATAAAGTAATCAAGAGCCTAAGATCTAAAAATGAAAGATTGCAAAATGATGTAGACTCTGAAAGGCAAGTCAATGAAAGAATGATGAAATTCCAAGAAGACATGAATCAATTGAATGAGCAAGTTCTTTATAGACAAAAAGGAAAAGCAAGAATTGGATATATAGAAGAAGGAGAATCATCCAAGCAAGGAGCTCAAAAGAATCAAAGACCTACTTGCAATCACTGTAGAAAGATAGGTCATACATCAAAAAAATGTTGGAGCAATGGAAAATGCTACAATTGCAATCAGCATGGTCATAAGGCTAATGAATGCAAAGAGAAACCAAGATTTGAAGGAAAATGTCATAAATGCAAGAAACATGGACACAAGTCATCAAAATGCAAAACCAAGATATTGAATCCAGCAGAGTATATTGTGAATGCAATATTTGGTTGGGACTACAACATTTAGTGTAAATGTCATTATTGTGGAGAATTTGGACACATTGGAATGGATTGTGTAAAGCATCATTTGGGGAAAAGAGATACTACTAAAAGATGTTTCATTTGTACAAAACTTGGTCAGCTTGCCAAGAACTGTATGAATACTGGTAGAATTGAAGATGAAAAGAAGGCAAAGGATGATAACATCTAAAAACAGATGAGACAACAATGGGTTCTAAAGTCTACTGAGAATGCAAGTCCAAGCAATGGTGATCAAGTCACTTAAGAATTGGGTGACTCTACCATTTCTACTTAAGTTCTCAAGGGAGAACTAGAACTAGGCTATCAAAGAAGACATCCAAAATAATTCTAGATTGAAAGAACAAAATGATCCAAATTTGTATTTATGATACAAGGGGATCACTGAGTAAAAGGGTACTAGTATCTATTGAGTTTCCTTCTCTACCGAGTGAGGTTGAGTCACAGACTCTACTAAGTGAGGTTGGGAGCAATAAAGACGCATATGATTACCAAGTCACGAAGACTTTGTTGAGTGTTCAATGCAAAGAAGTGGATGATAGTCTATTAACATGATGTTAATTGATCTACCTTCCGTACTGAGCATTTATGGAAAATTTTAATAAAAGGAATGGAATTGAAGGCATTCTTACTGTGAAATTCTCGAGAGCTATTGCAAAGTGCGATCTTTAGATCATCCAAGTGATTTGAAAAAATTGTTAGCAAAAGATTTCAAATTCTCTCAAACCCTACCAAGTGAAGATGGCATCCAGCAGTAGCGAGGCAAAGCAAAGATCAGATATGTTGGTTCATGGTGAATGGAAGGCACGAGATTTCAAGCTCACTCCAGACCAAATGCAGTCATTTGGAAAACTCCCCTAGAAGAAAGCTAAACAACAAAGATTAAGAGAGGACAGATAAGGAATTTAAAATTATTGAGGATGCAAAGAACATTTTAGCAGAGGCCATAGGTATAGACATTGATTCTTCATAGCCAATTTTGTATCAGCTAGCAAAGGCAGTTGAAAGGTTCAATGAAGATACTAATGGGTAGGATAAGCTAGTGTAGAAGGCAAAAAAGAAGTTTGAGAATAAAGTTTTGGAGCACATTGCTCAACAAATTTCTATTTTTCAAGTAGAACTTTCTACAATTTTTTGTTGTCTAGAAACATCTTGTACAAATGTATCATCACTTTCTGGTAAGCTATGTGACGTTTCTAATTTTACCAAGGAAATAAAGGACATATTGTACAAAATAGATGAAGATATCAAGGCTAGTGCTCAACAGTTGCAACTTAACCCTAGTTCAAGTTCTACACATTTCAAGTGGATAAGATTTTTGACAGATATGCAAGTAGAATTTCTTAGAGAAGAAGCAAGGATTAGATTTACATTGGTAGATATACAACATATGATTCTTCCTAACATGGATGTACTGTAGAAACACATTGTACATTCTAAACCTCTGATCCATGATAAAAACTTCTCCATAGCGGATCATATGATAGAGCTATCTACAGAAGTGCAAATTGCACTACATAAAAGTAAGGTCTTGCAAGAAGATTGGGACAAGACCTTGGCAATTATACTCAAGGTACATTCAAAATTTCTATATCATTTTGGCATTAACATGTAAATAAATAGAATAATTCTTTGGCCTTAATGTCAAAAGGGGGGAGAAAAATATATGTATAGAGAATACATACTTTGGATAAGGAGAAAGATATATGTTACGGGGGAGAAAATGTAATAAGTTGTAAAAGTAATGGGGGAGAAAGATATGTACAGTAAGTATATGTTGTATATAGCAAGAAGATATATAGTATAATGTATGAAAGAACCTTACCATGTATAGATATATATCTTACAAAATCAAGTTTGAAAAATCTCAAAAAAAATATACTTTACCGAGTTAAGAATGTCATGTCCCCTTTTCAAATAATTAAAAATAATAAACTTTGCTAAGGCAGGTAAGCTCCAAAAAGGTGAAGTTTCGGCAAAAGGGGCTAATCTTTGGAAACCAATGGACTAATAAATAAAAATTATTATTAAATTATATTTTATTAACCCCTCTTGGACATGAGTTAGGGTTATGCCCTCTTTTAAGGGGGTTTGGAGGCATTTTGGGCTCATTCCAGAACTTGATTTTTGCGCATTGCTTTGTTGTTCTTCAGAGGCTACCAAACCTATGCAGAAGGAGACCCAAGAACGGTAGTTTGTAGGTTTCTAGGAAGGCTAAGGATGGGAGTTTGAATCCATTCCATGTGCATGCTCATACAGAGTTTTCCTTTGTGCTGAACAGTGTAGATTTGTGAGTTTTCGGGTGTGTTTTTTGTAAAAGTTTGGTGTTTTCGGTTGAGTATTTCGTATCAGTTTGGGTTGCTTCTGTATATCAGACATTTAGATGTTAAAATAGAGCTGAATTTATGTATTTGGTTGTGATTATACTTTTGTGATAGATTATTAGTGTTTTTGTGGTGTTTCCGGGCTATTCTGTGTTGTTTTCGGGAGCCCGATGAGCATTGTTTTTATCCTCCGTTTGGAAGTTGTTGTGTAAATGTTATATAGATCTGGAGATGTCATTTTTTAGGCTTTTATGCTGCTGAAATTTCTATAGAGATGTTCACCTTCAGATTTATTAATAATATGTGAAGCTATGAAGTTTTTGGCACTACTTCGGGCATATCTGATTTGGGGTTTATTGAGAAATTGGTGGATCTTTGAAATATTGGTTGTTTGATTTTAAAGATCTGATTAGAGGCTTGAAATATCATATAAAATTAGAAAATGGACATTTCAGTGGTATTAGAGCTATGATCTTGCCAGCCTGAGGGTTTGTAGAAGTTTGCATGTCAGTTTTGACAACTACCCAAATCTTGCATGTCATAATTTATGGTTGCATGTTGCTTCTAATCAGCTGCATGTCAAAATTTATTGTTGCGTGCTACTTCTAATCATTTTCATGTTAGTTTTTGGTGAATTTGGTGGTTGCATGTTGCTTCTAATCAGCTGCATGTCAAAATGTATGGTTGCATGAAACTAAGTGAAAGAGAAAAATGATATTTGCAGCGAGAAAAGAATAAAAAAATTTTGATCAAACCTCCAGTTGAAAGTAAAAGTACAAAATCCAAGGAAGGGACAAGTATGGCTGATCCAGATGAGATGGAAAAAAAATTCTTCCAAGACATCCAAAATACTTAGAAGCAAACAGTGGATAGTTTGGCAGAAACTAGAGAGGCTTTGTGAATATTGACAAAAAAAAATGCAAGGAGTTGCATCTATTAATGAGAAAGGGAGCACTTCAGAGGAGCCAAAAAATTTGAAATCCACACCATCTAAATCAACCAAAACTATTTTTTTGCTTGCAGATGAGCCACCAGTACCGAATCTAGCCCTTAATCCCGTGGAAGAGGTTACAGGTAACTTGATTGCATTAAGAGCTACTTACAATAGCTTAGATGATGACTTTCGCAGTTCGGTTCCTTTTAGAGAATATGTGGATATGATGAATACTTTGATGCCCAAAAAAGAGAACAGGATGGAGCATGACATAAGTGGAAGAGAGCTCAAAAATAAAATAAGCAAGTTTATAGCACCTACTTTTGATGGAACAAATAAAATATCAGCTAGAGCATGGCTACAAAAATTACAGACTTTCTTCACACTTAACTCCATGAAGGAGAGTGATGTTGTTCAATTTGCAAGTCTACACTTGGAAGATGCAGCCTATGATTGGTGGTATCATGGAATGACTACTCAAGGTCATGATCAGGTAACTACATTTGATGATTTCAGTCAAAGAGTGATAGATAGATTTGACCTCAAGGATGATGAAGAGTACTTTAAAGAATTGTCAAAGTTGAAGCAAACCAAATCAGTTAATGAGTATATAGAAGAGTTTCAAAAAGTGGCTATTATGGTACCTGATATGAGTGAAAAGAGGATTTTTTATCTTTTTCTTGATGGTTTAGAAGATTATGTTAAGGGTTTGGTTAAGGCTTCTCACCCTCAACCTTACAGGAAGCTATCAAAAGAAGCTTGCAACTTGAAACTTGTGTGCCTATGAAACCAGTCACTAATCAAAAACCCCCAAATCTTTGGAAACATAAGGGAAATTTTTAGAAAAAGACTTTCCCAACACTACCACCAAAAGATGTGATAAATGTGGCAAAAAAGAAGGTAGATGAAGAGACTAGGAGTGAATTACAAAGGAAAAAGCTTTGTTTTACTTGTAGAGAACCATGGGTTCCAGGACACAGATGTTTGGGGAAAGGTCAAGTGCACTATATTGAAGTTGCTTCAGAATCTGATTCAGATGAGCATGAGGAATTTCATGACACTAAGGAGGAGGTAGAGGAAGAAAAAGAAAAAGAAATCAGCAAGGATGGCACTTTAGCAGCATTATCAGGAGTCCCAAGATACCATCCCTTTCGAATTCAAGGGGTACTAGCAGGGAAAAGGTTGACAGTTCTTCTTGATAGTGGGGCAACTCACAATTTTATTGATGAGGGATTTGTCATAAAAAGAGGGCTTAAAGCAGAAGATTTTGAGGGATTCAATGTTACTGTAGCTGATGGATTCACTATTCCTTGCACACAGGTGGTGAAACAACTCAAGATGACCTTAGGAGATTATGAGTTATGTGATGACTTCTATGTGGTTGGTATTGGGGAGACAGATCTTGTATTGGGTGTTCAATGGTTGCACTCTATTGGAGGCTATTACATGAACCATCAAACCATGGAGTTTAAATTTCATTCCAATGGGAAAGAAGTCATATTGAGAGGCTTATCGAATGGAGCACCTAAGGTAGTCTCTGCAAAGGGGATGGAGAGGACTTTTCGAAGAGGTCAAGTAGCATGGGCAGCAGGAGTCATAATCCATCCCACAAGCTCTCCAAAGAATCAAGGTAATTTCCATTTTGAAATTCAAAATATTTTTGATAAGCATAGTATATGTTTCAATGACTTGCCTCTAGGATTACCACCAGATAGAGGTTTTGAGCATGTTATAGAGTTAGAACAGGGTGCCAAACCAGTTATAACAACCCCATACTGCCATCCAAGAGGTTATAAGGAAGAAATTGAAAAAACTATTAAAGAACTCCTGGACATGGGATTCATAAGGCCTAGCTCTAGTCCATTTGCATCATCTGTGGTACTTGTCAAGAAAAAGGATGGTACAATGAGAATGTGTATAGACTACAAGGCTCTAAACAAGAAGACCATAAAAAATATGTATCCCATACCACACATAGATGAACTCATTGATGAGTTACATGGTGTTGTATACTTCTCAAAAATTGACTTAAGATCAGGGTACCATCAAATCTAAATGAGGAATGAAGATGTGGAAAAGACTACTTTCAGATGTCACTATGGGCACTTTGAATTTCTTGTTATGCCATTTGGCCTCACTAATGCACCTGCAACATTCCAATCTTGTATAAATAAGGTATTTAGCCAGCATCTTCGAAAATTTGTTTTGGTATTTTTTGATGATATCTTGATTTACAGTAAAACATGGGAAGAGCATCTAAAGCACATAGACACTGTTTTGGAAATCTTGGAGCAGCAATCTTTCTATGCTAAGCTATCTAAATGTGAGTTTGGTTTGACAGAGATCCTATATTTGGGACATATTATAAGTTCTAAAGGAGTACAGGTTGATCAACAAAAAATCCAAGCAATTTTGGATTTGTCTCCACCCACTAATCTTACATAGTTGAGAGGTTTCTTCGGGTTGTGTAGCTACTATAGGAGATTTGCCAAGGGATTTTCTCAGCTTGCTGCCCCCTTGATTGATTTGAAAAAGAAAGGAGCTTTTTTTTGGATAGAAGAGGCACAAAAAATATTTGATAATCTTAAGGAGGTAATGAGTTCATGCCTGTGCTTGCAATTCCAGATTTCTCTTTACCTTTTGTTGTTGAATGTGATGCTTCTGGAGAAGGTATAGGGGCTGTCCTAACTCAAAGGGGACATCCAATAGCATTTGAGAGTAGAAAATTAAATCAATCAGAGAAAGGTTACTCCATCTATGATAAGGAAATGTTGGCAATCATGCATGCACTTCATAAGTTTAGACAATATTTGGTATGTGAGAGATTCATTGTAAAGACAGACCATAATAGCCTCAGGTTCTTCTTGAACCAAAGGGATTTGAATGATCATCAACAAAAATGGGTAAGAAAATTACAAGCTTATGATTTTGATATTGAATATATGAAAGGAAAGAATAATGTGGTTGCTGATGCTCTCTCAAGAAAGGCCACTTTGTGTTCCTTAACATCTATCTATGCTGATTGGAAAGTCTCCATAATTTTAGAGTATGCTAAAGATTCCTTTGCCACAAAGATTTTGGATAAGTTAGTGGATGATAACAGGTACAAGGTTTTTGATGAATTGATTTATTACAAGAACAAGATCTTCTTAGTGCTAGGATCAAAAACTAAGGAGAGGATTATTGAGGGCCTTTCATGACACACCTTTGGCTGGTCATTAGGGATACTTCAAGACATACAGTCAAATTCGAGAGCGGTTTTCATGGAAGGGTATGAAGGAGGATGTCCTTAAACACATTAAGGAATGTATGGTATGCCAACAAAGCAAGAGTGAGCAAAAATTTTCTGCAGGGTTGTTGCAGCCACTTCCTATTCCAGAACAAAAATGGGAAAGTATTTCCATGGACTTCATCACTAGGTTGCCCAAGGTTCAAGGTAAGGATTTCATATATGTTGTGGTAGATAGACTAACTAAGTATGCACATTTCTTTCCTATCACATCTGATTTCAAGGCATCACAAGTGGCCGAATTGTTCTTCAAGAAAATTTTTAGATTACATGGCTTGCCTAGAAACATTATTAGTGACCGGGATAGTAGATTCCTCAGCTCTTTTTGGAAGGAGCTCTTTCATTTGGCAGGAACTGAACTCACTCCCAGTACTAGCTATCACCCTCAAACAGATGGACACACAGAGATAGTTATTAAATGGATAGAGGGATATTTGAGGAACTATGTTTCAAATCAACAACATGCTTGGGTGAAATGGTTACACCTAGGGGAGTATTGTTACAATAAATCTCATCACATGTCTATTAGTATGCCTCCTTTTCATGCTCTTTATGGTTATGATGCCCTTTCCTTTGTTGATCTAATACTTTTTGATAGCAGAGTACCTGCAGCAAGTGATTTTGTCAAGCAAAGCCAAGACATAATAAGGTCCCTCAAGGATAATCTACAACATGCATAGAACCAACAAAAGTTATATGCTGATAGGAAAATGATTGAAAGATCTTTTGAGGTGGGAGATTTGGTATTTATTAGGTTGCAGCCATATGAGCAAAGCACCTTGAAGAGGAGTGGGGCAGAGAAACTCAAGCCAAGGTTCTATGGGCCTTATAAGACCATCAAGAAGGTAGGAGAGGTAGCTTATGAATTGGAGCTCCCACCAAACAGAAAAATACATATGTAATATTTTCCATGTATCTTGCCTAAAGAAGGTTCTAGGCCAGCAAACCATAGTATCTACAGAATTACCACCTCTTGATGATGAAGGGAAATTAGTTTTGATACCAGAAGAGATTTTGGATACAAGAGAGAAAAGATTGAGAAACAAAAGTGTCATAGAGCATTTGGTCAAATGGAAAGGATTACCACTAGAGGATGCAACTTGGGAAGGAGCACATATTCTTGAGAATTCCAACCTTCATTGCTTGAGGACAAGCAATATTTGGGAGGGGAGGACTTTTCATGTCCCCTTTTCAAATAATTAAAAATAATAAACTTTGCTAAGGCAGGCAAGCTCCAAAAAGGTGAAGTTTCGGCAAAAGGGGATAATCTTTGGAAACCAATGGACTAATGAATAAAAATTCTTATTAAATTATATTTTATTAACCCCTCTTGGACGTGAGTTAGGGTTATGCCCTCTTTTAAGGGGGTTTGGAGGCATTTTGGGCTCACGCCAGAACTTGATTTTTGCGCATTGCTTTGTTGTTCTTCAGAGGCTGTCAAACCTTTGGAGAAGGAGACTCAAGAACGGGAGTTTGCAGGTTTCTAGGAAGGCTAAGGATAGGAGTTTGAAGCCATTCCATGTGCATGCTCATGCAGAGTTTTCCTTTGTGCTGAACAATGCAGATTTGTGGGTTTTCGGGTGTGTTTTTTGTAAGAGTTTGGTGTTTTCGGTTGAGTATTTCGTATCAGTTTGGGTTGCTCCTATATATCAGACATTTAGATGTTAAAATAGAGCTGAATGTATGTATTTGGTTGTCATTATACTTCTGTGATAGATTATTAGTGTTTTTGTGGTGTTTTCGGGCTATTTTGTGTTGTTTTCGGGAGCCCGGTGAGCATTGTTTTTATTCTCTGTTTGGAAGCTATTGTGTAAATGTTATACAGATCTGGAGATGTCATTTTTTAGGCTGTTATGCTGCTGAAATTTTTATAGAGATGTCCACTTTTAGATTTATTAATAATATGTGAAGCTGTGAAGTTTTTAGCACTATTTCGGGCATACCCGATTTGGGGTTTATTGAGAAATTGGTTGTTTGATTTTAAAGATCTGATTAGAGGCTTGAAATATCATATAAAATTAGAAAAGGGACATTTCAAAGAATCACTAGGTTGTTAGATTATGGTGACTGATCAGGAAAGTATTGTACATACTTCATAAATTCTTTGGGGTTTTTGGTTGTGGGCGACGTGTGGGCGATCTTGTGGCTGACATATGGCTGACATGTTGTAACCCTAAAATAGCATAAAATACTTGTATAAAAGGGCTTAGGGTTAGGTGTTTTTCATTATGTTAGGTTGTGATGCAAAATTGGTTCTTGCGATTGTATTGAGCTGTAAGGGATTACGGATTGTAATAAGGTTGTAATCACTAGATTGTAATAAGATTAGACTTGTTGTTTGGTGAACGTAGCCCAGGGATTGGGTGAACCATGTTAAATTTTGGTGCCCTGTGTTCTTTTCTATGTGATCTATTATTTTATGTTATTGATTATATTTGCATGTAATTGTTATTTATGTCTGTGGTTTAATCCTAACAAGTGGTATCAGAGCCTAGTTGTCTTTCAGTTATCCTTTGTAGGAAAGTCTCATGGTTGAGTGGGAGGGCAAATGAGGGTAAGCTGAGGGTTGATAGGTTTAATGGGCAGAACTTCCAGTTATGGAAGATGCAAATGGAAGACTATCTTTATCAGAAGGATCTATGGAAGCCGTTGGAAGGAAAAGCCAAGAATCAGGGATCTATGTCAAATGATGAATAGAATCTTTTGGATAGAAAGGCACTTGGAAGCATTCAGTTATGCCTGGCACCATTAGTGGCATTTAATATTACAAAAGTGAAGACGATAGAAGAGTTGATGAAAACCCTAGCAACATTGTATGAAAGCCCTCCACTTCAAATAAGGTATTTCTCATGAAGCGTTTATTTAATATGAAAATGGTAGAAGGTGGATCTATTGCAGATCATTTAAATGAGTTTAATACTATTACTAGTCAATTATCTTCTGTGGGTATCAATTTTGATGAAGAAATTAGGGCTCTCTTGATTTTGTGCTCTTTGCCTGAAAGCTGGAATGGCTTGGTAATGGCTGTGAGTAATTCTATTCTTGGATCTAGTACCCTAAAATATGATGATGTGATCGGTGTTTTTTTGAGTGAGAAAACTCGTAGAAAAACCTCAAGTGGATCTACATCAGGAAGTGCTTTGAATGTACAAAGCAGGGGCAGAATGACTAAGAGTGTGAGACCCCACCCGAACTGTCATAGTATATGAGATAATTGCATTATGATAATCCAATTCTATGTTTTGATATACTATTGATACTATAGATTTATGTCATTTTAATATTGCATTTTGATGATCCACATTTACTTCTGCATATTATGACCTAATTGATGTATTTAATGATTCCATTTCATGTTCTAAATTATTGAGATTGCTTTAACAGAAATTGAATGGTAGAAATGCTCGTAATATAAGAATGTAATGTTTAAGTGGAAATTAGAGTTAAAAGATAAATTTTGTCATGCATTAAGACCTAACCCGCATACCTAGGGATTCAATAGTTATGGAATCAAATCCTTGTCTCAATGATAAAAATAGATTATAAAGTTATTCAGAATATTGAATTGACCATGTTATTTTGATAAGTAAAGTTTGATGTTATAGTATTTTGAGCATTTTACATGGAAATTATTAGAAAAAGTAATTTAATTAAAAAGAATGAAGTAGGGAACTCAAATGTCGAATGTGATATGTAAGTTTTGGTATTTTAATATTTTGAATGCTTTATTTGAAATGATTAAGAAAGGGAAAGTTAATTTGAGATGATGAAATATATGCAAGTCTAATGTTGAATGAGATAATGATTATTTCACTTATGTACTTATTGTTTACATGATTTTCTTGGACTACTAATGCTTGAGTTTAGTGTGCAGGAATTTGACCATGGGTTTAACGGGGAATTAAGGCTCAAACTACTACAAACATGACATAGCCAAGGTTGAATAAGTGGAAAAGATTCAAACCTCATTGTAATGTGTTTTATTTTGTATATGTGAATTGTACGTGTGTATAGTAGCCTAGCTCATGTATTATTGTAAAACAAGTCATTTTTAATGTAATGTGATATTTTGTGTGTGTCACTTGACACTTGTGTTGTCCATGTGGAGATGCCATGTCATTCAGGGTTTGTCAAGAAGTAACTTAACCTAACCCTAACCCTGATGTAGTACCCAAGTTAACCTCACATAGAAAAATGCCATGAGGAGTCTCAATCAAAGGAAATTCGAATTTGGACTTGGCTAGGGTTTGTAGGGGTCATTAGGTGGTCCCAAAGTGTCTTTTATGTGAGAATAAGTTATCCATATGATAGTACAACAAGGTAGAGGCCTAATTTTGATCATGTGAGTGCCTAGACAACCTAGAGGGCCCCTTTACCCATGCATTCTTCCATCAATTCGAATTTGGAGTTGTCATATCTATGTTCCCACTAAGTCAAAAATAGAAAAGTTAGAGGAGACAAGTTTGTAAGAAGTAGTGGCTTAGTGTTTTTGCTAAAATAAGTTAGTGGGAAGGCTTTATTAGAGAGTCTTGGCCAAGCTAGTGGGGTGTCTACCCACTCTCTAATTTTAGAGACAGTTAGGTTGTGGAGGGAGATTAAGGGAGCTCTTCTACAACCATCCTTACCCTAGCTTGGACCAAGGTTGGTGACTAAAACATGTTCTTTGATTCCTTTTTCTTTAGTATGGATAAGAAGATCTGCAAGTGTGAAAAGATATCAATGGAGTATGCATTGCATTGTCAATCTTGTGTTATGAGCTTGTCATTGTGTTGGGAAGAAGTGAATGTGTTATGTGCTTTTGGAGATCCTTTCTTGGTTTTTTTTTTGTTGTTCTTCATTGTTTTGTTGTTGTTTCTTGTTTGAATGTGAGTGTTGATTGTGATTATGGGTGTGAAGGCTTCACTCACCCTTGCGAGGGTAGAGAAGCCTTGGGTGAAGGGCATAAGTTGGGCTTGACATTGCAGGTGAGAAAGAAAATTGTGTTTTTACCTCATGATGAGGTTGTTATTATCATGGAGCATGGGCTCCATCATGGCCATGAATCTTGTTGTTTGGGAGGTACAAGGAGGTTTGGTGGATGAGGAGAAGATGGTTGTTTTGAAGGCCTTGAGAGGCAATGCAGTGGCAATATGTTGTTTATGTTGTGGTGGCCTTGAGAGGCAAAATGCATTGGCAATATGATATTATGATGTTAGAATTTCTCCTCCTTGAAGAGCCCACCTTCACCAAACGTTTTATGATTCCAATGGTGAATCATTGTGCAAGCCATGGAAGGGTGTTGATTGTGTTTTGTGTTGTGTCTTCATGCAAAATTTTGTGATGTATGTGTGTAACCTGGTTCGAGCCTTGTTCCCCTAGCGCGGGGGTGGTCTCTTTGGAGGCCTATGGTTGGGTGGAAAGCACCCATGGTCTTTGTTTTTTTCTTTGTAATGCATTTGCAGATTTGTGCCCAAGGGAGCAATGGAAATGGCTTGGAATGACCATCTTGTAGATTGATGTTTTGATGAGAAAACTTGACATTGTGCCCCTCATTCGTGAAGGAGGATTCACTAGCTTGTTCATGTTCTCAATGATCATGATGATCAGTGTTCATGTCTTTCAATGATCATGTTTCATATGATTTCGAAAGGTCTCATGTTGTCTCATTGTGATGAAAGGAGATTGTATCATTGCTACCTAATGTATATGTAGAGAAAATAATTGAAAATGTTGTATATGTATGTTGCTTGTTAAGAAATGATTAGTTGAAGCTTCATGAGTTATGGAAGAGCTAGTAGGAGATGTAGAATATTTTGGCATCATTGTTTCCATTTGATAATTGTGGAAGGGAGGTTGAGAGGTTGTATGCTTATATCTTACTTGTAGTGAAATCTTTTATGATAAAATCCATGTGTTATGAAGTAAGGCTATATGCAATTTCTCTCCTTGATGAATTTATAGTTCATAGATGACATGTGGAAAAAAAATATCATGAATAGGATTGTTAAGATTTAAAAATATAATAGTTAAAAGATATATGTTGAGCTTTGCATATCTTGGAATAAATTGTTAATTGATAGCTCCTTTTATACATGTATAAACATTAGTGCAAAACCATCATCAAGAAGGAATGAAATGAGGTTCTATAAGAATAGAGTAAAAACATAATTCAACCTTGCTGTAGGTTCACATTTTCCTCTCTGGAAAATGTATGGGGAGAAAAATAAATCCTCTCCTAGAATACAGAGTAATATTTTATTCAAAGGAAGATTTCTAAAATCATAAGCTTGAAGGACAGTACCAAAAAATAATAATAATTAAACTAATAAAAATAAATACATAAGTATTAATTATAAAGCAAAGATTATTGTGTGCTACTCTCCAAATTCTTGTGAGAAAAGACTAAAATCTCGTGACCCCAAATCTGCATAAATTATACTTATATGCATAGTAGCAATGACATGTCAAATCATTAGGACATTAGCCTTAGACACCTAATACTAATCTAATACACTACCTATGGAAGCCCCCATTCCCTATTACACCTATTGTCTTCAAACAAAAACAATAATAATTATTATATTAAATATATATTTTTGCTAGAACCAAGCGCCCATCATTCCTAGCAACCTTGGACGCATGGGGTAAGGGTCTCACCTTATGAATAGTGGAGGACACTGACAAAAAGTCAGCCCTCAACTCCCAAGGCGCCCAAAAAGTTTAAAGGAGGGAGAGGGAAGTCTTAAAGTCCTTGCCACGCCTAGGGAAGATGGGAGGACATGATTGATGTAGGCCCTTCTACCAATGATACCCTATCCTTTTTAAGATGTCACTTCGACTTTTTCCAAAGTATGCAGGGGCTTGGGTTTTAGGAATTAACATCTGTCATTAAACATGACCCCTCAACTTGGGTGCCTAGCCTTGGAAAACGTAGGAAAAAGTATATGTTGAGGTTTCTTATAACCATTTATTACCTAATTCAAAACTCATCCTAAGATGTAAGGAGGGAAGTTTACGTGGATTTTCATAGGGCAAGTAAAGGTCATTCAAAATCCCAAAATTATAGGAGGAGATAATTAAGAAGGATATGCTATCATTTTATTAAGAGTTTTTCTCATAAGAAAATATATTCTTATTGTTATTAGTATTTGGTATGGATATTTATTTAATAGTTTTTACTTCACATTGTTGATTAGATTATATATTGTTAAAGCTAAAATTAAATATCAATTTTAAATAATATTCAATAAGTGATATTATATTTTAAAAGAATTAGTTGACAATTCTTTATAACTCCATAGATCTTGTGGACTCTTTATCTTTTGTTTTTTAAAAAAATGAGATAGGTACGAAATTAATTGAGCAGAAGCACAACCTATAAAACCTGAGAAGATACAACTCCATATAGTTCTCCTCTGAACACCCCGTAGCTAGGGTACCTTATACCATAACCTAAATCGAGCATTGAACATTATGAATAAAGTATATAGTGCAATGTAAATTTTATTATACTATATATATATTAATTAGATTTAATTTGCAAATATGATTGACAATGAATTCAAATCTATACATTTAGAATATATGAATATAGTTTTCTTTTGAAAAATGTTCGATGTGGAATAATCTCTTCGTATATAATCTAAGGTAACTAGTAGAAATAAAGAAATGAAAAAAAATATAAGTATACATAAGCTTTCGACCTGGTGGGTTTATAGTTTAATGATTCTATGTCGTAGCTATCGTCAACATTTGATGCTTATTTGTTTAACCACTAAATCTATTATCATCATAATTGTACATTTTGATTGATATTCAATTGATTATTTTTATAATATACAACATGGACAACTATTAAGAGGATTTTAAAATGAAGCTATAGGTATTAGATAAGTTAACAATGTATGGTATATAACTGTTCTAACTTTAATGTTGTCAAGATTAAATGACATATGTATGTTCATGTGTTGAAATTGAGAACTTAAATTGTGATGTTAAAGAGTTCGAGTTAAATAAATTAATAATAATAATAATAATAATAATAATAATAATAATAAATTTGGTTGTGTTTTGTCTATTAAATTTTGGGCATGACAGAGAGAGGAAGTAACTCTGGAAATCGTGGAAAATCAAGAGGAAAGTCAAAGGGGAAGAGGTCTCAATCGAGAGGACCAAATGACTGTTGGTACTGTGAGAAACTAGGTCATAAAAAGAAAGATTGTTGGAATCAAAAGAAAAATGAAGGAGATAAATTAGATGGAGACAAGGAGGAAAATGTGGTAAGTAACAAAGCTGAAGAGGATGCTTTTCTTCTGTCTTTAGAAAATGTTGATGATTCATGGGTTTTAGATTCTAGTGCTTCATTTCATGCTACATCATTGATTATGTCGAAGGGGATTTTGGACTTGTTTATTTGGGGGATAATGAACCTTGTCATATTTTTGGAAAGGGAAAAATTAAGATTAAGTTGCAGAATGGGGATCATTGGCTACTATATGAGGTAAGACATGTTCTAAGGCTGAGTAGGAATTTAATTTCAGTAGGGCAACTCGGTGATGAGGGTTGTGTAGTTACTTTTAATGATAAAAATTGGAAGGTTTCAAAAGGTTCCCTTGTAGTAGCAAAAGGTGTGAAAGTAGGCACCTTATATCTTTGTATAGGTCATATTGTTCCTTCTAATTTAATTGTTTCAGAGAAAAATGAATGTTTAGGAACAATTGCTGCAGTTGAGCAGGGAGAACAAATAGCTGCTGTAGATTCTGATACAGCGTTGTGGTACAATAGACTTGGGCACATGAGTGAGAAAGGTATGAAAGTACTTCATTCAAAGAAAGTTTTTTCAGGTCTAAAATGTGTTAATATGGATTTTTGTGAAAGTTGTGTGTATGGAAAACAAAACAGAGTGAGTTTTGTAAAGATTAGGAAGGAAAACAAAAAGGAGAAGTTAGAGCTTGTGCATACAGATGTATGGGGACCGGCTCAGGTATCTTCCCTTGGAGGCTCTCATTATTATGTTACATTTATTGATGATGGAACAAGAAAGGTATGAGTTTATTTCCTTAGACAGAAATGTGATGTATTTCAAACTTTTAAGAAATGGAAATGCTTGGTTGAAAATGAGACTGGTAATAAATTAAAATGTCTCAGATCTGATAATGGTGGTGAGCATTGCAGTCATGAATTTGAAGATTACTACTCCTCTGATGGTATTCATAGACAGAAAATTGTTCCAAGGACTACACAAGAAAATGGAGTGGCTAAACGCATGAACAGGACTATAATGGAGCGTGCAACGAGCATGAGGTTGCATGTTGGGTTGCCCTTACACACGTGGGCAGAGGTTGTCAATAGTACTGCATGTTTTATTAATAGAGGTCCCTCTACTCCTTTGGGCTGTGGTATTCCAGAGGAAGCATGGACTGGTAAGAAGGTGAGTTATTCTTTTCTCAAAACCTTCGGTTGTGAAGCTTTTGCTCATATAGACTCTGAAAATAGAACCAAGCTAGAAGCTAAATCAAAGAAATGTGTATTTGTTGGATATGGAATTAATGAATTTGGTTATAGGCTTTGGGATTTTGAAAATCATAAAATTTTAAAAAGCAGGGATGTCGTATTCAATGAGAAAGTGTTGTACAAAGATTTGTTGCAACAACATGAGAAGAAAGAAGATGATTATGTAGTGTTGGATGATACTCTAAAAGCTAATGTTCCAACCATTCTTCATTCAGTGCAACAACCACAACAATAAATACCACACAGACCGGTGAATGTTAGATGGTCAACAAGGCAAATTAGACCTCCACAAAGGTTTTCTCCCTCTTTGTATTCTATTTTACTTACTGATGTTGGTGAACCTAAAAGTTATGATGAAGTTGTGTAGTTGGATACTAAGATTCAGTGAGATTCTACAATGAAAGATGAAATGGACTCTTTGCTAAAAAATAAGACTTGGGATTTATGCAAGTTGCCTGCAGGTAAAAAGGCTTTACAGAATAAGTGGGTTTATAGGTTGAAAGAAGAGGAAGGAGGTAAGAAAAGATTTAAAGCCAAGTTAGTTGTGAAAGGATTTGCACAGAAAAAATGAATTGATTTTGATGAGATATTTTCTCCTGTTGTTAAGATGACTTCTATCCATACTGTTTTAAGTCTTGTGGCTACTGAAGATTTATATTTAGAGCAGCTTGATGTTAAAATAGCCTTCCTTCATGGTGATTTGGATGAAGAAATATATATGGCTCAACCATGGGGATTTGAGGTCAAAGGTAAGGAGAACTTAGTGTGCAAATGGAAGAAAAGTTTATATGGCTTGAAGCAAGCACCTCGGCAATGGTATCTAAAATTTGACAGTTTTATGCATGAGTATGGATATTATAGGTGTCATTCAAATTACTATGTTTATTTTAAAAGGTTAGATGATGAAAAATACATTATTTTATGTTTATATGTTGATGATATGCTTGTAGCTGGGTCTAACATGGATCATATTAAGGGACTGAAATGTTAGTTAGCACATGCATTTGCTATGAAGGATTTGGGGGCAGCAAAAAAAATCCTTGGTATGAAGATTCCTAGAGATGGGAAGAATAGAACATTGACACTATCTCAGGCTGATTATGTGGAGAAGGTGTTGCAACGTTTCTCTATGGAGAATGCTAAAGCTATTAGCACACCTTTACCTAGTCATTTGAAGTTGACTAAGGAGATGTCTCCTAAGACACGGGAAGAGGAGGATAAGATGTCCAAGGTACCCTATGCTTCAGCTTTAGGAGGCTTGATGTATGCTATGGTATCTACTAGGCTAGATATTGCACATGCAGTGGGAGTCGTTAGCAGGTATATGAGTCATCTAGGAATTGAGCATTGGAATGCAGTTAAATGAATTCTCGGATATTTGAGAGGAACAACCAATAAGTGTTTACACTTTGGGGGCTCTACTACTAATTTACAGGGCTATGTTGACTCAGATTTGGTAGCAAATATTGATACCAGGCAAAGTACTACAGGTTATGTCTTTACTGTTGGTGGGACAGCTATGAGTTGGGTTTCTAGGTTACAGAAGATTAATGCTTTATCCACTACAGAGGCAGAGTATGTTTTTGCTACAGAGGTAGCCAAGGAGATGATATGGCTTCAATTCTTCTTGGAAGAATTGGGACATCCTCAGAAGGATAATTATTTGTTCACAGACAGTCAGAGTGCCATTAATCTTGCAAAGAATTCAGCTCTGCATTCAAAGACCAAACACATACAGTTGCGGTACCATTTCATTCATTCAGTTTTGGAGGATGGACAATTAAAGCTAGAGAAGATACATACAAATGATAATCCAGCAGATATGTTGACAAAGGTAGTAACAAGGGAGAGGCTAAACTCCTCTTCATCTTTGGTTGGTCTTCTAGACTGAACATGAATAAAAAAATAGCCAAGTCCAGGGTGGTTTGATCCAGTGGGAGCCCCATATAGTAGTGGTATTGCTATAGGATTAGTCTCTAAGTGGGAGATTGTTGTTTAGTGTGGAGCCTGATCAGTCCCCAAGTGGTCGACATGTGGCTGACGCTGTGGCCGACATATGGCTGACATGTTGCAACCCTAAAATGCCATAAAATACTTGTATAAAAGGGCTTAGGGTTAGGTATTTTTCATTAGGTTAGGTTGTGATGCAAAATTGGTTCTTGCGGTGATATTGAGCTATAAGGGATTACAGATTGTAATCAGGTTGTAATCACCGGATTGTAATAAGATTGGACTTGTTGTTTGGTGAACGTAGCCCAGGGATTGGGTGAACCACGTTAATGACGCTGTGGCCGACATATGGCTGACATGTTGCAACCCTAAAATGCCATAAAATACTTGTATAAAAGGGCTTAGGGTTAGGTATTTTTCATTAGGTTAGGTTGTGATGCAAAATTGGCTCTTGCGGCGATATTGAGCTATAAGGGATTACAGATTGTAATCAGGTTGTAATCACTGGATTGTAATAAGATTGGACTTGCTGTTTGGTGAACATAGCCCAGGGATTGGGTGAACCACGTTAAATCTTGGTGCCTTGTGTTCTCTTTTGTGTGATCTATTATTTTATGTTATTGATTATATTTGCATGTAATTGTTATTTATGTATGTGGTTTAATCCTAACATAGATGATGGATAAAAGAATGTAGGAAACGTTTTGAATTTAGTTTTGGCTGATAAGTTGTTTTGTCACTAATGCCAAAGAGGGCGATTGTTGACATATCAGTCAAGTTTGTTATTAGTGACATACACTTATTCAGATTATAAATAGCTATCAAGCTTATTGTACAATTAACAGTGTTTGTCAAGCATTTCAGTTACTGCTAAGTTCTATAGTTACTACTAAGTCCTTTAGACAAATTCCAATGTTTATCGAGCAATTACAGTTATAGTGAACATCAACAATGTAAACTGTGCATCTCAATGTATGTCATGTTTACTAGTGCAAATTGAGTTGTTCAATGCTTATTGAGTTCATAGTTTATGTGATGCGAGTCCAGTATTAACCAAGCTACTCAGTGTGATCTGATTGATGGATCTAGACTAATTGCAGTATTGAATGCTTAAATAAAATCAAATTTTAGCGGAAGTCTTATTACATGCATACATAAATGAAATTATGCATCAAAACTTAAGAATTTAAGGTGAAATAAACAGAATTGAGAGAGAAGAAGATAGAGAGTGCAAACAAAGTTTCATTTCGGAGTTCGCCACAAATGTGACTACGTCTCTAGGTCAGCTCCAATAGAGTACGACCGATCCGATTATTCTCCAAAGTCAATTACAAATGCACCAAGACTTATTCCCTTAAACACATCAGCATAACATGCCCTCGACGTGCAGAATAGTCTTCAAAAATCTCTTAAACATTCTCCTGTTCTCACCACCTAAATGTCTTTCCAAAGCCTACTACCCCCATTTTATACATCAAATTTAGCCAAAAATGGGCTAAAACAATTAACAAACATAATCCCCTATTTTGATTACATATTTTCGAATTCGCCTCTTTTACCATTATTTTGTTATGATCTCATACCAAAATTAAGGGTTTGTTTTCAACAAATACCCTTATTTAGATAAGATTGGGCGGATCTGTTATGCATAGATAACAACTCTTCCCCTAATATTGCATGTACCATAAATAGCCCATTGGTTGGCCTTAATTTTAGGAGGCCAATGGTTAGGAGTTCAACTCCCATTATCTCATTCTTTTAATTTGAATTTGAATGTTTTCCCTCTCTTTATGATTTTGTGATATCATGATGACATCATCAAAATCCATATTTTTACCTGAATTTGAAACCATCATAACTTTTACATCCAATCTCTGTTCTTGATGAAATGAACGCCATTGGAAATCTTTTGATGATCTATTTCATTTGAAATCCATGGTCAAATACTTTTGAGATGATTACTTTTTCACCCTTTTACGGCCTCTAGTCTCAATTTGACCTAACTTTGACCAAACATAACTTGAACGAATAGAATCATTTTCACTTTGTTCAAGTTGCATTGGAATCAGGATGCTGAGATCTTTCTGATGGTGCAAAAAATTTGGAGATTTGAAGACACTTCAATTTTCACTGAAAATATCCACCAGATCAAGCCTCCCCACTGAAGACCTTTTGGACCTCCAAAAGTGACATTTACTCTGACATAAAGTGAGGACTTGGCCTCCGCACTTGTCCTATATCATTTGTACATCTGAATACCTGGCTCAAAAGCACAATAAAGACTACAACAACATTGTTGATCATAAACATTATTCTATCATTTCCATAAGTATCTACATCAATTTTCGTAGCCACTAACCAACAAACATTGACTAGCATCAAGCTAAACAATAATGCAGAAATGAAAGAGAATAAGTCAACAACATATCGATCCTTAACAACAGGAACATTTTTACCCAAGGAACCATCAATGCTTTCAATCATCATTCCCTCATGTTGTTCTGCGGGTGCATCCTGACCCTGGTTAGCTACTCCAAGTTCAAGTGTAGAACCACCTGTACTAATAAACATAAGAGTTAACTCTTTACTTGCATTAATTACCCTCTTTAACTGCCCTGTGTTTGCAAAAGAATGATCAGTCTTAATCTTGTGAGAATGTACAATATACTAAATGCCATCTTTAAATAAGTGATAATGATTCTTTTTCTTGTAGAAAATTGCTTTTCTGTCATAAAGATAAGGGCTACCAAGCACTATCCCACATATATCTAGTGGAACCACATCAAATTGTACTTCATCCACAAATTTACTAGTGATTGTGAATCTTAAGGTGCATTGTCTTCTTACTTGCAACTTATCATTTTCACAAATCCAGCCTAGAGGATAAGGTTTCTTATGTAATGTGGTTTTCAACCCCAAGTTTCTTACAATACTTTCAGAAATCAAGTTCACTTGAGAACCACTATCTATGATTGCATCAATTTTAGTGTTCTTAGCAACAACCCTTAAATGAAATAGCTCATTCCTTTTCTTATCTTCAGAGAAATCATTTACTATAGAAGTAGAAGCACAACTAGCAATAGAAACACTGGAAATAGGAGCTTTACCTTTCAAACCCATAGCTGTTATCTTAGTCTCATCATCTGAATTTGAACCAAGATCCATAACAACATTTGCGGCTTTCTCCTTACCTTTCTGTTTCTAATTACATCTTTGAGCCCACTTAGGCTTCAATTCAGGATAAAACTGCCAACAATGCTCTTCATCATGACCCTTCCTGTCACAATGAGTGCAGGAAAGTTTATCATCCTTCTTGACTATAGTTGTCTTCTTTCCTTTCCCTATCTTTGCAACCTTAGAAGATTTCTTTACAGAGTTTTCATCATCAAACTTATCAATAAAAGATCCTTTACCCCTTGACTCTAAGTGTGTAGCTTGAACAGACACTTCATCCAAATTACAAGGGTTCAATACCAAAATAGAATGTTTAAGGTAGGAATGCAAACCCCCTATGTACTTCAACATCCTATCCTGGGTGTACAAAGGAACATTCAAAGCAATAGCCCTTTTCCTAAATTCATGGGTGTACTCTTGGACAGTTTGATCTTTCCCTTGCCTACACATTTTCCAGTCCATCATTAACTATTGCATATGTCCTAGGGGATAAAACTGCTTCTTAAGAGCATTAACAAACTCTGCGCAAGTTAAACTAACTCTACCATGCCGTGAAACTTTTTCCTTAGTCTTACTCTCCCACCAGGTTAAAGTTGTACCTCCTAACCGAAGAGTAGCTAATTGAATCCTATCAACATCATCTAATAGGTTCTGGACTCTACAGTACACTTCTACTTGTTGAATCCAATCATCCAATTTTTCAGCATTAAGTTCACCACAATACTTAGGCAAGTCAAATTTTACATCCAGTTTGATCTTAGGCTTATACCTACTCTTGAAAGGATTAGAAGAAGTAGAATGAGGAGAATATGGAGAAGAAGGAGAAGAGGGAGGAGAAGAAGAAGAGGGTGGATCTGGTTTCTTGTCACCATCTCCATGATGTTTCCCTTTCTTGTCTTCACATTCTTTCCGCTCTTGTCTCTCCTGAAAAAGAATGTCCACCTTAGCCTTCATCTCGAGGAATGCTCTTCGAAATTCCTGCTCACTGATCTCATCAGAAACCTCCATTCCAGAAATAGATATCTTTGGAAAAGTTCTTCGCTTCCCGATCTCAGGATTAAATTCGTCAAGCTTGCCTTCACCCTTCTGAATCCTAGACCTTGTTAGCATTAAAAAAAAAATGACTGCAATAATAGTCAACTGGGCTTTGATACCACTTGATCTGATTGATGGATCTAGACTAATTGCAGTATTGAATGCTTAAATAAAATCAAATTTTAGCGGAAGTCTTATTACATGCATACATAAATGAAATTATGCATCAAAACTTAAGAATTTAAGGTGAAATAAACAGAATTTAGAGAGAAGAAGATAGAGAGTGCAAACAAAGTTTGATTTCAGATTTCGCAACAAATGTGACTACGTCTCTAGGTCGGCTCCAATAGAGTACGACCGATCTGATTATTCTCCAAAATCAATTACAAATGCACCAAGACTTATTCCCTTAAACACATCAGCATAACATGCCCTCGACGTGCAGAATAGTCTTCAAAAATCTCTTAAACATTCTCCTGTTCTCACCACCTGAATGTCTTTCCAAAGCCCACTACCCCCATTTTATACATCAAATTTAGCAAAAATGGGCTAAAACAATTAACAAACATAATCCCCTATTTTGATTACATATTTTCGAATTTGCCCCTTTTACCATTATTTTGTTATGATCTCATACCAAAATTAAGGGTTTGTTTTCAACAAATACCCTTATTTAGATAAGATTGGGCGGATCTGTTATACATAGATAACAACTCTTCCCCTAATGTTGCATGTACCATAAATAGCCCATTGGTTGGCCTTAATTTAAGGAGGCCAGTGGTTAGGAGTTCAACTCCCATTATCTCATTCTTTTAATTCGAATTAAATAACCATTTTAATTTTAATTTTAATGTTTTCCCTCTCTTTATGATTTTGTGATGTCATGATGACATCATCAAAATCCATATTTTTACCTGAATTTGAAACCATCATAACTTTTACATCCAATCTCCGTTCTTGATGAAATGAACGCCATTGGAAAGCTCTTGATGAGCTCTTTCATTTGAAATCCATGGTCAAATACTTTTGAGATGATTACTTTTTCACCCTTTTATGGCCTTTAGTCATGATTTGACCAAACTTTGACCAAACATAACTTGCACGAATAGAATTCTTTTCACTCCGTTCAAGTTGCGTTGGAATCAGGATGCTGAGATCTTTCTGATGGTGCAAAAAAATTGGAGATTTGAAGACACTTCAATTTTCACTGAAAATATCCACCGGATCAGAGTGTTAACCAAGTGACTCAATTTATACTAAGCTCAAGTAGATAGCATTTATTGAGTCATACAATGTAAACCAAGAGACTCAATTTATATGACAAGTTTCATAGTATCTACTGTCATTGGTGCAAACTGAGCTTCTATGTCTACCAAGTGCATGATGATGCTGAGCATTGACAATGGATGCCAAGTATCAAAAATTCACCGAATCAGTCTTCAAAGCCCGAGTTCTACACTTGAGCCGACTTTGTAATAGTTGTGTAAACTTGTATTGTGGCTGACTTTTTAATTTGTATAATTAGATTGGTATATATGTAATGAATTGTATCATATCCAAGGGTGTAAGTATGTGAATGTGTATGCAATGTAATCAAATATAATCAGAGAAGAGCAGAAAGAGAGAATTACAAAGCCTACAACATTATATGGAGCAGCAAACAAATATTTATCACAACAAGGTGATTAGTACTTAAAGGAATCTCATTCAGAAAATCAAGTTGCAGATCAGAGATCAACTACTACTTCATCCTAATAGGTGGATCAGTCAAATCCTTTAACAAGGTAGACCTAATAGTCTTTTGTAAATCTCTTTACTGAGTGCATACATTATTGTATGTTTGTAAATCCTTCCGCAAGGTGGACCTAGCAATCATTATTGCTCCTAACAAAGCATATCATCAGAAATGATCAATGTAAGCCTTAACAGGCCAACTTTATACTATAGTACTAAAGCTTGTGAGTATCATCCCAACCTAGTTTTTCTTTCTATTTGAAAGGTTTCTGGGTCACCAAATCTTTGTGTTAAAGTGTTATGAATGCTTTCATGTTTTCAGTTTCTTATGTATGCAATTAGATCAGATTATATGTGAAGAATTAAATGTTAATTGGACTGTTGGATTAAGAGTTAAATTGTTGAAGTTTTAGAGGTTACTGATTCACCCTTCCCCTCTTAGTAACCTAGCATAGTCTAGAATATTTTCAACAAAAATATCTTTGCAAATGGTGCTTCATAAGAAAAACATATTTTTTACCAATCAAAAAGATATTAGTTAAACATATTTTTTACCAATCAAAAAGATATTAGTTAAATTAAAATAGAGATTTTACTTTACGAAAGACAAAGAAAATTTATTAATTATAACTAAGATGCTTTATTTGAAATCATATTTCAAAAATTTATATAGTATTTTTTGCTTTTGTGACAAATTCTATGCAAAGGATATAACTTGTTTGCATACGTTTACCAAAGCATTTACATGTATACCTGATAAAAAATTTCTCTCCTTATTGATATTCTTATCCTATCCCAAAGCTCCACTTTTATCTCTGGTAGGAATTTAAAAATATTATTTTGTGTGTATCCTCACATCACATCCAAAAGCAGACACCCCAAATCATTGAACATTTTATAAATATCTAGACACAACCTAGAGTTGAAGAATAGAGAATTGAAGTTTTAAGGAAAAGAATACCTTATAATCTTAGAGTGAATTAGACCTCTTCCTACAACACAAGTAGATACCAAATACATGAATCGAAACCTACATTATTTTAAGGGCAGCAACATATCCCTACATCGGTTGTGCATTTGCTATTTTTTCCGTATGAGATAACACCTTTTTTCTACTCTATCTTCCTCTATTGTAGGATATCAAGTGGAGATTAGATTTTTTGTTCAAGTTCACCAAAATTAAAAATTATTTATTTTCCCCAGATCTTCAACACCAATCTTGAATGTATCTTGGATTAGGAAGAGGCTTGAATGGAAATGGATGAATCTTCAACAAGAGGGCTCCATAGAGCTTGAATCCTTTAATGACTACTAATGGATCTCTTTGATGAATTGAATACTTGAACTCTTGAAGGTTTGAATTCTTGAATGCTTGCTTGTACTTGAGAGCTCAATCATGAAAGTGGATGCTTGATGATAGATCATAGATAGTATATTCATGAGATAATGGATAGTAGATGGATCAAATGAGAGAGGAAGGCTTCCTTATATAAAGATCTAGGGCACAATCTCCTAGAGAGGCTGACATATGATAAATAAATTTCCATTGGACCCTTACCCCTAGAAATGGACCTAGATTAAATGTTATTTAAGAGTTTACCATTTCAGAGACCAAAACAGCTAACCCAGAAGTGGGAAAACAATTCTTTCCAAAACTCGACATCCAAAAATCATGGAATCTTGAAATTTTGACATGGGGTTAGGGATGAGGTTGACCCTACCCTAGGTCAGGGTTTAGGTTCTCCTTGACCTTGAGGTCGTCCTTGACCCAAAAGTCAAGAATCATAGGATTTCAGTCCAGAATGTTAGAAAAGTATAGAAAGTAGAAAAGGGGTAAAAATAAGGGAAAAATCTAGATCCAAGTCAAAGACCCATTCAAGGTGCTTGACATGATCCCAAACCACTTACTCGGAGGGCTAAACTCTCTTAACATGAAAGTGCTTCCATTTTAAGATGATACGATACCATATATGTATCGCATACCCAATATGTATTTGGTCCTCGATCTAAGCTTGGTAGTTCTTTGAATACGAGGCCTACATGGTCAATGCCAAAAATGTCTGAAAACATATTTTTGCCCTATTTCAGTGAGTTTCTGTCTTCAAGCATGTACTCAACAACTTTTGTTTTCACCCAAATTTGATGAAATAAAAAGGTAAGAAGGTTATTGGCTTTCCATTAATACAATGTTTGTCAAGTTATGATTTTAGTAAGTATTTATTATATATTTTCTAATAGAATCATCTATAAATTGTTGATTCACATACTAATTAAAAAATAACTATAAATTTCAAAAGGTATAACACTTTTTAAATCTCAAAGATTCATCACATTTTATGCTTCACCTATTATAAGTGAAAACAATATCATTTATTTTTCTTTAATGACCTACAATATCACTTGCATGTTTCTTTATTTGGAAGTTGATTTAAATGATTGTGTTGGTGTTTGAAACTACTGAGCAACAAAATGCTCAATATTACAGTGAAATTACTCACACAATCTAAGGATTAGCCAATTCTTAGTAGCAATTACATGAATAGACCACTTTGACCCAACTTCAACAAAACCAATAATGGTTTTCTACTCTTTAGGCTCTGCTAAACCAAGGTGGGTATACCTAGGGATAATTCTAATGCAAACTGTGGTATGAAATTATCTTAGTTTCATTCTAATTCTCATCTTTTACCCTTAGGCACATACATAGTTTATCAATTTTCTCTAAAAGCTTCTCAGATCTATATGCATCCCCTATAAGCAGATCTGGTTATAATTCTCCTTGAATTTACAAATATTCCTGGAAATAGCAGCTACCTAAGACTCGGGAATTAGATATAAATGAGTAGTGACCAGCATTTTATAACTTGTAAAAAAATTGGAATGAAATGATTTTGTTTTAAAATTGATTTGATATACAGCAACAAAATTTACCCTTGCTCACTTCTGACTTATGTGACCAGTGCTTTATCCATTAGGCAGAGTCTTAACTATTGGCGAGAGATCTAATTTAAATAAATTTTAAATAAATTAATCAATTCTAATCACCCATTTCCATTCTTATGAAGCATCCTTTTATAAACTCATAAACCCTACTGATTCATTGAAGCATTTCTATAATTCCTTGAATTAAAAGCAATAGTGAAATCAGTATACAACCCATCCAAATTGCATTCAGCCAAGTTAAACCTTGTTTAAATGACTTCAAAGTAGGAAAATCCATTAAATGGAGATAGAAATTGATGATACAAATATAGTGTAAATACCCCTTTGTATTATCCTTTCAAATGACTAATTCAATGACCGATAGAAATCAATTGAAAGCCCAGAATAGATTGTTTTTTCTATCATTTCAATATGTTATCAAAGAGTACAATTGGAAGCAAACTCAAAACAACTACATACTATTGGACCAACTAAATATACTTTTCTTGAAAGAAAACAAAAATTCTACAAGTTTCAGACCATCGCATTGCCTTGAAAACTCATTTATATAGACATGAGTTGCAACAAGCAAAGGGAAAATGTGATTGACAGGTGTCCCTCAAAAGATATTTACACATACTTGTCACAAAAAGACAAAATGCAAATAACAGAAAGGTTAATACATCGAACATTCCTTTGTGGGCCCCTTTCTGTTATTCCACCTGAACAGACAAAAGTGTTACCATCTAATTCTTTGATTACTTTGATTCCTTGGAGTAAGTGGTCATCAAGTTTGAAAGAGATGAGTCATCTATGATTACTTGCAAACTTACTTTAATCTGAGGATTTTCCTTGTCTTCATCATTAACTGTGAGGGTAACTTTTACTTTTGCACCTTCCTCCTCCTCCTCATCTTTTGCTTCATCATCCTATAGCATTTTCTCTTCTGACATAAATTTATCTTTCCACTCATTATAGGCAGTATCATCAGGCCAATCAAAATTGAGGACATCTCTTTGTACTGTTATCAGAGAATTTCCAATTGCTTCTATATCAACCAATTCTTTTCTGATGGAGTTATAGAATATTTTCACTTTAACCAACTCCTCATTTGTCATAGCCCATAACAAGTGTCCAGTTTCATTTATAACTTTATTTATCCTTTCATAAAAAATCTCATCCAACTCCCTCTTCCATTCCTCTTTTTCCTTCACTTTATCAATAGTCTTTAATGCACAAGGTAATAAATCAAACTTTTCTACAATATACTTGGAAAAACAAATAATTAATTTTTTTTGAAAAGAATGTTGCTTATCATCAAATCCTTCCAATTTATTCAACAATTCAAATATTTTTTTCTATTTGATGATTAGGCAGCTCGATGACAGATATACACATAGCAGTGATATCTTCATTTCTTTCTGTCCACTTCTACACAAGGGGTCTAAATATAGCTTCATCTCTCTTCAATTCATCCCTGATGATTGCAATCCTTGATAATAAATCAAAAAATGATGGCCATTCTATCCTGTCCACTAAATACATAACACCCTAACTCAATTTTTCTTGATATTGATTATTTAGTTCTACATGTAGTGCATATAATTTGTTCTTCTCCTCTTCAAACTCCTCTACAGTGTAGAACGGAGGCCTTTCTGGGGTATCAGGTATCTCAATAATTGGTGTTGATTTAAAAGGCTCAACAGGTGGCCTTGGGGGATATGCAATTCTAGATCTACTAGATTCTTGTACTTTTCTCTTCCCAAGTACCTTTTCCATTTGAGATACTTTGTTTTCCAATGACAGTATCTGTATACCCCTCTCCTCATGTGCTTTCAAAACTTCTTCAAACCTAGCATTGAGTTGGGAAAATCTTTCTTCTTCCTAACCAGATACAACACTACCAAATTTCAACATTTCTAAGGCCATTCCAATTATCTATTTACTACCAACCTCACCAGCCCTGAATACTGTCAATGCACCAGTATGCTTTGCAGTAGAAATTTTCTGCATCCTAGTCTTATCCCTTTTCTCAATAGACCAAATTACAAGAGCTTGGTGGTCATCACTAAACTTGACTCCTCTATGAGCTTGTAGTACCTCTTCCTCAGTCTTAAATTGGACATCCTTTTTTTTTCTTACCGAATAAAAAACCATAGCATTTACTATATCTCATTCTGGAAAAACAAGGACTCCTAACTGTCTAATTATCTGCCTTCCAACCTCAGGGGTAAATTGAGAAAAATCATTCAAAAATTTAGATTTTACCTCTTCCTTAATAGCAAAATTTGATTTATCAGGTTGTTCTACCTTTAGCTTTTCACATGTCTTTTCAAAATTGCTTATGTTTAACCTCCACAAAAATTGTGCAAAGGCTCTAGACTTCACAAAATTTTCATCATTAATAAACCTCTACAGAGGTTTGAGCAACTATAGGATCCATTTCCTTACCTTGGTAATCAGCAATAGTGAGATCCAAGGAAGGTGCAGGGGGTTCTTGTGGTTCCCCAATCTCTAGATCTTTGGAGGTAACACTTACATCCCCTTCTCCACCAATTTGTCTAAGCTGCTCCATCATATATCTAAATTGGGGGTTGGCTTGGGGAGTATTGTTCTATTTGAGAAGAAGAAGACCCCTGCTCTAATTTTTTCCTTTTTGGAGCACTGGTTGCAAATGGACTTTCTGGTCTTGGCCTCTGATGAAGGGGAGCCTGTTGCACACTTTGAATCACCACATAACCTGCCCTTTTTCGTAAGGTATACTGGCCAGGAGCCACCACATTTATGTTGCTTATCCTTCTTTGAACCTATGTTGCCTTGTTTGGATATGCTTCAACATATCTGGCTTTCTTCTCATTCATGGTTTGGATTATTATAGCAAAATTATTCATTAATGCTTGCATTTTGGCTCCCCAATATTTCTTATCTTTCAATGTGTCATAAATGGAGTCAAAAGCATTAATGAATTCTAAAGTCTTACTGAATACTATCCATTTTTATTTCCTCAATTCCTACTGTTGTAAAGAAAAAACATTCCTAATAACATCCTCATGATAGTATACCTGGTGTACCATATGAGCAGCCTTTGTCCTCTCTCTTAAGAGATCATAGAAACCTTCAGGATCAATGAATGTGGCATGAGACTCTGCCATGTTGTATTTATCCAGGAACAAGCTGAGATGTTTCCATCCTTTCTTCACAAAAACAAAATCATGCACTACAGTAACAATTGGAAAGAATGTACCCTTCTTTGGCAGATCTCTTTCATCAATAGTGTCTATCTTCCATAACAATTCTGCTATCCCTATTTTGAAAGGCACATGGAAAGGTAGAACATGAGGCTTTCCCAAGAAGCCATATACTCCTATTACTATTGAAACATTGTAAGGGATTATATCCCCCCAGTTATGACTGGCCAATAGCCCTTTTGCATGGTCCTTGGGTCTAACCAATTCTAGTAGTGCTTGTGGAATCCTAGGGCTGTCTCCTCTCAAGATAAACCTAAGATTTTATGAAAAGTGACTATCAAATCTCACATAACTAGCATCTGTAGCTTCTAAAGCCATATCTACACTCCACAACTACACTGGATTCCTCTCTCCATCCCTGGTTGTTTCCAGCTCCATACCCTTGGAGAAAAAGGTGAATCCCTTGTACAAGCATACATGCATAACCAATGAATACCAACATAATGGTTTGTCCACTTTTCCCCTTGTTATCCCCACCAAACCATTGTGAATCTCCTTTGCAAGGAAAGTAGCAAAATCTAGAATAGTGCTCATCCCAAATTGAAGAGTTTGAGCCATTATGAGGAGAATAGAGCCTAGGATTTGATCAGATTCATCCATCCCAAAAATTTTGCAAAGAGAAAAATATAACACTTGAGCCCTAAGGTTGAAATGCCTTCTCAACAATGGCTCTAGGGTACTGGTTGTAATCATAGGCAAGGTGCTGATTTTAGTAGCATGCTCCTACAATGGCCATGTTCTTAGGTAAATCCTTTGTGCATCATACCTTGCTTGAAGGTCATCCATATCAATAGTTTCATGCAGAACATGGTTAGGATTGAGGATGAAAACATCACTAATTAATTCAGGGAAAACCCTAAAGAGATTCACTCCAGCATGGTTCTTTACCTACCCTATAATCAGATCATATTTCTTGGCCATATCCATCAACAGATCACTATCAAAGAAAACTATGGGGACTATTAATTTACCAATGTCCAATTCCCATATGTTGCTCATAGGAGTGTCTAGTTTTCGTTCTGAAAACCATTTCTTAAACAACTCCAAACCCCCCATGGAAAACTAGGCATCTCTTACCTAGTTAGCCTTGTCATAGAAACTATGGCTACTCTAGGGTGTTTAGGAATCAATCCCTTCCTTTAGTTATTTCATGCATAGATAAGGGAAATTTTTCAAGAAAGTCATCATGCATAGAGCGCTTCAGATAATCAGTCTGTCCAGTAAACTCTTTACATGGAGGCATTTTGAGATTTTTAAAAATCTATCTCACCAAATTCTTACTACTTAGGAAATTTGAAAGTACTTACCCGTGAAATTCTGCTTTGCTTTGTGAAATTTTGTGCTGCAATTCGTCGGATTTCTCTATGAAATTCTATACCCTAGCTTTGGAATTTTTCTGTCTTCTGATAGCCTTTTGCAGTTCAGTGGTTCAATAAATGGCGAGATCACGAATTATATTCAAGCATTGAAATCACACGAATGAGCTCTGAACCAAATTAACTTCCATTAGCCATTTTTTTCTCAAGTTGCATTAGAATTTTAAATCTCATCCGTTGATTTCACCGGATCAGACGGCTTTAATTCAAAAAATTAATAAGCTTTATGTCCTTAGGAGCGGGGCCACGTGTTGCATTACCGCTTACCCGCGTTCCTTATTCTTGCATCTTAAAATAGCGAGTAAGCGCCAATCGTTGATCAAGACAAGATCAATGACTACACAAATTTATAGTTGACTAAGGCCCAGTCAGCCGTTCTAACCAATAGGAAGTCTCCATGTGAGTCTGTGCCTTCTGACAACCTCCATGCAAGCGAGTCCCATATTACCTTCTAAGAGAATGAGTACTTTACGTCATTCTTTCCATGTGTCAAGCTGGCGCATTCCCGCTTTCCTTATTGAATGAGCATCTCCATATTGTGCCAGTCATTGATCTTCAAAAGATCAATAGTGACACTACTTATATCAGTTATCAAAATTTCATTACCTACGAAATTTTGTTTTAAAATTCATTACTATTTATCAATTTCATTTATTTGCCAATGTTCACAGAAATGGAAAAAGTATATTGCATTGATAAAATTCAGTTCTCCCTGGTTCCCTAAGCATCCAACTCTTGCAAAAAAGTCAAAGAAAAGTACAAGTTAGATCCATATGGATCTAAGAAATGTCTAGTTCTTCAAAAAGATACATGTACACTTGTACCATTTACCCATGATCCAAATTTGAACAAGAACAGTGAACTCAATTAATCATGGAGCAGCAATATTAGTCCAAAAATTAAAAACCATGTATACAACTAATTTTATTGCTGACGTGTTTGTGCCATGTGCAGAAAGTGTAAACAGTGACAAACTAAAGTGTTGATAAAATTGTTTATAGGCATCACGAGCCCGTGCTCGAACCCTATAAGTCAACTTAATCAAAAATTTTAAATCCAGATGCAATTGAGCAAGTAAAGTCAGAGAAACAATAAAGCCATAGTTTCATTTTTAGTATTAGAAAGAGAAAAATAAAATATAGTAATCACTATGTGCTACAGGACAAGTTATATAACAGCCTCACGAACGAAAAAGAAAGAGCTGATTTTGTTATTGGGGTTTCTATAATAGCACTGTAACTAACAAAATGGAAGACTGTATGCTTTCAGAGCATTTTTCTCATAAGCTTTGATCATTTAATGCTAAAAGACATGCTAAATTATTTTTCAGAATTCAGTGGCATGGATGGATGAAAGGGTAATATGACAGCTTCAGGAAAGATTTGTTTTAAGCCCAAGAAAATCAGAGCAAGGGAAAAATCCAGTTACAAAGAATAATATATGCAACGCTTGTCATGTGTTAGCATCATTAAATCTATAGTAGAAAAGAGAATTCCAAGTTGAAGAAGTCTTTAGATCAAATACTTTGGCTTAAACTAAAGTTGCAGCACATTAGTAATGAAAATGACAAGCTTAAAGTGAAGTAGAGAGAAGATGCAAAACTTTGGAGAGGGTTGGACTTGAAGCTGTCTTCCATGTAGATGATATATGATCAGTTTACAAAGACTTTACATGTTTTGGCCATGAAAGTAGAAGAAGCTGAAGATAGCAAGGAAGTTTTGGAGGAAAAGTTGACTGAAAGATTGAAATCATTTGAGGAATTGAGTGTTCATTTAAATGCCTTGAACACTATAGAAGAGATTACTAAAAAGTTAGAACTTGAGTTGCAAGAACTATTTGTTGAGAAATGAACACAAAATCATAGATGCATGCAGTTTTCAGTTTTAAAATCAAAGATATAGGAGAATGAAATATTTGCATTTTTCTTTGGCACATGGAACTCAAACAATGTCACAAGACTCATCAAGATATTTGTGAACATTGGAAAATCTGAATTTTCTAAGAAAAGAAAGCCCAAATCTGTGGAAGAAAGTCTGAAATCGCATAAAGGTTGAGCTACAAAAGAATCCTTCAAACTATCTTTCATTCATGATGGCTGAAACAACAGAGAGGCAATAACGTCCAAGAGAAAATCTACATAAACCTTCAATCTCCAACTATCTTCTTTATGGCGCGAACTGCAAAGGAAGAGCAGCCTTCAACAAAAAATGCAGTCCAAACCCTCATTTCCTTCTTCATGGCGGCTGCAATTTCATTCCCGACCAAAAGGCAACTCCATACGTTGTTTTAATGTGGAAAAAATTGAAATATATGTAGCAGACCTATGCATCGTGGTGATTGTGGATCCAAAATGAAAAAATCTCACCAACTGGAAGATTTTTGAAGGCAAAAAACAAATTCTCAACAATTAAAATGCTTCCAAAATCATTTTATTTGCTGGAAAATGATAAACAGTGGAACCCATCTAGTTTCCAGCAAGAAAGATGGTATATCAAATGTAAAAAAAACAAATGTTGTTCCTATCACGCATTTACATCTATAGCAGTTATCAAATTCCCTATACAAAAGAGAACCATATCTTCAGACAGCGGCTCGAAAAGTATTCATGAAAAAGCCAACAAACTTTACAAAGCAAGGTTTCAATTGACGATCTTGGCTCATGTTTTCAATAAAGCAATTATCAGATACAAAAAAGTATTCATGGGGACCAATGAGAATGAGTTCATATGCAAAATGGCAAAGGTTTCATACCTTCAAGTGATACCAACAACTATTATAGAGTGAGCTCCAGCGAATGCATATGGAGGAAGAAAGAAAAACCATCAAATGTAAATGTCGACTCTACAAGTCTTCTCAAACCCTCATTTCTCTCCTTTTGTATTCGAAAGCTTCAAGATATCAAATGATGAGAGTTAGGGTAAAAACTTAAGTTTCAATGCCCTATATGATTTTCTATATAATTTGGGATCCCTGGCTTTTGATGGGATTTTATCCCTTTCAGATTTTATTCATATTAGAGGGGAGTGAAATTGTTTTTATTGATAATACCTTAGAAGCCTTTTAAGCTTATAATGTTACTTCTTTTTTTTGCATAACTATAACATTGAAACAATATTAAAATGATTAATTTTAATCATTTAATATTATTTTCTTAATGCAAAAATAACAAAAACATTTTATTTATTTGTTTGTTTTCCTTTTGCATACACGTCAATGTGAAATATAAATATTTAAATGACATCATTATAAGTCATTGAATATTTTTTATTATTAATGCAAAAGGAATCAAATGAGTCATCTTTTTCCCATTATGGCCTTTAAGTTTTTGTAAACATTATGAATTCTTCTAGGAAAGAATATAGGCTTAGAGGTCGAATTTGACTTTACCTTGGTAGTTAGAGGAGATTTATTGGCTGTTAGAGTGTTTTTAGGGCAGTTATTAGTGAGTCATTGAGTTCTTTATGAGATAATGGAGTTTTCCCAGGGATAGGACTTCATTAGGTGAGTGATTAAGTCCTCTTTCTTGTGCTATTATTCTGCATATGACCCAAGGGGTTGGGGTTTGTACTTAATGAGTTTTGTAACTCATTTGTAGAGAGTTCTGAGTTATGCAAAGACAATATTGAGTGATATTTTATCCTGAGTATTGTTATGTGTTTTTCTGTAACTATTTTTGAAGAAAAGTTGAATATATGACAAGCATTTTATAGGTTCATTTTGGAAAATATTTTCAAGCCTCAATCTTTTTTTGTGGTACTGTGTAGTTTTTTTGATTTGATAGGTTAGTCTGTGAATCCAAGGGTTCCTTGCTAAATCTGTCTCAGTTTTTACCCTGTCACTGGAGTGTATTTTGTCTACAGGTCACCTTTTGTGATTGTTTAATTTTCATTTTATTAAATTTTTTATTAAAAAAAATTCTATTTTTCTTAATGAGTGAGAATCAAAACCTTAATGTGAAACACTGTTGTAGGCCAATATAAAGTCTGAGTGCTTATTAGTGTTTTTCTCTATATATTGATGGTGAAATGGTTATTATTTGTTGAAACCTTTCTTTAAACATCTTTGGTGCATCACCTTTTAGGAAGTAGTTTATTTTTCATTTTTGCAATCTTCCTTCCCCCTTTTCTCAGCAAGAAAATAGTGTTAGAAGAATCAATCAGGTGATTTCCCATAAAGGAGCTGGCCTAGAATCTGGAGGTTCAGCCATTAGGTTACCCATAGCCTTTGGTTGTCCCAATGTTGGCCTAAATTTTCAAATTTCTCTTGTAATTTGATAGGGTGCAAATTTAGGTGACAACAGTTTTTGGCATGTCTGGTGGGACAAAAGGATTTTTTGTACTTCTTTTGTGTTTTTCTGATATTGTTGTTGGTGTGTTCAACAATATATTCTTCTGCAAAAGGCAAAAATAAGCACACTTGGCGACTCCCTTATTCTGGTATGAGCATTTTCAATGCAGTAATTTATGAGTAAAGTCCAAACAAGAAGCAGTGTTGCACTTCTTCAATACAGTGAGCTATCACCACCCAGGAGAGGCAGGAGAACAGCTGACAAAGTGCAAGAAAGCTTAGTCAAGACAAGAAGAGAAAAATCTATTCCCCCTCCTGCAAGTCCAGTATTAGTACAACCATTTCCATTAGTATTTGTCAAAAGAAGAAGGACTAAGAGAGAAAAAATGGCAAGAGCTTTTGCTGCTTTTGACCAGGGGAGTCCTTTAAATCTAGCACAACATGATCCCATACTAGTGGCTGCTTTGAAAAGTTTACCATACTTTTCAGGAGAAGAACAAACCACTCCTACAGAGCATATTCAAGATGTAGCTAGTTTATGTGCATTACATCATGTGACTGAAGACAATATTATAGTTAGGCTCTTGGCAGCCTCATTTAAAGGAAAAGCTCTAGAATGGTACAGAAGGTTAGCTACAACATCCATTACAAATTGGGACCAGCTGGGAACAGACTTGTGTGACTTTTTCAAGGATACCTCGGATCATTTGTCTCTGATGGAGTAGTTGTCAACTATCAAATAGGCTCTTCATGAGTAGGTATCTAATTTCAACTTCAGATTCCAAAAGACTTGGGAAAGAATTCTTGCGACAGTAAGGCCATCTGCTAAGCATGCATTCTTATACTTCCTAAGGGCATTTAACAACAACATTGTTGTAATGATTCAATCATTAGGAGGAAATACTCTCCCAAATGCATATCAAATAGCTATAAGAGCATAAAACAATTTGATACAAGCTGGTCAAATAGCCCCAAGGCCTGCAATGCCTATTTTTCCAATTGCACCAAGGCTACCTCCAGCAAAGCCATTGCAAGTGGCTCCTTTAGCGGCCATTCCAGTTGTACCAACACTGCTAACACCAGGAACATCTTAGAATGCATTACAAACAGATGTTTCAGCTCAGTCAAATGAACTTCAAGAAATCAAAGGCTTGCTACAGAACTTTGGTAATGAGATAGTTAATATTAAAAAGCAACAAAATCAAAATTATAGGCCTTATCAATAGCCTATACAACCTAGGTTTCAGAAAAACCAAGGGAATAGGCCCATGTTCTAGCAAAATCAAGGTAAAAGAGCATACAATAATAGACCTTTTCAGCCCTATAATCCAAATTTTTCCAGTACTTCAAAGGAAATGGTTCCTATTCAGAATAACCTAGTACAAGATTTTGAATGGTGCTATCCTTGTAACCAAGCACACAATCAGAATACTTGTGTGAATGGAATGATCAATCAAGCACTGATGAATCAGAGTATGCCAAGCAACCAGCAAAGAGAAACAACCTGAAACAACATTATTAAACTGGAAAAAAGAAGACTTTTGTGGAGTTAACCAGGACGGTTCCACAATAGCAGATAACACGAGAAGCAAAAAGAGAGCTTTGGATGCCAACATACCAAAAAAAGTAGCTATGGTACTAGATAAACCAGCAGTGGCCGTGGTTACAAATCAAGCCCAGCAGATTCCTTCCAACCAAAGGATTTCAGCAAGGGGTCAACCTTTACCAACTGCTAACCAATCAGCAAATGTACCCAAACCAAGTGTGCCACCTGCTGCTCCAACAACTGATAATTCAACGACTCCTTCTAAAGGTGCCAAAGTAAGTGTCCCTACCTTCAATATTTTAGATTCAATGAAGAAGGTTAATGTTTCCATGTCATTGTGGGATTCTTTAAGTATTCCAAGGCAAAAGGATTTGTTGCAATCAACTTTGCGTGATTTGACTTTGTCTAGTGAGCCTAGTCTTGATAGTGCTAAAGTCATATTGACTAATGCTAAAGAAAGTCCAGCAGTTCAAACTTTGGTACAGCCTAAACCACCTCCTTTTTATGTGTCCTTAATCATTGGAAATAGCCTAGTCCATAACTGTATGATTGATTCGGGAGCTAGCACTTCTGTTATGCCTAAACAAATTGTGGACAAGCTAGGAATTAAATATGAGCCTCTGGAAAAGGGAGTTGTTTAGCTAGATGGAACATTAGTAGGCACGATTGGTGTTATTAAGGGTTTGGATTTGACTCTACATGCCTGTCCAAATTTTTTGATTCCTCAAGATATCTACATCATTGAGCTACCCCCTTATTTTTCCTTGTGTCTTTCATGTGATTTCACTACTAAGATAGGAGGTTATTTATCTTCAAATTGGTCACACATGTTGTTTAGGACCAGGTATGGCACCAAAGTCACTATCTAGTCTGAGCCTATTGCAAAAGATCACATTGAGCCCTATAATCCTGGCCCTATCAATGCCAACTTGATAATAAATGAATTAGAGGATAATGGGGCAGAAAGTCAAACTCCGATTGAAGGTATTCCAGATATACTTCTTGATGAATGGGCTGTTCAGGACCAAATGCAAAATACTTCAGCCCTTGTTGAATAGTCAGACCTTGGAGTTTACATGATGATGGAACCAAATGCCATGATCCCAAATCTTGTCAAAGAGGCTGACCAACATGATGAAGAGTTAGTTGAACAAGTTTGGGACATGTATTTTGATGGTGCTAGAAGCAAAGTCGGGGCTGGTGGTGGTTGTATGCTGATATCTCCTAGTGGAAAGAGGTATTATTCTTCTTGTCATTTCTGTTTTAGTTGTTCCAATAACACGACTGAGTATGAGGCATTGATACATGGACTAGAATGGGCTAGAAGGATGGGTATCTGTTGTTTAAGGATCTATGGAGATAGTGAGTTAGTGGTTAATCAAGTGAGGAGTTTGAATACAACAAGGAACAATCTGTTGAAATCTTACAGAAACAGAGTATGGGATTTGTTAGAAGATTTTGATGCCATAAATCTTATTTCAATTCCAAGAAATCAAAACAAACACGTTGACATGTTGGCTGCCATAGGGGCAGAATTTAGCGTTCACAAGGAAGTCAGCAACAAAGGCTGGAACAAACATATTAAGGTGGTTGTTAGACCGGCTATACCTAATAATAGCATACATTGGCAGGTTTTTGACAGTGACCAGCAAATCATAAATTTTATCAGAGAAGAGGCAGAATTCTCTCTGATGAATCAAGATAAAATTCAGCATCTCTTTGATGATCAGATTATACAGCTAAAAAACAACAAAGTTCCAAAGGGATTGGTTACCCTTGAATCAGTATTTAATACTAATGATGAAGCTAAAAAGCCAAAATCTAGCATTCAAGTACAACAAGATCATTACGAAGAGGTGGATGTTTCAACAAGGAAGAAACTTAAGCTAGGAAAAGTGTGTACAACAGAGGAGAAAGTGTCTTTTATGCAGCTTTATAATGAGTTAAGTGATGTTTTTCCCTGGGAGTATGGAGACTTGAAAGGTTTTGATCCAAACTTAGCACAACATACCATCGAATTGGAAGCTAGTGCTAAACTAGTTAGGCAAAAGCAAAGGCCCGTGAATCCCAAATTAGATCCTTTAATGCAAAAAGAACTTAACAAACTGATTGAGAGCAACAAAATTTTTCTAATCAAACATACTTCTTGGGTTTCAAATCTAGTCCCAGGAAGGAAAAAGAATGGCGAGCTTAGGCTTTGTATAGATTTTAGAGACCTTAATAGGTCCTCATTGAAGGATCGCCACCCTCTTCCCTCAATGGAACAAATTTTGTAGTTTGTTTCAGGAGCTGAATGCTTTTCATTGCTGGATGGTTATAGTGGGTACAATCAAGTTTTGGTTAAAGATGAGGATCAGTATAAAATAGCGTTTACAACCAAGTGGGGACTATGGCCTATAAAAAGATGCCTTTTGGGTTGTCTAATGCTGGAGCAACATTCTAGAAAGCTATGGATATGGCTTTCAACAAACTAATGTACAAGATAGTGTTGGTATATCTTGATGATATAACAATATTTTCAAAAGAAGCAAAGGATCATCTTGGCCATTTGAAGCAAGTTCTTCAATGTTGCAGAGAATTTGAGATATCCTTGAACCCTAAAAGAAGTGTGTTTGTTGTTCACCAAGGTAAATTGCTAGGTTATATTGTTCAAAAGAAGGAACCACCATTGATCCTGAGCGGGTTTTTGCTATTTTGGAGCTGCCTTTGCCTCATCATAAAAAGGGATTGCAAAGTTTCTTAGGAAGGATCAATTTTGTTCGAAGGTTCATTCATAACATTGCAGATTTGCCCAAACCATTGACAACCATGCTCAAGAAACATGCAGTTTTCAGTTGGACAAAAGAGGGAAAGCAGAGTTTTGAAGAGGTCAAGAAAGTTCTAAGTGAAGCTCCAACTTTAGCAAATCTAAATTTTGATAAGGATTTTATCCTTTATGCTTATGGGAGCTATGAGTGTGTTTTTGCAATTTTGGTCCAAGAAAATGAAGATGGTTTTGAACAGCCAATAGCCTTTTTCAGTCAAGGGCTTCATGACTATGAGTAGCATTATTCCTTTGTGGAGAAGCATGCGCTGGCTGTTATCAGAAGTTTAAAAAAAATTAAACCTCTAGTGTCTAACAACAGGATTAATCTTATGGTTTCTCATCCTAGCGTGAAGGATTTCCTCTTAAACAAGGATTTAAATGAAAAGAGAGTAGGATGGATTAATAAAGTCATGGAATATGATGTGCATATCAAGATTACCAAGTTGGTCAGAGGTAAAGGTTTATGTGAGCAACTAGCTAAAGGCCCTATTTTAATTGAGATGGAAAATGTTTTAATGCTGCAAATTGGACATCATGAGGAGGCTGAGGTTTTAGAAGGTGATTGGATGACTGAAATGATAAGTTTTTTGCAGCATGGCACATATCTAGCTGATATGAATAAAGCTAAAAGAAGGTATTTTAGGTTGTAGTCAATTCCATTTGTGTTGCTTGGAGGTGTGCTATTTTGAAAGGATCATAGTGGTGTGTTACTGCAGTGTGTAGCTTCTCATCAGGTTGAGAAGATCTTGCATGAGTTTCATGACAGAGTAGCAGGAGGACATTTTGTACCTAGGATTACAGCTTGGAAAATCCTAAGGGTTGGCTACTACTGGCCAAGTTTTTTTAAGGATGTACATGCTTGGGTCAGAAAATGTATCAAATGTGCTATTTTTGTTGGGAAAGACAAGTTCCCAGCTTTACCTCTTCAGCCAATTCAAGTGGATCAGCCCTTCGTCAGGTGGGGGTTGGATTTTATAGGACCTATTAGCCCTATATCCAGTTCAAGACATAAATGGATCCTTATTGCTACTTATTATTTTACAAGGTGGACATAGGTAGTAGCATTAAAGGAGGCTAATGAAACATCGGTTCTAAATTTTTATGAAGATTTGGTAGCCAGGTTTGGAGTCCCAGAATCAATAATATCTGACAATGCATTGGCATTCTTGGGATTAAGAATCACTGATTGGGCTATCAAGCATGGTATTCATTTGAATACATCCTCAAACTATTACCTTCAAGGTAATGGTTTGGCTGAATCCACAAATAAGAATCTGATAAGGGTTATTAAGAGAACATTGGAAGATAACCAATGGAATTGGCATACTAAGCTGAAATCTGCATTGTGGGCAGATTGTATAACACCAAAAAGATCAATTGGAAATTCCCCTTTTATGTTGGTTTATGGGAAGGAAGCCAGATTACCCTTATCTGTGGAAATTCTAGCTTTGGAGATTGTGCATCAGTTGGAAATTTTAGAGGGTCAAGACCCAATGGTAGTCAGATATGCTGAGCTCATGGAGTTAGAAGAAATGCGAGACAAAGCAATGAAGGATATGGAGTATCATCAATTCCAAATGAAAAGAAGTTTTGATAAGAAGTCAACTGTCAAAGTGTTCAAAGAAGGTGATGTTGTCTTGAGATGGGGTAATCTAAAAAGCAGACCGGGGCAGCATACTAAGTTTGACAAAATGTGGAGTAGTCCTTTCATCATTACAGAGTGCAAGGAGCACAATGCTTTTCAGTTATCAAAGATGAATGGAAAAAGGCTACCGATCCTTGTGAACGGGATCCACCTCAAACCATGTTTTGAGGTATGAGTTTCAATCCTACTTTGTACATATTAGGTTTAGATTCCCTTGTTTTCAATAAATGTGTCTGCTTTTAGTTTAGTTTTGCTTTCTATCCTATTTTTGGTTTGGTAGTCTAGGTTAGTTAAGTTGTTGGTTTACGTTGTTCTGCAGTCATATCCGCCATTTCATTCATGCATGCATAAATGTGTGTGCTCAAATGTGTATATATATATATCCAACATACGCACACATACACACATACATAACGCTAACACTAAATATGTTTGGCCGTCAGCCATACATATCTGCATACCCATGCATACGTTGCTTACATACATGCACTTAAGTCCATATATCCACACATATGTCAACCAAATGGTCAACTATGACGGTTCAACTCCTAAAGTTGATACTCGAGTTTTGACCCTGCATACCGGTCAATTTAATAAGAATTTCTAGTCTTATTAAATTCACAAACATACATTCAAAACTGAACCAGCAACTTTAGAAGTCGCTTTGTGTCAGGTTTAGGTGCTAGGGATGCATAATTCAAACTCTATGTCTAATGAGTACAACAAACTGGTCAGATGTCTTCACAACATACATACAAGCATGATTGCCCAATCAAGATACCTATACGAGAGTCAACCATCATTACTTCCAACTTAGTATCATTCGCATAACTCATAATGATGAAGACAAGTCTTCATCATTACAAGATACCCAAATCACACTGAGTTGAGAACAATAATCATTGATTCCCGCATTATCAGACTCCATAGCCCAATGGACTTGTAAGACAACTAGTCTCGTGTATAGTAGGCATACATCCCATGGAAGTCGCCAAAAATGTTATCAAAATTTCATTACCTATGAAATTTTGTTTTAACATTCATTATTGTTTATCAATTGCATTTATTTGCCAATGTTCACAGAAACGAAAAGAGTACATTGCATTGATAAAATGAGGAAATTCTTTATTTGTATTAAACAATGACAATTTTCAATTTGGATTTTATACATTAAAGAATTAAAGAACATGTACTAAATGAAAAAGTGATCAAAATCTCTCACACAAGGCCATGAGAGTAACCTATTCATTATTCTTGTGCAAATAAGGAACATGTAGAAAACAGAATAAATGATACAAATGAACATGAAAGAGTATAAGAAAGGGAACCAACCATTGCCTAGGGGTATATGGCTGGTTTGAGCCCACATTCTCGAGGTTGCCTTGTTGAAATTCAGTTCTCCCTGGTTCTCTAAGCATCCAACTCTTGCAAAAAAGTCAAAGAAAGGTACAGGTTAGATCCATATGGATCTAAGCAATGTCTGGTTCTGCAAAAAGATACATGTACACTTGTACCATTTACCCATGATCCCAATTTGAACAAAAACAGTGAACTCAATTAACCATGGAGCAGCAATATCAGAGTCTAAAAATCAAAAATCATGTATACAAGTGATTTTATTGCTGACGTGTTTGTGCCATTTACAGAAAGTGTAAATAGTGACAAACTAAAGTGTTGATAAAATTGTTTAAAGGCATCACGAGCCCATACTCGAACCCTCTAAGTCAACTTAATCAACATTTTTAAATCTAAATGCAATTGAGCAAGTAAAGTCAGAGCAACAATAAAGCCACAATTTCATTTGTAGTATCAGAAAGAGAAAAATAAAATATAGTAATCACTATGTGCTACAAGACAAGTTATATAACAGCCTCACAAATGACAAAGAAAGAGCAAATTTTGTTATTGGGGTTTCTATTGTATGTGAGCAATGTTAGTATGCTAATAGAAACCAAATTTAAATAAAGCTTCTACAAACTAAACAAAATTCATAAACTTCAAGATAGACTAAGATGAGCTTTCAATTGAGAATATGAGCCATTAATGGGCTCTCTCAATGAGAAGCTCTCTCGTTGAGTAGCTTTGTCTAAATAGATAGGATGTATGCTCAAGCTTATGCTTCAAAAAGGGCTTCAAATGGAGTTGGAATTTGGGTGTGAGTGTATGGTTTTGATGTAAAATGGCTTCTCAAAATGGCATTATGACTTTACTTCATGGATTGTGTTAAAATGGCTTGGGAGAGGATTCCTTAAATAGGCAAAGGGCTTAAGGGATCAAGGGCTAGGATGCAAGGATGGAAAAAAGCTTATGGAAGGCTCAAATTGCATGAGAAGAGAGCACATGGATTGTGCTTCCTTATAGCCAATCAAGGAGTGACACATGTCACATGGTGAGAGGATGGAGGAAAGGGGAAGGATGAGTCAACAAAGGAGGCTCAAGGGATAAAATCTTCATAAAGACCCTTCATAAGTGCTTTGTAAGAACATTTATGACTTTGTGGGCTTTATAAAGTTTTGTGGTTGAAGATATTTGTGAGAGATACCATGAAATTCAAATTTGAGGGTTTAGGGAGGTTTTAAGCTTGCTTAGGGTTGTAAAAATGATTAGAGGAAGGGTTAGAGATGGCTTAGGACTAGGCAAGTGGATGGCAAGTGGATTGCAATTAATGAGGGTGGGTGAAGGAGGAGATATTTGTTAACTTTGGCTTGAGTTAGCAAGTCTTAACCCATGTTTAGGGAATGTGACAAGGTTAGGAGGGGATTAGCATTAGGGTTAAAGACATCTTCTAGAAGAGTCTAGGCTTTGGATGAGGATGAAGACTTTCTAGAAGAGTCTAGAACTTCCTAGGATAAGATTTTATGAAATAAATAAAGTTTTATTTATTTCAAGGGTTTGGGTTGAGGAGATATTTATTAAAATATTTTTAATAAACATGAGGATTAATATTTAATCTTGATTAAATATTTTGAATTGGGATTAGGGGTAGGAAATGATGAGATTAGCCTTTAATTGAAATTAAAGAAGGATTAGAAAATTTTGGAAGAGGTTATTGGTCTTAAGGAAATTGGCCAACTTTTGGGAAAAAAATAAATTATTTATTTATTTTGGGATTTTTGGTCAATTTATTAATTAAATAATTAATAAATAAGGAAATAATGTTTAAATAAGATTTAAACATTTTTGGGATGGATTTCTTAATTAAATATTTTTAATTAAGATAAAGGGATTTAATGGCATAAAAATAAATTAATTAATTAAATAATTAATTAATTAATAAATGATGATGTCATCAGGAATTTTTTAGAAAATAAAAATACTTTATTTTCTAAAGGTTTTTTAGGTGTCTACATCTATAACAGCATTGTAACTAACAAAATGGAAGACTGTATGCTTTAAGAGCATTTTTATCATAAGCTTTGATCATTTAATGCTAAAAGACATGCTAAATTATTTTTCAGAATTCAATGGCATGGATGGATGAAAGGGTAATATGACAGCTCCAGGAAAGATTTGTTTTAAGCCCAAGAAAATCAGAGCAAGGGAAAAATCCAGTTACAAAGAGTAATATATGCAACGCTTGTCATGTGTGCAGTAGGAAAGAGAATTCCAAGTTGAAGAAGTCTTTAGATCAAATACTTTGGCTTAAACTAAAGTTGCAGCACATTAGTAATGAAAATGACAAGCTTAAAGTGAAGTAGAGAGAAGATGCAAAACTTTGGAGAGGGTTGGACTCGAAGTTGTCTTCCATGCAGATGATACATGATCAATTTACAGAGACTTTATAGGTTTTGGCCATGAAAGTAGAAGAAGCTAAAGGTAGCCAGGAAGTTTTGGAGGAAAAGTTGACTAAAAGATTGAAATCATTTGAGGAATTGAGTGTTCATTTGAATGCCTTGAACACTACAGAAGAGATTACTAAAAAGTGAGAACTTGAGTTGCAAGAACTATTTGTTGAGAAATGAACACAAAATCATAGATGCATGCAATTTTCAATTTTAAAATCAAAGATATAGGAGAATGAAATATTTGCATTTTTCTTTGGCACATGGAACTCAAACAATGTCACAAGACTCATCAAGAGATTTGTGAACATTGGAAAATCTAAATTTTCTAAGAAAAGAAAGCCCAAATTATGGAAGAAAATCTGAAATCGCATAGAGGTTGAGCTACAAAAGAATCCTTCAAACCGTCTTTCATTCATGATGGCTAAAACAACAGAAAGGCAAAAACGTCCAAGAGAAAATATGCATAAACTTTCAATCTCCAGCTATCTTCTTTATGGCGCAAATTGCAAAGGAAGAGCAGCCTTCAACAAAAAATGCAGTCCAAACCCTCATTTCCTTCTTCATGGCGGCTGCAATTTCATTCCCGACCAAAAGGCAACTCCATACACTGTTTTAAAGTGGAAAAAGTTGAAATATATGTAGCAGACCTGTGCATCATGGTGATTGTGGATCCAAAATGAAAAAATCTCACCAACTGGAAGATTTTCAAAGGCAAAAAACAAATTCTCAACAATTAAAATGCTTCCAGAATCATTTTATTTGCTGGAAAATGATAAACAGTGGAACCTGTCTAGTTTCCAACAAGAAAGATGGTATCAAATGTAAGAAAAACAAATGTTGTTCCTATCACGCATTTACATCTACAACAGTTATCAAATTCCCTATACAAAAGAGAACCATATCTTTAGACAGTGGCTCGAAAAGTATTCATGAAAAAGCCAACAAACTTTACAAAGCAAGATTTCAATTGATGATCTTAGCTCATGTTTTCAGTAAAGCAATTATCAGATACAGAAAAGTATTCATGGGGACCAATGAGAATGAGTTCATATGCAAAATGGCAAAGGTTTCATACCTTCAAGTGATACGAACAACTATTATAGAGTGAGTTCCAGTGAATGTATATGGAGGAAGAAAGAAAAACTATCAGATGTAAATGCCGACTTTGCAAGTCTTCTCAAACCCTCATTTCTCTCCTTTCGTATTCGAAAGCTTTAGGATATCAAATGATGAGAGTTAGGGTAAAAACTTAAGTTTCAACGCCCTATACGATTTTCTATATAATTTGGGATCCCTGGCTTTTGGTGGGATTTTATCCCTTTCGGATTTTATTCATATTTGAGGGAAGTGAAATTGTTTTTATTGATAATGCCTTAGAAGCCTTTTAAGCTTATAATGTTACTCGTTTTTTTTGTATAACTATAACATTGAAACAATATTAAAATGATTAATTTTAATCATTTAATATTATTTTCTTAATGCAAAAATAACAAAAATATTTTTATTTCCTTTTGCATACACATCAATGTGAAATATAAATATTTAAATGAAATCATTATAAGTCATTAAATATTTTTTATTATTAATGCAAAAGGAATCAAATGAGTCGTCTTTTTCCCATTATGGCCTTTAAGTTTTTGTAAACATTATGAATTCTTCTAGGAAAGAATATAGGCTTAGAGGTCGAATTTGACTTTACCTTGGTAGTTAGAGGAGATTTATTGGCTGTTAGAGTGTTTTTAGGGCAGTTATTAGTGAGTCATTGCGTTCTTTATGAGATAATGGAGTTTTCCCAGGGATAGGACTTCATTAGGTGAGTGATTAAGTCCTCTTTCTTGTGCTATTATTCTGCAGATGACCCAAGGGGTTGGGGTTTGTACTTAATGAGTTTTGTAACTCATTTGTAGAGAGTTCTGAGTTATGCAAAGACAGTATTGAGTGATATTTTATCCTGAGTATTGTTATGTGTTTTTCTATAACTATTTTTGAAGAAAAGTTGAATATATGACAAGCATTTTACAGGTTCATTTTGGAAAAGATTTTCAAGCCTCAATCTTTTTCTGTGGTACTGTGTAGTTTTTCTGATTTGATAGGTTAGTCTGTGAATCCAAGGGTTCCTTGCTAAATCTATCTCATTTTTTACCCTGTCACTGGAGTGTATTTTGTTTGCAAGTCACCTTTTGTGTTTGTTTAATTTTCATCTTATTAAATTTTTTTAAAAAAATTTCTATTTTTCTTAATGAGTGAGAATCAAAACCTTAATGTGAAACACTGTTGTAGGCCAATATAAAGTCTGAGTGCTTATTAGTGTTTTTCCCTGTATATTGATGGTGAAATGGTTGTTATTTTTTGAAACCTTTCTTTAAACATCTTTGGTGCATCACCTTTTAGGAAGTAGTTTATTTTTCATTTTTGCAATCTTCCTTCCCCCTTTTCTCAGCAAGAAAACAGTGTTAGAAGAATCAATCAAGTGATTTCCCATAAAGGAGCCGGCCTAGAATCTGGAGGTTCAGCCATTGATAGGTTACCCACAGCCTTTGGTTGTCCCAATGTTGGCCTAAATTTTCAAATTTCTCTTGTAATTTGATAGGGTGCAAATTTAGGTGATAACAATATCCTTTAATCCTTTCAAGCTAGGAATAATGGCGTCACCATGAACACGTGTCCGCATGGCGCATACCCGCTTTATTTAAACTTCATTCAAGTTCTCAATGTGGGCAAGCGCCCTTCATTGATCAAGACAAGATCAAAGGTGTAAGAAAATTTTTGCACTTTACGGTTGCTTCATCTACTTTGACCAATTAAATGATTGCTTTAAACTCTCATGCTTTTGACCTATTTGACTACTACATTAACTTTTGAAACTTTTCGTGCTTGTAACAAAAGTACTTCCAGCTAAGCACATGTGGCATCTAGCATGGCATGACTCTGTTTTCTTTTAAGTCTTGGTCCCACTATGCCCGCTTGCCCGCATTATTTAAATGTCGAGCAAGTCCATATTGTGGGTAAGCACTAACCCTAGATCTTATTTAAATCTATGGCAATCAAAATCTTCTGTGACTGTATACTTAGTTAGCTAGACGGATCGATGAGGCGCTTCCTTTGTATTCCAACTCACCTGACAATTTTCCACGCAAGCGGGTCCCCAATTAAAATTAGATAAAGTGGTGCCTGACATCATCTTTGCCATGTGTCAAGCTGGCACATCCCCACTTTCCTTATTGAATGAGCAATTCTTTATTGCAGGCTTGCGCCAACCCTTGATCTTTGAAGGATCTATGGTTGACAAAGGTCCAATCATATTTGGCAGAGAAACCTCTTTAATGGCACAACTGGAAATACATGTCAGAAATCACTTTACAACTTGGCATACTGCAACATATACTAAGGCTTCCCGAACCCACCTTGCTACATGTCCAAAAACCGCTTGCCCACTTTATTTAAAAGCCTTGCACCTGAACATTTTGGGAATGTGGTACCCGTTGATCTGAATGAGATCAACAGCCACACGAAATTAATAATACTTCAGGCATTTTTCAATAAAATAATCCAGTCAAAAAGAATATGGTCAATGAATTTTAAATGAGCTTTTAAAAAAACCATGCTTGCGTAAGCCCGACCTTAGGGTAAAATGATAAACAGTTAAAAAAACATTTTTTTGAAAATATTTCGAGGGTTTTCAAAACAATGGTAAAATAAGATAGGGCACTAGGGTTTCTAAGAAATTCTCTGAAGACAAACCTTGAGAATTTAATAGAATTTCAAAGACACAGAGACCAGGCTATGAACTAGGGCAATCTAAGGGTTTGAAAAATACAAGAAACAAAACCCTAATTTGCAAGACACAAAGACTCAAATGATTTTTCACTAATTTTTTTTCAAAATTTATGCATTGTGAAAAATCAAATGAATAGATTGTTAGATTTGTGGTTGCATTGAATCACCCCCCTCTCCCTCTCCCACCCCTACTCCCCAACCCCCCAACTCTCAATGCCTTATCATACTAACACAATCACCATCTCATACATTCAAATCAATCAATTTCAATAAATAAATAACTTCTAGAAGATTTAAATTAAAAGTGTAATGTTATTCCAAAACATAACTCTATAATAATTTAATTACTATATTCTGCTACTTGTATAATATTAGGCAACTTCAATACTCATTGACATAGAGATAAGATAGAATTTTAGCTAAGGGAGCAATGGTAGGTGTCAATAATGTACCTAAATCAAGCCAAAAGGTGGTGTGCAATCAATTTCATTCAAGAACCATTAGAAAAATTTCAAACTACATTTGATTGGGATATAAAAAAATGATATTACAAAAATGAAGGAAAACCTAAACTCCTTTTTGTCACTATGAACTCTTTTATAAATGCAATACCTCTATTCTATGTCATTTTTATAGTCTTGTATTTTCATTTTTTTAATTATTTGGGTTGTCCATTTCTAGTTGTCTAGTACCCTATTGATAATTAAGATAAAATATTTAGAATACATTAATCATTGATGATTGTCAAATGATGAAAAATGATGGAAACTTATCTGAAATGGCAATCCTCAAAAAATCAAATATTATGGTCATAGATATACCCTACACACATTATTGTTGTGTAATCTAGCTCAAATTTACTCCATGATAATATGATGTAGTCTAATAAAAAATTGAGCTAATGTGGTTAGTGACTGATTAATATTGTTCGTAGGCTTCTAATGCATACAAGTGTACACATCAATTTACCTTAGGGATCTGCCAACATACTTTGTTTTGTGTGTTGTGATTTGAATCCATAAGTTGAATATGCCCTTGTAACACTGATCATTTAATAATATTTTATATGATATAATAGTTACACATTTCATTTTTAAAAAAAATATTAAGGGAGTGCTGGAAATGAAGAAAAAAAGGTGTTAAAGAAGCATGTAAAAATGAATTTTCATAAGGCTTCGAATAGAAATTCAAGCAATGTAGGTTCAAATCTGTGGTGATACGTTTCTATAAAGCGTAGAATCATATTATAAAATATTCAACTAATGATGGAATAAAGAAACAAATTGGACATTGAAATGAAAATGTGAAGGATTGGTCAAATATATCTAATATTGTAAATGTTTATTGACCCCCTTGAATTGTAGGCTTAGACAATAGTCTAAAATCATTATCTAAAGTGAAGGTTGTAATATATAGACTATTGATGTTCAAAATCATGGGGCCCAACCCATATCTAGTATGATATTTTACAACTAAAAGCAATTATTATTGTGATTAAGGAATCAATAATGGGAAACCTTAGTATTGTGGTTGAAAGTGTATGTTGTGCTATCAATTTCAGTACATTTATGATAAGTAATGCTAGGTGATTCGCTAAGTTTTCTAAGAGATGTTTTAATTTATGATGAGTGATAAAGGTTCCAAGGATTTAATTTACAAGTAAGAGAACCTATGTATAATACCCTAACATATTTAAACATTTCTTAATAATGAGGAAACCTTCATATTCACATTTAACTCTTTTCTAGGGGAGGGCCTACATGTAAGTGCTACTTTAGTTATTTTCTCTTTCCTAACTAAAATTCAATTAGAAGTATAAATTAATGAGGACTATCCAAAGAAGCATGTAGTGTTTTTTTAAAGAAATATATACACATATATCCTCCAATAGATTTTTTATTTTTATTAGAATTCTAAAGGTGGAAAGCCCATTTCCTCCTCCTACATACTAATTAATGTTTGTTTTCCTAAGAGTCAATGCAAAAGTTATTGGTGTATGAAGGAATTGGTCCCATTATATCTACCACAAGAATTATTTGCAAGGTTTGGGGTATCCCATGAGGGGAAAAAAATGATATAAAATTAATTAGAAATTTGTCAGAAAAATAAGAGATGTCCCTAATTTTTGTATTATAAATGTTTTACAACATCATTAGTGTCTTACTATAAATTTTCTACACTACCTTAGGAGATGTTTGTTTCATCTATAATGTTTAAGATTCCTACCAATAATTTAGGATTTCTTTTCTATTTTAATCAATTTTTGACTCTTGATTACCCCAAATAAATTGTGAAACCATTAACTTCCTAAATTTAAAGTGTACACTCAACTATTTTAGAAAATTTATGCAACCACCTACATTTGAAAACTCTTCAATGTACTTGGCAAGATCATCTAAAAATTCTAGCATACCCCACTTTATCAAATAATTACTAAAGTAGGTTTTATTGTTTTATGAATATTATTAATATACATGAATTAAAATCATTATCCCATTTACTAAAGATGACCATCAAAATCTTGCAATAACTAAAATATCATATAAAATGTTCTTGAAAGTTTTCACTTAAATTAAAGTCCTAAAGTATTATTTTATTATTATTATCTTGCAATAGTTAACAAGAATTAATATAATCCCTAATGAAGGTGTTTAGAAATAAAAGAGGGGTTAAAATTTATTTGAAAAAAATATAAAGCATGGACATCAAACAATCCTATCAAGATCCACTAAGTGATCTAAATATTGAGAGAAATCTGGAGGTAATTGACCCTTATCCATATTATTCCAATTATGCATGTGGTCATAAGCTCATTTGACCAGACAATCTGCGATTATGTTCCATTTCCTAGGGATATGAGAGAAATTAATAGAATCCAAAGAGGCACACAGATTAATAATTTGGCTAAAAACCAAAGCTAACTACCAACTAACATCCTCAAATTATTGTTGAGTCAACAAATGAACCACCACCTATAAATCACATTTAAAAATGAGCCTGTTCCATCCAAGAACACAAGAACACTCCACAACATGCAAAATAGAAATATCCTCCATCAAATAATTACTATGATAAACTTTATAAATATAAAACATAAATTAACAATCCCCAAGCTATCTCCACGAAGTTCTACAATACCCACAAGGCCTGGATTTCCCTAAGAAGATTTTTTTGTATTGATTTTTAGAATACCATGTGAAGGAGGACTCTAACTCCCCACACTATTTACCTTCCAATTAGGGCGTATGCATTTATTTATTATCAACTAGTTGTGTGGAGGGGGAATATAGAGATAGTTATAGCAAACAACATCACTAGAATTTGCAACCTCCAATAACTCAGCTTTAGCCAAAATCATTTCTCTCAAAGAATGGGGAATTTTCCACCACAAATAGTGAGCCTCTAGCAACATGTCTTGAAAGATCTAATGATTCCTCTCCATATAAGTATGTCAAACAATAAAAAGGACCAAGATGCCAAGAAACATGAAGAAAAGAAGTCTTGATAGGAGCCTTACCCCATCGAGTAAAAAACTTAACCAACGAAGAGGTGTGGCAATAAGATTATTGATTCCACACATTCTATTAGAAGTGTCATATATGTCTAGTGAATGAGCACTGGAAAAAGAGATGAGCAATTGTTTCTTCAATATTATAGCACAATAGGCACATTTAAGGGGCCCCAAAAGCCACACTTAAATAAATAATCCCAAGTAAGATATTGATTGTGAACCACCACCCATATGAAAAAATTGCACTTAGGCCATGAGACCTTGTGCCAAACTTTTTTCCGCCAAAGAACTTGGATGTCCCAAAATGCCTATTGCTCTAGCTCAACATAACAAGCAAAAATAGAAAACATTTGAGACAAATAATTGCTTACCCAAACATTATCCCCAACCAAGGTAGTGCACTATTGAGACTCTAGAATATGAGCTAGGTCATGCTTATCTTCCTCAAATTCTCTTGGAGGCCATTTAGAAGGAGTCTAGTGAAAATGAATTGTTAACCCACAATTTTAAGTCATCTTATAATGGTCAAAAGTGTCCAACCAATAGCAGTAAAGGTATCACAAAGGGCTTCATGGTGGGGATGAGTAGAAAGATAGAAGGGTGGTCATCCCAAGAGTCCAACCAAAAAAGAGCTTAAGATACCATATGATATATCCAAAAAAGACCATTCTTTACTAGCTGAGCCCCAATTTTCAAAGTGTTCCAAGGCATGGAGCCTCTTCTCACCAAATGATAGTGGGGAACATCAAATTCATTAACAACTACAAGATATTTAAGGGTGTGAATACGGATCCAAAGTTGAATCTAACACACACACCAATGCTAATATAATTTGGAAGCAAGAACGTTACCATTTAAAATAGAAGAATTTAAGACTGTAAGGTTGCCCTCATTCTTGTTTACACACAGTTTTCCACTTAAAAGGGATCAATTTAGTAGTCAATAAATTTCCATTCCGAAGAAATTGATGAGATAAGGAATAAATTCTAGAAGAAAATACATGGGTGTAGTTTGAACAAAACACTTGAATATAAGAAGAGATTGAATGACTAAAATTAAAAGAGTAACATGAGCATCAGTAAATAACCAATGATGATTCTAAGGATTAACCTTCTAATGTAGCTTATCAAGAAAAATCTTCCAAGAGGAGTTAGGATGTCTACCAACAAAAAGAGAAGTGCCCAGATTAAAAAAAAGAGAGACCCAATTTGGAATCACAAAATGTCATCAATATGCCTCTAAATAGTCTTAAAGGTATTGAAGAAGAAAAAAAGAGTTTTATGCTCATTGATATCTAACTTGAACATCCAAGGATTTCCTAAAAGATTGAACTTCCCAAAGACAAGTCAATCCCATAAGAGATGTATCATCCACAAACTAGATATGTGATATTTCTAGGAAGCCATTGCCTTATCGCCACCCATAAGTCAAGCCTTGAGTATCTCGAAATTTTAGAAAATGGCCCACACCCTTGACCAAAATAATAAACAAGGAGAAAGAGGATCCACTTGGTAAAGGCCTCTGAAAGAACCAAAAGGCTCCAAAGGTTTTACATTCACAATAATTGAAAAAGAAGAAGTAACACAACTCATAGTTCATCTTACCCATTTTGTACTAAAATGAAATGCAAAGAGAATTTTCTAAAAATTCCTCCATTTGATTTTTTCATAAGCCATGGCCTTCCCAATTTAATAAACATACATATCTCCTTTAAATTTTTCATAGAATAGATAACCTCAAAATTCACCACGATCCCATCCAAAACCTGTTACGAACCACAAAATACCCTTGTTCCTTAGAGATCACTACATGAAGAAATTTTTTGAGCCTCTTTGAAATCAACTTGATAATAATCCTAAAAACAACATTACAAATACCAATAGGCCATGAAAATTCAAGATTGTCTACACCTTCCTTTTTAGGAATGAGATTCAAGAAGATAGGATTCAAGGCTTGAAGAATCTTCTTATTATAAAGATATTACCTAACAACCTCCAATAGATCCAAATTAATAATATATGAAAATTCCTAAAACATTTCAATAGGGAATCAATTTGGACCTAGATCTTTACCTTTCTCATCCCTAAAAAAATCTCTTCTAATTCCAACAATAGAATTGAACAAATGAGAGATCATTCATTACACAGGTGATGAAAGGGAATGTGAGAAATGATCAAAATTCTCTTCTACAATAGCAGGAGGGGAATCCTAAGCAAAGAGGAAAACAAACTAACGAACCTCACAAGTCATAGCTAATAGAGAATATATTTAAATCCCCTCATAAATAAAAGGGTAAATACTCTTATAATTATGAAGAGATTGACTACAATAATGAAAGAAAGCAATATTATTATCTCCTCCTTCCATCCTATCAATCTAATCCTTTTGTTTCCAATACATCCCCTCCCAAGTTTTTCAGTCCTCCACATCTTAAATGACCTGGGATTCAACTTTTATAAGAGTATGTAAGAATCCAAAATTTTAATTTTGGGAAGTAATCTTTGCAAGATGGTCAAGGGAATCACTCTTCATGGATTGGGGGTTTTTTAAATAGAACTTATTACATATCTTAAGGTGATATTTGACATATTGAATTTTACCCACAAACATTAACATTGTTGTGCCATAAGTTAGCTCATCCTCACTCCACTACTTAGCACTAAATGGCGTAGTGAAGAATCCCAAAATTTGAAAGGAGGATTCTTTGAAACAAAAAACAAAGAAAAAAATAATTTATTTGGCCAATGATCAAGACCTCACCAAACTGGAGTTTTAGGACTAGAAACCAAGCCGTCACCAACCCAAAAACAGGAAACAAGAAACTTATCTAGTCACTCAGAGATCTCCTCATGTCCACTATGTATATTGTTCCAAGTGAAAGTCCCATTATAAGGCCCGACATCTACTAAATAAAGAGAATCAACCTAATCTTGAAAAAGATCATAGGTTGTACCCAAGCTAGGAAACCCCCCATTTTTTTCTCAGTCAAACTCAACACTAAATTAAAATAACCACCTAGGATTCAAGGAAGATAAGGAGAAAATGACCAAACACATCTAATGTGAGCCCAAAGTTGTATTTTACCATGGATGTCAATCAAAACATAAACATTAGTGATTAGAATAGTCTCACCAGAATCCAAAGAAGTAACAACCATAAAAATAGAGGAAGTTATGGAAATCCACTAAAGGGGAGCAATCTTGTGTGGATTGTAGGAAAGCACCATAGTACCAAAATTACCCTAAGAACCAATGCACTAACACTGGCCAAAATACCAAATACAAGAAACATAGTGAAGAATGTCATCAACACAAACCTTAATAGTCTCCTAAACACAGAAGATATTCGGAGAATCGGTTGCAACCAAATCATGAATAGATCAAGGGATTCTACTCAACCCTCTAGCATTTCAATAAAAAATAATCATTGAGAAGATTGGGAGAAATGTACATCAATGGGCTTGACAGCCCCAAATTCCACTAGTGAATCTCTAGTAGGTTTTATCTTTATATAATCCTTCTTATGACCACCTCGGGAAGAGTTTTTCAGAGGAGTCTTTCTTAGGAGGGTCTTTTTGTAAACCTATGTCCAACAATGAGCCCTTCCCCTTGCCAGTCAATTGCACCTCCTTAGCCAAATCAACCAAAATAATATTCATCGTGTAAGTCAATGGAAGTACAGGGAACCCCTGACACAGGGATAATAGAACAACCATCTTGTTGTGGACCAACATTTTGACTTAGAATAGGGATCTTCATCTCTTATACAATTTCCATACATACTATTGTCATCCTAGAGAAGCATTAATTGGGATGTCTTCCTTTAGGGCCATAGTGTCCAAGACCTCAAAATGATTAAAGTTATCAAGTTGACTATTTGTAAAGGATATCTTTTGCCCTCACCCTTGTCACATGATTTAACAAACATGAAACCATCCTTATCTAGATCATTTGCTTGCATATGGGCCTTACCCTTGTCTCCTTTATCCATATTTGAAATTAAAGGAGGAGGAGATGCTCCAACAAGGGGACCAACATTCTTACTAACTCAAGGAAATTAATGTTAAAGATGACTACATTCACAACATACCTGACAACATAAAAGGAGAGACTCATAATCAATTTGTTGGATCCATGAAGTTATGCCCAAACAAATTTCCAATGAATCCCATAATGGACTATTTAAATAAATCTCAAAAGAGATACGGGCAAAAGAAATTACCCTTTTATCTTAGGTTTGTTGAGCAATTATAGATGGCTTACCAAGAAAAGTTGCAATTTGTTTCAAAATATCTTCATGTCAAAACTCAAGAGGAAGCCTTGAAAAATGAACCCACATAGGAACCTTTGAAGGCATCTATTTTGTTGAATTTAACCTTGCATGCCACAGTTTGACAAACAATGCCACATGATTATTAAAATATGGGCCTCCCTCAAAAACCTTATTCACATTTGCCATATTTGTAAAGACAACCAAGAAATAGCTTCTTGCGACTAAAATGATCTCCAAATCACCTTCAGCCTTCCATGTGCAATGAATCTATGCCTCAAGTGCCATCATAGAAATGTGGATTCCAAGGAATTTATAGAACAATGCATGTCAACTCTAATAATCTACATCCTTCATAATTGATTCATGAGGAATTAATAGGACTAGATGATTATGGTTGTGTAGAAATAATCATTCACCATTTTAAATTTAGAGTTTTGCCATGTATAAAATGAGTTAGACTATTGTGTGTGCATTCTAGAAGAAGACCCAAGATGTGACTTAGAGCCAACAACACCCGACAATTGGAGATTTGAGGCTTCTCCATTAAGAACAAAAAACCAAAGCAAAAATCTAACATCAGAAACTCAAACACAAAACCCAACTCTAAACTCCCCCACACCAAAGAACAAAACCCTTAATGGGGAATTATTTTTCTTATGACAAATAGGAATGAACACCTCGAGAATACCTCATACTTGTCCATAGAAAAACTTTGAACACCTCGTACACAACACAACCCCTCTAGAACAAAACTTCTAATACCTTGTCCAAAGCACACCTCATCTACTACGTACCCTATTACCAAACAAGTTAGCTCATGATGTAGTGGACACTCCACAAGACTACACAAAATAACATCGACTAGGGCATGAAGGCCCTAGCTTAGAATTCCTTTATAGAAAATTGCCTTCATCGTTCCCCCATGAATTTTCATGTCCAAAATCTAAATTTGAACCTCATCCCTAATAAAGGTGTTAGTGTGTTAAGTTCATACTAATAGTTTACAATTACCACCAACATAAGTAACAAATGCATTTGTGTAATCCATACTTCTAGAGTTCAACTTGAGATAACTTAACACATTAAAACCTCAAAGATTAAAAATCTAACTAAATGTTCATGGAAACTTCACTTAAACTAAAATAATAAATAAAATTTTACATTATCCCATATCACTTAAAATGTTTTATAAACAAGTATGAACTTTACATCCTTTTGAAAGTAATTCTATTTTCTATTAAAGCTATAAACAAGTATGAACTTCACATCCTTTTGAAAGTAATTCTATTTTATATTAAAGCTAACAATTAAAGTTTTTAATGATGAAAATATTTGTGCCCATAGCATGTCCCATCCCATTTTATTTTGTGGGATGAGTACAATCTTTGTGAGAAGATAAAATAATTCCCTTCTCATGTTTTCATCCCCATACACGTATTTAGACAATTAGCCCTAACCTATCCTTTTATACATAGATACATATTTTCCTTATTCTCATAGTTATCACAAACAATTATACACTCACCTTCATTTAATTATTAGTCATTTAGATATAATTGTTTACCCATTGACAACTTTTCATGATTGTCATCTCGCTTGAACCAACTAAACACTATCATTCAACACAATTTAATGTTTATGTACTAATCATTCTAATCATGCATTTATAATCAAGATATATTTTGTTTCAAAGTATTGTCAATCAAGTAATAGTGACATTAATTTGGTTCACTAAGAGTATCATGCAATTGGATGTTGTTTTTTGTTTTTTTATCCCTATTTACTTTTTGGGGAGTTCTTTAATCATGCATTTAGAGCCAATATAATTCATTTGATTTTTTTTTAAATCCTCATTCATTATTTGGGAGTTTTTAAAGGGAATCTTGCCTCCTTATAATGAATCAACAACCAAACTTTAAGTTTTTATGAATATCACGAAGTCCTAAAGTCTTCAGAAAGAGCATTATAGACACTAGTGATCAAATGAACGATCGAGCAAAACATCACCATACACAAGGAAGAGTTCATACATAAGGATTTGAATATTAGGACAATAAGTAGGCCCCTATATCGAGGGGTCGAAGACCTCTCTCTATCAAGGAGGCAATGTGGTTTTATTTGAATTAAGAGAAGCACAATTGCAAAACCAAGATTTTATCATGAATCTACAAACTCGTCTTCAACAAGCACAAATCTAGTGCAACATCAAAGCATTTAACTTTGTGAGAGACACTATTTCCAAAGAAAAGTACAAAAGCACAACCACAACTTTGTACCAAATCTACAAACTCATCTATGACGAGCATAGATCCACTTCTCAATCCCAAATCTACAAATTCTCTAACAAAAATACATCTTGCACATGGACCAAATCCACAAACTCCCATCTTCGACAAGCACAAATCTCTCACCTCATCAAGGTACTCCACTTGCTGAGGGAGCACCGGGCTTGAAATTTGACAGTCGTATTGGCCGTTTTCATTTTCAAATTGTATACAATAGGCTAGAAAAGTATTATAGACAGTACATGTTGACAGGGAAAATGTTTATAAAACCATAAATTTTACACTTAAATTTTTTAATAAACCGTCAAAATGTGTTATAAAGAATCTAATATTTTATTTGATAATATAAATATATTATTTTAAAAAATATATGGCATGTGATAAATAAATGTTTATTTATTAATATCTAGACATTAATTTGGAGTCTATTTAAAATCTTGTATGATTTATGATTTCAATTTTAGTGTGTAATGATTTAGAAGTTAATATAATTTTTTTTTTTTTTTCTATTAGAAATAAGGGGATCAGAGTACAAAAAATAAAATAAAAAAATACGGAACAGTCACAGCGAATAACAACAGGGGGGCCAAGCCACCCCACGGAAAGGAAATATCAACTATGCATCAGAGCAAATATGCAAGAGAGAGAAACATCAACTAACTGAGTTTTTCTCTGGTTTATAATAATAAAAATATTATTTTAATGAAAACTTTTTTAATCAAATTTGTAAGTTTAGAAACTTGCTTCTATAATTTTAAAATTTGTGTATATGTTACTAGTTCTAATTTATATTCTAATTTTGTGTTCTTTGCATCTATATCAAAAATTATATCAATAAGAATTTTTATCAACAAACAATTGCATCTCACTTTTATAGTAGCTTAGTCTTCTTTCTTCAGAACATAGTGAATAGTGAGAGCATAGTGAATAGTGAATTGTAGAAATGACTTAAAGTAACTTCATAATATAATTATATTATAAATTATTTTATGCACTTCTCCAATGACTCTTCCATAGTGTATTGCATATGATTATTATATTGTAATCATATTGATTTTTTTAATCAATATAGATTTAGATATGCATTAATGAATATATTTTACATCAATTTGAAATAAATAATAAAAATAATAACATATATTTTGGAAGAAAATATATAAATCAAGAAGAGATCTTGTTTTTATGTTTTATATCACAGTTCCAATGAGATTCTCATAAATCTAGATATTTTATCTTAAGCTATTTTTTAAAATTTAATTTATATTACAAAAGTATATTGATAAATAATTTAAATTTAAATTTAAAATAATTTATTAAATTACTCATTAATTAAAATTTTAAAAAATTAAATAAAATTGACAATCAATGTTTCCTTGAAGCCTGAGGTCACTAAAACGATGAAACCGTATTAAAAAAAAAAGAGGCATATGATAGATAGATAAAAATTTAACGTCCACGAGGCTAAAAATAGCCTATGGGACAGCAAGACAACTCAAGCAGACTTAAGTAACAATGTTCGTTGCTTGTGTCAGATGATGATGAGTCCACCCAATTGCTCAATGTACTCTTCGTTGAATAGGTTATGCCAAGAACTGTCACATATAGTGTCCGCAAATTTATCTCTACTACTCTTGTAGGCTTCACATTCTAAAATAAAGTGTTGTTCAGTTTCCACTTTCCCAGAATTGCAGAATCTGCAAATTCTTTCTTCCCAAGCCTCTTTTGGCCTCTTCCAACGTCCGTTCTCACAACGAAGTTGGTGAGAGTTGGTTCTCAGCTGAGCAATACGAATTTTAGCCCTCCAAGAAATGTTGGCTCCTATGTATGATTTTTGGAGTTGATCATAAGCGGAATTGAACTCATTTATATAATATAATTTCTTCCTTCCGATCTCGCTTCTCCAATTTCTCTTGTAGAATTTCTCCATGACAAGCAAGCGTGACCGTCAGTGACCGTAAAATTCGAGGCGGGGAGCCCCATTTCCAAATAAAGAATCAAACAAAATCCAATATATTCAACAAAAGCACCCCATTCGTTAATCATGCAGCTAATACCCCAGAAAAGGTGTCACGTCACAAAAGCAAAATAAAAATGATAAACAACCAATATAATAGTTGAAAAACGGAAAACTGGAGATTAGGTAGAGAAGAATATACAGATACATAAAATTAGTTTCTAGGTGCCCAGCATAACAAGCCTCAGTTTATATTTGTTGCTAAATTTGTTTCCACGACGGAATTTTATTTGATATGTACAAATATTAGTTGGCTACAACGCCAAAGCCGTCATGAACTTAAGTTACAAGATGAAATTCACTCTGCCCGAGCTCTTCTACCATGAGATCAGTGATTCCCACGCACATTTGCACGGCAACAGGGGCAATCTCTATGGATTATCAGCCATGGAGTCAAGCAGGCAATGTGAAATCTGTGACCGCACTGAAGTTTTATCTTTTGTTCCCCGCGCAAGAATGAATCCAAGCATATCGGACAATCTTCCTTCGCTAACTCCAAGTTTTCACATTCAGATTTTTCATTTCTGGCCACAAATTCGCTTTGTAAAGTTGATGCTAGCCAATGTCTAACATAGTCTTCCCATTCAAAAGCACTTAAACTAGCATATTTATCTGATCGAACATCGTGCTCAGCTCTGTATGCAATAATGTTAAAAGATAGTTAAAAACCCAGAATGTACTAAATTGTAATTCTGGAGAAAGACAAGAAAGTGCATTGTAGAATATACAAAACAGAAAGCTAACCTGTTATCTAAAAGTGATGCAGCTTTAAACTTCTGATGAAGCCTGTCTCTTGCACACATCGCTACTCCATGCATACTATTATTTTTTATAGCCTGCTCTGAAAATGTCACCAGATTTCGGAGTTGAATGCCATTCTTATAGCTGGAAATATTAATATTGGAGTCGCTACCAAGTCTCCGACTTTGTTCAGAAAGTGGTGTTTGGTGGTCCTGTCATGTGAACACCAATGTAATCCATTAAAGTTATTACCCTATGTTAAAATATTGGACTACAAAGAAACAATGCTTTACGCCTTGTGTCATCAACATAGACCGAACATTCCTAAATAGAATTGGAAGATTCCTCCACAAAAAGCAAAGAAGCTTGGATTCTGATTTCTTAGTAAAAAGTATCGGAACAAATAGTAGATCCAATTGAATATACACTTTTTAACAAACCCAATTTAATTTTGATATGCAATCACTAAGGTCGGTCAAAGACCTCGCACATTAAAATTTGGCCTAACTCGCAGTGGAGAGGGAAAAAATGAAGGCAGAGAGCATCTAGAAGCGCAAGCAGCAATGCCTATCATATATATTTCAGCTAAATATGTAACTATTCTTTCCTGTTTGCAAGCCTGGTCAAATTATTCTCTTCTGCCAATGCAAAATTTTAAAATGACAAATGGCTCCTAATTATTATAGTATTGCATTTTTTAACTCTAATGTGATGCTATAGCCATTTATGGAAATACTTCCCAATAGTAATTATTAATTATATACTTAAATGACACAAAGTCTACCTTCCTAAATTTAAATAATAGTATTCACGGACTTAAACCATAAACCATATGCGTGCAGCCTTTTTCTCTATTCCTGGTCCAATTAAGGAGGAACTATCCCCCCTCTCCACTTCCCCCTTCCCCCCCCACCCCCCCCCAAATCTCACCGTATCATTCCCCAAAAATAACAAAGCAAAGAGACTTGGAGATTGTGTTTACAGTCGACCCTTCCCCCGGATGAGGCATACTTGCTGTTCCCTAACAATAACATCAAAAAGCTCTCCCAAGTCCTGGATTCAGTGAACTTGACTTCATGAACATCTCTGCCATCTGATTATCAGTCCTCACAAAATATAAAATTGGCATCTCATCCTATGAATGTAGAGCATATGAAACTCAATATGATTCATTTGCTGCCACTCAAGTGGATTATGAGTTATCAGTGGCAACTTATCTATAATGAAGATAATATCTGGAAAACCGTGTGGGAGACCCAGCTCGGTCAAAAGTTACCTGATACAAGCAACCTCTGCTACATTAACTATTATATACTCATTCTCAGTAGTGGGTGATGGACTTAACTTCTACTTCTTGTAAGACCGAGCAACAGGTATCAGGATAAGGTTCAGATCAAAGGCTTTTTGTATAGTTTATCAACGTGAGAAAGTAGCCGAGCGTTAGACAAGAAGAGTTCAGAGTAGGTAGGGTGCTGCAGACTGATTCTAGGAACCGGAATGGAAAATGGAGTTTGTTTCAATATTTTAATCTCAAAAATATGATCAGAGAAAACTGTATCTGAAGCTGCAAATGAAATAAAACCAGGTTTGAAAATACAGGGAGAATCAAAGGAGACAGAGTAAGAAATACTCAAAAAATAAGCTCAATAGAGTAAAATAAGTTGTATGCTGAGAAAACTAATTGCAAAACAAGAGCAGGTGGTGGTTGGGAGATGGATGCACAAAAACAGAAGCAAAATTTAAAAAGATGCAATAAAGATAATCAGATAGGAAAACTAGAAGATGATCAATAGAGATTAGAATGTTAGAGAGAACTAGTTAGAACTGGGAAAATATGTTGCAAGAAAAATAAAAGAATGGCGAAGAGATTATAAGATACAAGTGCTTAAATACTGACAGATACAGAAAGAAAAATGTACTTATAAGATACAAGTACTTAAATACTGACAGATACAGAAAGAAAAATGTACTCAATATACCAAAAGCTGAATATAGATAGACAGATACAAAACTAATAGAATTTAGCTACACAAAATGATAAACCCCACAAGTAAACATTAAACGAATATTTCCTATTAAATAATCTATTTTTCTATATTTCTTTTAGCCAGTTAAACATCCTCGTGGTAATCTCCATCATATAAACTCATATTTGCACAGAGAAACGTGCAAATATTCAATGATCTGTTACCTTCAAAAAATAAATTGATTAATAATCTGCACAATAAAACATGATCTACCTTTAGAGTCTATATAAACCTTTCATTTCTCAGTTCCCACATAGTTGGCCTTTCTTAGCTTTGTTTGCCGGCAAATAACTGCCTAGATAGAAGACTTATTTGTAGTGAAGACCTCGGAAAATATATAACTACAAGTATGACATAGTGGTTAAATAATCAAGCAGAAAAGATGGATTGGAAAAAGGGCAACTATCTCCAGAGCATTGTAAAACTATCCGTAACAGCTGTGTTTTCAAATTGCAATTTCAAGGATCATATAAGTTATTAAAGAGATTAAAAGTGGATGAACAAGAAAGCCTTTATAATGAGGGAACAAAAGGCTTACATGATGGAGTGAGTTCTTCCATTGTTCCCTAAAATGCAAAAGTAAAATACTTTTAGCCCATTTGGATGTTAAGTTTTCTGAACAGAGACTTGGCATACCTGGTGATTCACCAAGGTATCACAGTCAAATCAATCTCTACATAGCTGGCATATCAGGTTCTTTTTACATTTTATGTGGGAGATCAGAAACAATCAGTCATGCATTCTAGAGATGCACTTTGCTGGGACATTTTCTGTTCGCTACAAGATGAATTGAAATATCCAATGCTCTTCTCACTTGGACAGGCGATCTAGAGAATATCTTATGTCATCTAAGAGACAATTTGACGATGAATTCTGAGAACCTTGCTTATTTTGAAGTACAAACTGGATTATAATTTATCTAAGTTCAAGACATAATCTTCTCAACACGTGAGAACTATTAACTTCAAGTAAAAAAGGCCAGAAATTATAACCTCAACAATGAGGGTACCAAAATTAAATAGCACCAGGAAATATTTTCAGTTTTCTAATAAGTTTGTCATCCATCCATTTTGACTCCAAGAGGCACATGGTTCACTATCAGGTGTGGTGACTTCAATTGTCACCAATAACCTAATATACTTTTTTAATAAGTTCCCTATTTCTTGTATCGTAAAGCTGTCTAATAGCTGAATTCAAAGCAAGCAATTTTTAAAAAGGCATATATCTCTTATACTGTTGAAAATTAATGCTTACATTATGTAAGAAAACCATCTTGGTGACTCTGTATTTAAAATGTTCAGTTAGTTTTATATTAATAGGGGTTAGCTTTCTTACAGGTAAGTTTATGGAATTTATCTAGGAATACAGTACCTCGTAAGAATTTACATTAGACATTGTTATAACTCCACATGAAGTATATCAGTATAACATAATTTATATCCTCAATAGAATGTGTAATTTATATTTTTCATTCTGTATGCTCTTTGATTTCCAGTTTGGTACTAGAACAATAATGAGATTTTGTCCACGTTAAACCAGCTTTCCCAGACAAGACAATAGCAGATGAAAAGAGGATAGCTATGTACAAAGTATGGAAAGTTTTTAAAATATAGGGAAGTTTCATATATTCATATCATAATATTGATAGAGCATTCATCATAACATTAAATTGGAATTGAGAGTTCACATGAAAGTTGAACAATTTAACAGAATTTAATTGCTTTCATCATTCATTATCAATGTGCATATAATATGTATTTTATAAGATTATAAAAGTATAACGAAATGCCCATAGTACAAGTTTCAACTACAAAATATAGAAAATATGTTGCTGCCTCCTACTCAGCATCTATCAGCATTGCGTCAAAATTGGAATCTTTAAGAGCTGCCTCAGCCAACAGAAACCAAATGAATCCATCTTGTTCCTCCTTATTAATCTAGGTGACATTTTTAGGATTAGCATCCCACCATAAAATTGAAATCTATCGATGCTCTAGACTTTGATGATCCTGAAACACCATGCATGGGCACCAACTTCTCCACTCATCTAGAGGTGAGTATTTCTTTTGATAGTGGTTGAAATTTTATTTATGCCAAATCCCCTCTGTGACAAAGGAATTGGCAACCTATGAAAAGAGGTGAATGAAAAGCAACATCAACTCACACATAATCCTTTCCATGCTATGGCCCAAGTATGTTGTCCAATGACATCTACAAAAGCCTAAGTTGTTGATTTGGATTCGGGTTCAAGAATCCAATTCGTGGATTCGTAAAAAAAATTATTTCCTATTTGATTCGTATGGATTTAAGTGTGTGGGTGCGCACATTATATATTCAAAAAAATAAGAGACACATAATTGTAAAACTCAATCATTTCATAGTATGAGTCTATGATATTCGATCATTGATAAAATGTGTTTGTGAACTCCCTAGTAGGCTCGTTTTAGGGTTTTTTGAGTCTATGATATTCGATCATTGATGAAATGTGTTTGTGAACTCCCTAGTAGGCTCGTTTTAGGGGTTTTTTTGTCTCCTCCCTATAAAATAGTGGGCTAGTGCCTCGTACCCAGTATGTATTCTTTGTTCCTTGCTTCGACCTAACGGAACGTTCGTCCCCACTAGCAATTCAATTTCCCAGCACTCGCAAAGCCCTCTATACATGCATCAAGTACTATAAAGCCCGCCATATTTGTTTCTATGGTGTCAAGTCCACCTCCCCTTAGAATAGTAGGGACCAAGTTGAATGACTAACACCTCTTAATCAGCAGCATGAAGAGAACGCAGCGTAAATACTGCACTGGGCAAGTGTACCTCTGCAACATTAGGTATGTCTAGGAAACTCCAGCCAGGGATAGTGAGGGGGAACTTGAAAGGAATAGTAGGGGCCTTTAGAATAGTGGGGCGTCGCACTATAGGCAAAGTGCAGCCCACCATATGTACTGTGGAAGCGGGAGACATGGCACACTAGTGTTCGCCACAACTCTGCACGCATTCACATGAAGAAGGGCTAACCGGCCCGCCTTAGAATAGTAGGGGCCTACTATTCTTTCTATGGACCTACTATTATGGCAGGCATTCTACGGACCCTTTGCATGTATGCATGCACCAACCCATAAAATTGTAGGGGCACACACATTGGGGACTGGTGCACCAAATTCTAAATGTAACATGCCCTATAGTGGCCTATAGATAGTAAGGCCACCGGCAATTCTTCATGTTATAATAATAGGCTATCAGGGCCCCTACAGTAATATAGTCTATAGCCTATAAAAATGGTGGGGTGCGAGCAGGCCCTACTATTCTAAAGGATCTACCCCATAGAATTGTAGGGGGACCACCATGCATTGCCACCCACCTGGGCATGTTACGTAGAGAACAAATATCTACCATATATCTTGCATGAAATTGTAGCCGAACAATGCCATTAGAATCTATTTTCGAGATAAAAGGATGTGTAACCTTGGGATTATTAGTACATTCGCCTTATTCCATAGCTAATCTCCACTTTTATAGGCAAATGACTACTTTCCTCTTTCTTTACAATCGGATGACTCCTTTCCTCTATATGGCCAAATAAAATATTGAAAGCCTGTGGAAATATGGATGGGGGTTTTATATCCTGTGCACACTCCTTTGATGCCAACTCCTTCCTATAAAGATCCTATAGGTAGGGTATTCCTGTGTAGGGCTTGGGCCTTGGTGGGAGCCTGGGTAAAAAGACCTTTGAATCCTCTTGTGGCTGCCTAAATAAATGATAGGCGCCTGCCTTAGGCTCTGTTGCCTATCATTTGAGGCAAAAAATTTAAAAAAATGAAATATCTTTTATTAAGTTTGGCTCCACATATTCTTATATTGGCCTACGGGTCCCTAGAGATCCTCCCAGATTCGTGTCAAATTTCCCTAGCTGCAAAGATCCTTGCCCGATTTGTCCCGAGTTCCCATAGGGTCTAGCTTTGACCCTGTGAGTCCATTTGGATCTGACCCAAAAGGTCAAAGCCAAACCCTGTGCAAATCTAGGACGTATTAGTTCGCGAATCTGGACCCAACTCGACCTTGAGTCTGATTCGTGAGCTAGAGGCGCAAATCTAGTAACGTGGACAAAAGTGAGGTGAAGTAAAAAGCGCCACAAACGAAATTTTAAACAAAGAATCAAAACACAAATGACAAGTTATGAACATAGAATAGGATTATCAATTTAAGAAAATAAATTTGGCAATTTCATAATTTATTGCGGACCACCAATCATTATCAAGGATCTTTTGTTTGAAACATATTCTCAATCAATTATGTTGGCCTTAATCTCTCTACTCCACTCCAAATCAACAATCATCAATTGTAGAGGCTCCAGCCCTTAAGCATCCTCTTTAACAAAATAAAGTAGCTAGTCTATCTAAACTCGACAAGTTTGAAGAATTCTTTCTATGAATATGTAAATTGTGATGGTTGGGAACATTTGGATATCTCACTTATGCCACCACTTAATTCAAACAAACTATATTCCTGTTAGAATATATAGTCCACCAATATAGCTAAGAGGGGGGTGAATCAATTATCACAATTATCAACCTTATTAAACTTTAACCACATAAGCAATATAATCAGAAATCACAACACGGTACTCATGCACAATAACACCAAATATGTTAACTAGGGAAACCCTTGATCAGAGGGAAAACCCTGATGGGGATGGTACCCACAAGATGATGTACTAATATAAATATTCCTTGCTAGAGGATGGACCCTGTTAGGAGTCTATAACAACATTCAGTGCATATCAGTCCTTGTTATGAGACTTTGAATCCTTGTTAGGAGATTCCAACCCTGTTAGGAGTTGTGGAAGACAGCTGAACCCGCTGCCCAAACAGCTTCAAGGGCAAGATCAATGAACCCACTGTCCAAATGATCTCGATATTATTCCTTGCAGAATAATAGAAATGAATAGTACCGCTCCTTCCTCTTACTATCCTTTCAACCGGACTTCTGCTCCTAATCTTGTAACCAAATCGCAAATCTTGCATCCAATAATCCCTTGGATCGCTTACTCACATTTAGTAAACACTCTGCTCCTTTTCACACTTCACACTTCATACAGTAATCACAACTTGTATGCACACCTTACAAACAAGGAAAAACATCTTTCCTCTATACCATATCTTCAAAATAATTCCTTGAGTCGGCCTTGAGGCTTTCCCAATTAATTATAATAAGATAATTAATTAATTCATAATTACAATATAGTGCTCACAGTCTATACAATTTCTCACACATGCGACACTAAGGCTTGCGCATCTGCTGATGTCATCATCAGACTGTCATCAATCACTGGCTTACCACACATCAACAAATTATATCACTGCTAAAAGATATAATGTAAACATCAGAAACTGCTTCTCAGGTACTCTGTCTCTGTACTGCTCTCTGTAAATCAGGTACAACTTTTGTACGTCTTCAACTTACATGCTACGCATTGAACCTTCACATCAGAACACTATACTGAACATGTCCATAAATGCGCATATGTCCATGAACGTGCATCAATAGAAAATCAAAACATTGTCCATGCAACTAAGATCTCTGTCTGCTACTTTGCCAGTCTTCACAGACTTATTGCTACGTTGACATCAATGAACACATTCATGAATGCAACATGTCAATACTCTCCAACGCTTACGATACTCCCCCAAAGTAGTATCATCAGCATTCATGCTAACAATTCCCTTGTGACTTTCAGTGCATTACTCGATGCATGAACACATAAGATCCAAAAGATATGCTTGTTAGCACCCTCCAATACCATTGTAACATCCACTTTTTCTGAGTGTTAACTAATAACAACTAGTATATCAAAAAAATACAGTTACTACTTCATTCTCATAGGAATACAGTTAAATCAATTATGTTCAAGTGAATGAGATTAATAGTTACAGTCAGTTAAACAGAAATTTCATAACTAACGATTAAAAACACCATCAATGAATTTACTATGGACATTAAAATCTACATACGATGGAATTTGAAACTGAAATCAATCTAGGGATGCTTCTGCAAACACCCAGGTTAGTCCACAAATACCACTTAGTATCAAATGATGATTACCAGCCAATACCACTATATCAAAATCAAATGACTTACCATCAAATACCACGATATCAATATCAAATGACGATTACCATCAAATACCACTATATCAATTAGGGCATCACATACCACTGTATCAATTAGGGCATCACATACCATTTTATCAATTAGGGCATCTATTATCATTGGATCATTTAGGGCATCACATATCACCATGTTATTTAAGGCATCATATACCACTGTATCATTTGGGGCATCTGATACCACTGTATCATTTAGGGCATCAAATACCTCTATTCCATTCATTTTCTTCCTATTGCTCACTGTAGCAATAGCATAAGATTAGACGATATGCTCATAATCATTATTCTTATAAATGAAAGACTAAAACATCAATCCTATAGCTATATTTCATATTAAGTTGGAAGGTCAACCGTTCTAAATGGTTACCTATTACATTAACGAGAAAGGTTGCTTTCATTAAAGGAAATAACTGAATTCAACAATATCAATTAATCCATCATTTCTTCTACTTATATAAATATCATAAAAGTAAAAATACCTGTTACAAATAAATGTTTGAATGCTCATCTTTATTTGATGCATGTCCTGACATCTCGTGGAGAGGGGAAACATTTTCAGGTGCTTAACCTCCCAACCACAGACCTCAAACTTATCCCCACACTTTCTCTAACTAGAAAGGCCCTCCCTACCTAGAATAGGCATGGAACACTTGGTCAACCACTGAGCAACCTAATTCTTAAGCACACCACTCAACTTGACAACAAATAATGTATTGGACATGCATGAGCTATCAAATGATTTCTTTTTCAAATAATTTAGAATTGTTATGACATGTCTGATTTTTATTTCTTGTTAATGCAAATTTCTATCTCACCTCTTCACCTCTTCCTTGGCTATACAGTCGGGTGAGTCCCACGTTTCTGAATCTCAAAGCAACCAACTCTTTTTGTTAATCCTCAACTGATATAAGAATATTATATGTTTCCAGCTTATCACATTTCTGTGATCTGAGAAATATAACTTTAAGACTTGTAGAATAAATACCATTTGATTTTGACATTCAATAGTATAATAAAGATGTGCTATCATGTCATGTATACTTGGTTTTGACTCATCATAACAAGTTTTGAACAAAGATGATTTACAACATATTCTGGAACTGTATCTTACTTCTGTAACTTCTATATGCAGTAGTATCTGAAAAATAAAAACATATTACAATCACTGAGATATGGGGGCAACCACATAACCTGGTAAAATTTGGAAATATAATTGAGTCAGGCTGGATGCTATCAATCAGCCCCCTTCATGGAAAAACTCTGGTTGCAGACTTAGTGCGGTTCTAATCATGTGCTTCAGCAAGGAAAATACATATGAAATGGTAAATCGCTGCATGGAAAAACGTAGAGTTATCGGGTGTTATATTGCAGAGATATCAGGTAGAAAATATGGTGCCCATGGTTTCTCACGACTTCATATTATAAAGAAGTATTTGAAAACCTTTTGGCTTCCGTAACTTAAAAGAACTTGGCTTCTTGAATGCCAATATGCCAAATATGCTTTATCAGTTACTAGCAAGAATTTGAATAAATATGGAAAAGATTTGAAGGTTATAATTTGAGGATAATTATAATGTATTTATCTACTTGCACATAGATGTACTTAGGAGGTGGTATCATATTATTTATTTTATAAAACTAATATTATGTTGTCACCTTTATTTCTATATCTATGTGCACATACATAAATATATGTCAATCAAAATCATTTGAGTTGCGCATTATTTTTAATTAAAACAATTAATGTTTTAAATGTTTATTTAATAGCTCATGCATGTCTAATGTGTGTACCCTGTTATGCAATCGCTAAGTCCTCGACCATGGTGATTCACGATTAATACCCATTTGCCCAATGATGGTGATGCTGCTGTGCCCAATTTTTTTCTAACAATGCTTCCACCCCTTTGGCGTGCTCCCTACAAAGAAGTTCTCCACAATTCAATCATATTACCATAACAAGTTATTAATCATAAATAATCATAAAGGCTAACCGCCTTTTTAATTCCATGAATTCATGATAAATAATCATCTAGCATGTCATCTTCATATGAAATTATAACGACTAATCATCTTACCATTTTGTAGAATTATAACAAATTTAACTATCAACTGACTTCATGTGAACCTCAACAGCTATATGAACATTTTAAATTGGGTCGAAAATTGGGATGTAACAACCATGCTAACTAATTTGCATGTGTCAAATTAGTAGCCATCTATACAATTTGAAGCGTCAACCTCTTCTATGACTGCTGCTCTGAAAAAGTGTGAAATTGGAAGTGCACATCCATCCACTTCCTTGAACAAAGAATCACCACGAAAAAATAAAAATTAGTAGCACACGACCGATGCTTTTCCTTTTAAGGTAAAATGGCAAAGCTACTATAATATATAAAGATAAAGAGTTACAAATAGTGTAAGGCCGAATAGAACAAGGCCACGAAAATATAAACATGATAGTAAATAGAACTTAGAATGATTGAAGAGACCAAGGTCAAAGACACATGCATACAAGGAACATGGCTGATCAAAAAACATCTTTATAAACACCCACTCTGAGGTAAATCAACAAGATATAAACCAAGGGTGCTAACACAAAAGCTCACCAAAATAAAAAGCTGAACCAAGTTGTTGATGCCTAATAATAGACCTATTACAAATTTTCAAAAAGCTAAAATTATAATGCTCCCTCTTAGCAAAGGAGAAATTCCCCACGAATCAAAGTTTGTCTTTATATGCATCAAACTTCTCTTTCTCTAAGGGCTTGGTTAGAATATTAGCCAATTGTTGATCATCTACTTTTTGGAGGCTAGAAGACTTAACGATGTTACTCATCTATGTTATGTAGTTCGGAAACTTCTTTGGAGGTTTATTCTACTTGAATGTGCTCCTAGGAATCTTGACATGCTCTCGAGCAACCCTCAATGTGTGTTCAAACCATTGAAGTCTCTTAATAGAAGAAGAAAAAAGGGCTAAAGTTTCTTCTTGCTCACTCAAAGGTTGTTGCCTTAAATTGGAAACAACTGAAAATTTTTGAGATCTAACTTTTGAAGCTTCCAACAACTTGTCCTCTACTTATAGAATGAATTCCTATGATTTTTTCAATGCAAAGTCTTCCTAAAACTTGAAGCCGTATTGACAAAATATTTCCTTAGCTATAGAACCCAATGAACCTTAATTCCTATGATTTTTTCAAAGCAAAGTCTTCCTCAAACTTGACTCCCTATAGACAAAATATTTCCTTAGCTACATAACCCAATGAACCTTTGATGTCTCCCTAAAACCTAGAATTAAATCCTTCCTACTAGAAGGTCTCAATTATCCTCTTCTTTGCATGTATATAGAAGTATGTAAGACAAACAAAGACATGGTAATGACTCACCTCTAGCTTCACCCAACCAAATGCCTCTTTTATTGTCTCAAGATCCTGTGAGGACACCTATTTTATATGTTGCTTATTGTAAGACATGCTTTTTGCCCAAGAAACGTTGACAAGTCCAAGTAATGGATCATGGCCTTAGCAACCTTATGATTCACTGGATCTTCTATTCTATAACCCCATTTTGTTATGTGTTGTATAGAGCTACCAACTTCCTTTTATCTCTACCTCCTTGTACAAACCTTCTAACTCTTTGAAGGTATGTTCCCCCTTATTGTCCGATCTCGAAACCTTGATATGCTTCCCTATCTAGTCAACTAGATCTTTGAACTCCTCAAACATTTTGAAGAACTCATACTTGTTCATTAAAAAATAAATTTGTGTCATGCAAGAGAATCATCCATAAAAGAAACATAATACATGCTTTCAACAATTGATCCTATTGACATTAATCCACACACATCCAATGCGCTAAGTATGAAATCCCCTTGGAACTATGCCCATTGCTTGAGAAAGTACACTTTCTTAACTTGCAAAGTGTGCATCCTCTATAAACACCCTAGCATTCAATGCTAAACACTAAAATTCCTACAACAATATCCCTCAAAATAGGTAATGATGATGTAGATGCCCCATCCTCTTATTCCATAACTCACACAAATAATCACTATTATCAATTAAAGATACAACTTGTTTACCTTGCAACCTATAAAGGTTGCCTTCTCTAATCCCTATAACTTGTGCTATAGTTGGAATAGATCCCTTTAGTATGATAAGAGCTTATTGATCATTGAATTCAATTGCAAAGATTTTATCATCCATTACAAAAACTGAAAGGATTTTTTCCTTCAGAGTCAAAACAAGCATTGCCAAACTTCAAAAAGTTGTCTAATTGTAATAAAAAATTAAAAAAGAATTTTACCAACTTTTGCAATTCATCAATAAAAGAAACATAATACATGCTTTCAACAATTAATCCTATTGACATTAGTCCACACACATCCAATGCGCTAAGTATTAAATCCCCTTGGAGCTATGCTCATTGCTTGAGAAAGTACACTTTCTTAACTTGCAAAGTGTGCATCCTCTAGAAAACAATCCAGCATTCAATGCTAAACACTATAAGTCCTATGACAATATCCCTCAAAATAGGTAATGATGATGTAGATACCCCATCCTCTTGTTCCATAACTCACACAAATAATCCCTATTATGAATTAAAGATGCAACTTGTTCACCCTACACCCTATAAAGGTTGCCTTCTCTAATCCCTATAACTTGTGCTATAGTTGGAATAGATCCCTTTAGTATGATAAGAGCTTGTTGATCATTGAATTCAATTGCAAAGCTTTTATCATCCATTATAAAAACCAAAAGGATTTTTTCCTTCAGAGTAAAAAACAAGCATTGTCAAACTTCAAAAAGCTGTCTAATTGTAATAAAAATTTAAAAAGGAATTCTAACAACTATATACTTGGCATCATTGCCAAGCTCCACTTGTACTCTAGTGTTGTGTTCTTCCAATTTGGTAATACATTGTCACCTCATTGTGAAATGCCTAAAGGCGTCACAATTTAGAAACCAAAAATCCTTTGAAATTGTGAAATTTGCTCTAACTCAACAACAAACTCATTCAAACTAAGTTTCTATAGAGGTTGCTACTTCATGTTATGCTACTTCCTTCACTTCTTCTACATGCTTGGACAGTTTAAAGCAGACCAAACTTATAGCAACTATAGCACTTGATTTTGCTTTTTCGCTACCTTCAATGACGAATCTTCATCCTTTCCTTTTTCCTTGTTCTTTTCTCCTTCCTTTCCCTTTCGGTATCTGATCAGTACTAAATTCACATCACCACCTTTTATGTTGGATTTTAAATCTATTGAATTTCCCCCCTAAATAGAATCATTCCACAATCTCTCAAAATAAGTAAGCCTTTTCATAGCATACATACCTTGAACAATGAGATTTGCATCTTCAACCTTCTCCTTGACTAATACAAGCTAGTCACCAAGTAGAGTGACCAACATTAATTAATTTCTAACAATGTCTATGCTAGACATCTCTTTGGATCAAGCTTTTGTTCTTGTTATTATTTTCTTGTTAATATATTCAGTATGGAGAGAACTAGCCAAGGTGTCAAATATCTCCGTGGCTAGTTTCTTCATCGATAAGAAAGGAATTAAACAATTCTTTATTGTATCTAGGATTATCTACCTAGCTTTGATAGAATTCTGTGAACTACCCGATCCTATAGATTCATAGGTACGCCATCTAATCCTTTGTGATCTCTTAAAGATCATTTTCCTCCAATAACTAAGTCATCTTGACCTTCAAAGGCAACAAATTTTACACATCCTCCCCACTAACCTCAAAACAAAGGCTAGGCAATGCATTACTTTTTTTCCATGAAACAAACTATTCAAACCTCTCAATAATATAAACCACCCCAAAATAGTAAAATTAGGTTTTCCAAAATTCTGATTACACTAGTAAGTTGTAACATACTATTTTTCCTAGCCTTAACCAACAACTAGTAAATTATTGAACACAGTTACTTTTCATATTCATGAAAAGACAGTTATAACAGATCATTTACATATTCATATGGGAAAGGGGTTAACAGTGATAATAGATTAATTGAATTCTAAATAAATGCCCTAACCAACAGAATGAAGTAAAGTTTAATTTAAACACTTGACTAACTACTTGAAATACTGAAAAGGAATATTCCATCAGCAACTAACTATAACATGATTCAACTGAATTTGAAGAACATAACAAGAGTAAAATACCTGATAAATGAGGGAGACATGAATGTAGATCCGTGCTATGTTGAGAAAGTCCTGGCATCAGGTGGAGAGAAGTATTATCAAAGGCTTAACCTTCCAAACCTGACTCTAAGTATCCCCACACAATCTCAACTAAGAAAGGCTCGCCCTATACAGGATAAGGCACAGGAACACCACTTGTCTTGCCACTGAGCATCCTATTGTTAAGAGTGTCAAATTCACAGTCAGCTAGGTTGTAGACTCCTTTTATGTTGGATTTTAAATCTATTGAATTTCCCCCCTAAATAGAATCATTCCACAATCTCTCAAAATAAGTAAGCCTTTTCATAGCATAGATACCTTGAACAATGAGATGTGCCTCTTCAACCTTCTCTTTGACTAATACAAGCTAGTCACCAAGTACAGTGACTCCTTCCATCAACCTATCCTTTTGACTGCAAGTTGTCTTGACCTCTAGTGATTACAACAACATCATATGCCACTAAACCTACCCTAGTCCGGGATCTATGTGGAGAATATGTACCCAATCACCCACTGCTCGACTTGACAACAAGACCATACCCTTTGCCCACCATTACCTGACTCAGTTATAGATTTAGTTATTAAGTTCTTCTAATGCTTATCATGTTCTAATCCAACTACTTTAGTGGCAAGAAAACTCCATGGTTATCAATCTACACCTCTCATCTTGACCATACTTGGTCATCCTGGATGATCCTAGTTGTGACTGTGCTTTATTTTTAAGTAGTCCAACTATCTTTGCAATCATTGAAAGTTTTTGCCCAAACAAGGGCTTGCATGGAAGCAAAAAATAATATGCATGTATTTCACGTATTGCATCTTCTCATTGAGATAAAGCTTCCCTCATCTCAGAGGTATATAGTGTAATACCTTTGTATGAGGGAAGTATGACTCGTGACATTATTAAATATTGGATAGAAGTGACATAACAGATCAAGAGATTATAACTATAATACTAAAGCTGAAACTTTACTAGATGGCTTGCATAAGAATTCTACCATGAAATGATTGAAAATAGGCCACGCAACTATTGGGCCGAGATATACTTGAGATCAAAACATCAATAAGATATATGATCTAATATGAATATCATTGCCTAAAAGTACTTAAATTCAGACTTCAAAAATGCATATGAACAATCCTTAACATCATTGATCACACATTGTTAATGCAAACGATATGACCTTAACAATGTCGGTCGATATTATGTAAGAATAAAATCACATGAAATGGTGAAGTCAAGGAAGGATGAAACCAAGTACAAGCTGTCAGTAAATGGTGGACAATGAATGATTAACTTTTTTGCAAAAATCAAGCCTTCCCATGAGCCTCTTGTATTACTAATGCAGTGCAAGGCAGGTGTACCTCCAAAGAAGATGACCTAGCCCCCAGCAAGTAACCACACAGCATAATATAAACAATAACACAAAGATTTAGATGCAAACAACACTAATTCTCATATTAGAATCATAAGATTTACACCCAACATACTCAGTTGTAAGGCCTTCAGGGTTAAAGCCAAATACAAAAACAATTATGCAAGACGTCACAAGATCCAAACCCCAACTAACCTAGACCACAATTTGGAAGAAACCCCAACAAGAATCTAAACTTGTGCTTGCAAACCACCAAGCATCCTTCTTGCTTCCCAAGCCCGCACTTAGCTAGCTTTGCTAAACTTCGCTCTTCTCATCTACTCCATGCTCCACTGAAATAATCATGAAATGAATAATCCAAACATCACAAGACCCTTTACTTATACTAAACCAAGCCATAGGTCGGTCTAGCCAGTTACATTAAATAAACTCTCAAACCACAAGTCGGCCTGGCAGATTAAATTAAATATACACTTAGGACAAGCCCCAAGTTTACAATCCATAACTAACTCATATGACAACATAACATTATGCGGCCTTAGACATAGGTCCATGCGCCATCCAACGATCTAGATCTAAGATTGCATAAGCCAACTCCAATAAATCGAAGCTCGCAAAAACAATCTCCAAGGTCTGCTAGGAAATAGGAAGACATTACCAACAACCACCAAAAGGGCTCTAACTCCAATATGATCACTCCAATCCTTATCCACACATAGGACAAGGTCCACCAATATGCCTTGAACATAACCCTAACTATGTGAAATGTAAGGCCCACAAAATCCATGCCTGATGATCATGTAGGATTACCCACTACCCCAAGATGCTCTTGCATCAATTACAATATTGATCGACTAGCAATTATCATTGTCGGTTCCATGCTAACTTGCAAAGGAATTGTCATATCTCCCACGTTTGGGAGAGCTTAGAGAGATGAAAATATATGATGAGTGGAGACAGTATTTTCTACTGAATGTCTTGAGGTTCTTGGAGAGAGGAAGAAGATAGTAGGTGACATTGGGAACATATATGCTCAATGACTCGATACTTGCTTATTAGAGTTACGGTTCTTGAAAGCTTTGTAAGGTGGCAATAGTTATATTATGCATTAAGTCAAAAACTAATAAGAAAAGGTGGCGGCATTTACATATTTGAGCTAAGTCGAAAATAATAAAAGATAAGGGTGGGAATGGACCCCATGATATTTTAAATTGCCACCAAATGAAATAATAATGGATAATAATGTCCTTCCACATGAATTATTTTAATAAGACTATAGTATTTGCATATATAATGTTCTAATGTCCAACTAACCATGAGAAACAAGTTTGTTCATTTGTGTATACCAATTGAATGCCCGAATCCACTTTACCAAGCGTGCACAAGGAAAACCTAGATAGGTCGTATGGTATCTAGAAGTGTTGCTCTAGAGGCCGTATGGTAACTTGAAGGTCGTATAGTATGTGATGAGGGTGAAGGCAGGTCATACGGTTAAGGCTGTACAAGGGTAAAATACTAAGGCCGTACAATAGATTAGTGGTCATACGGTAGATTGGGAGATGATGCCGGGAAGAAGGATCCCCCATGAGATACAGACAGGGAGGTCGTACACTAGGCCCTTGGGTGGTCGTACGATATGTGTATGGAGAAGCCACAAAAAATGAAGACTTCATACAGTGGGTGCAAAACAGGCTATGAACGATTTGTTTAAAATATATATTCGCCAAAATAATGCCAATGCAAACGGTAAAAACCAACACCATATATATGTATGTATGTATGTATGAATCCGTAACAAAGATGGTGCACAAATTTGCCATATTACATGCAACAGTATAGGGTGAGGGTTGAATTCCACCAAAACCGGAAGAGCAAAGTAAGGAAGATCTTTCACTTCCGAAATGTCAAACAACAGAGAATCCCAATGGGAATTTGCAGTACAAAGAAATAATCAAAATCACATACCAACAACTACCTACAAGCCATGCTTAAATACTTGTTGGGGAAACCTTTCTGAGGGTGTACAAAGATAGCCGACGGCAACATCTACCTACAAAAACGAAATAAAAATGGGTCCAAGATATATTAAATCAATCAGCCCATTAACAATGTTTAATTAATAATTTATTTTATAATGGGAACATTACAGCATAAGTTTGCATCGGGTATATACACGTGTATATGTTCGTTATATTTAAAATATGCGTAACATTACATATACATCATATTTTAAATATACATACATGTGCATATATGGGTATGTAACACAAGAATCCTTGCATAAATACTATGGCGTTATTAGAGTAATTCATGTTTGACAAAGGAAGGATTCCAGTTCATCCACATACTCGATTCAAAGGTAACAACTGATTTATTTCATTTACTATTTTAAAAGTATATTATGTTTCAACTTGTTAGCATGAATTCTCACGATATTCCTATGGGGGAGTATATTAGCATTGTTGGAGACATGATTTAGAGCTTATGTGTTGCATTCATGACAGTGTTTGTCATTGATGTCAACATATTGGTTATTCTGTGAAAACTGGCAGAACAACAGAGAGATATTGGCTTCACGCAGTTCGAAGATTGAAGATTAGCCAATACGCACTTGGGATTATGTTCCATTGTATGTATAGATGCTACAATTAAGAGTGCATATGAAAATATGAAGACTAGACAGAGTTATGACAATTTTGTCGAAGGCATCTTTCAGACAACATTTCTCGAAAGAGGGTATTACTGTTTTGATTTTTTCTCCTAAAAGAGATGAAATCTGGTTAAGTGACCTGAGACAGAAGTTGAAGACATGTTGGAGATGCCTTGGTTTAATTGGCATAATCTGGAGATCATCAAGTGAAAAGTTATGAAGACTGTGAGTCGAAAGTTTGTGTGTAATCTTGGTTGAAGTGTAAAATTATAATGTAACATATATTGTAATATCTTAAGATGGTCCTATATTATAATTGTAAATTAGGAAAGCCTCAGGACCGACTCAATAATTTGTTTTAGGACTTGGCTGTAATCATCAATGAGATCTTTTGTGTGAATGTGAATCACAAGCGATCGTATCTTTGTAATATTTATTGTGTGAACTTGGTATACAAAGTTGTGAAGATCAAAGAAAAGATTGGTGCAGTTGTGGTATGATGAGCTTACAAGGAACTGTATTTGACAAAACAAGTTGTCAGTTGGACATTTGTTTCACATTGTATTATTCAAAAGGAATCATACGGAGGTTATTTGGACAAAGGGTTCAATGGTCTTCTTTTTCAATTCCTACCAGAGTTAGCACAACTCCTAATAGGGTTAGAATCTCTTAACAGGGATTCAAAGTTTCCTAATAGAGACTCATATGTAATGATTGTATTCTATTCACTCTAACGGGTTCTATCCTCTAACAAGAAACTTTTATATTAGTACATCATTTTGTGGGTACCATCCCCACCGGGGTTTTCCCTCTGATCAAGGGTTTCCCTAGTTAACAAATTTGGTATTATTGTGTATGGTTATCTTTCTATGATTGTTGCATCTATTGTTTACATGTTTCAAAGTTAATAACGATATTGAGAGTTGTTTTAATTGCAAAATTGATTCAACCCTGCCCCTTCCCAGTTATCTTAGTGGACTTTACTTTCTAACAATTGGTATCAAAGCATCAAGTCCTTGAAGGAAAATTTTAACCACTTAAGGAGATCTATGGCACATTTCAGGAAAGATAGTCCAAAGTTTGATGGAGTTAACTATAACAACTGGAAAAATAAGATGAAGACACATTTACTATGCATGGGTCCAGAATTTTGGTTGGTGACTAAGAATAGTAAGATTGGGTTTAAAAAAGACAAGCTTGAAGGATGTGAGGAAACATAGAAAGATATATTCATGAAGAATATGTTTGCTAGAGAAGCATTATTATCAGCCCTTCCTAAAACTGATTATGGAGAGGTAAAATCTTTAAAACTTGCTCATGAGATTTGGAATGCTTTACAAAATACATTTAAAGGTGATAAACATGCTAAGAAAGCTAGACTACAGAGCTGGATATGTTTATTTCAAGATGCTAAGATGTTGGAAGATGAAACTATAAGAAGATAAATTTTCCAAAATATCAAAGATTGTCATAGGAATAAAGAACTATGAGGAGAAAAGTCAGAAGATGAAGTTGCATGAAAAATATTGAAGACCTTGACACCTGCCTATAAGCGGACCACACAAATGATTGAACATGTTATTCCTTGCACACCTAATTTCACAAGAGAGATTCTTCTTGCGAGATTGCAAACATCTGAGATGTGGATGAAACAAAGTGAAGAATTGCCTAGAGTGGAGACTGCTTTTAGCATACAAAGAGATAGACCTATATTGACAAGAAGTGCATGTACAAGTGGAGACTATGTTAGTAACAACCAAACAAGAGATGAAGAAGAGAAGAAGATTGAAGGACTTTCCCTGCTTGTTAAGAGAGAACCTAAAGTTAACAAAATTCTTATGTGGTGGACATGTAAAACTTGGTCATTATTCTTCTAAGTGTCCTAAAAGAGAAAAGAAGTATAAGAAATATCCCTACAAGTCTAGAGTACCTAAATATTATTTTATGTTAATGAGGATGGTGAACTTTATTTCAAAATGGTAGACTCCTTGACTAAAAGTGATGATGAGGATAATGAAATAGGATTTTTTGCTATTAAAGAAGAAGAAAGCCCTAAAAAGAAGTTAGAGAAGAAAAAGCATTAGTATCGCAAGTTGAAAAGAAAAAGTCTGATTGGTATCATAGATAGTGTTTGTTCTCATCATAGGACAGGAGATATAAACAATTTTGTTGAATTCAATAGCTATAATGGTGGAATAGTTAGAGTTGGAAAGAATGCAACATGTCATATAAAAGAGAAAGGATCTATTACACTTGATGGAAAGACTAACACTGATGATGTTTACTTTGTGGATGGTTTGAAACATAATCTTTTGAGTGTTGGACAACTTGTTGATAAAGGTTATCAATTACAGTTTATAGAGAAGACTTGTATTATCAAGGAAAAGAATGGCACATTGATTGGTATTGGTACAAGAACAAGAGGTAATGTATTTCAGTTGACTCCTACTGAAATGACATGTTTAGTTGCTAAGGTGGATGACAGTTGGCTATGGCATAAGAGATTTTGTCATATCAACTCTGATAACATTGTGAAGGTTAACACTACATTTGCAGTTAAAGATTTTCCTATGATTATGAAACCTATTAATATCATCTGTAAAGAATGTGTAATGGCAAAACAGAAGAAAAGTTATTTTCCAAGCAAAAAGCTTACTACTTAAATAAAATTGGAGATTGTGCACATAGATTTGAGTGGTCCTACAAAGACTAGAGCATTCCATGGTGAAAGGTATTTTATGATTCTTATTGATGGTTTCACTAGAATGATGTGGGTTGCATTTTTTAGAAAAAAATCTGAAGCTTTTGAAAAATTCAAGATATTTAAGAGTAGAGTTGAGAATGAATCTGGTTTGAAGATTAAATTCTTGAGATCTGATAGAGGAGAACTTTGTGAAGACAATGGTATAAAGAGATAGCTTTCAGCCCCTAAGATACCTAAGTAGAATGGGATAGTAGAAAGAAGAAACAGATCAATGACTAAAGCAACAAGAGCAATGATGTTGGAAAACAATGTATCACGTATCTTTTGGAGAGAATCAGTAAATCCAACTGTATACACTATGAATAGTGCAGATCAAACAAGGCACTAGTAAGACCCCCTATGAACTTTGGTTTGGACATGCACCTATTGCGAAGTACTTTAGAATCTTTGAAAGTAATGCTATATTAAGAAAGATGATGACATTGGAAAGTTCGATTCTAGAAGTGATGAAGGTATGTTTCTTAGATATTCATTGAAAAGCAAAGCATATAGATGTTTTAATCAAAGATCAAAGACTATTGTTAAGAGCGCTAATGTGAAAGTTGACGAAAAGTTTAAAATTCAAGAAATGATATGATTATAATTTTGATGAGGAAACTAATCCTAGAACTAACAAGAAAAATGTTGAGCAGGAATTGTTTTATGAAACTGACACTGATTTGCACACTAAATTATTAGAAGAACGGAGAGAAGAACCTAGACCAAAACCAAGAGGAAATGTTAGAGTTGAACAAGTGACACCTAAAAGAAAAGTTGCAAAAAATCATCTTGTTGAGAAGATCATTGGGAGCATAGACAAAGGAGTTATGACAACAAACAAGGTACACGAAGAATTGTGCTTAATTTCTTAAGTAGAACCTAAGAATACTAATGAATCTTGCAAAGATGATTATTGGATAAAAACTATGAAAGAAGAATTGGATCAAATTGAAAAGAACAAGACTTGGGAATTGATTCCTAGACCTAAAAATAAGAATGTTATTGGAACGGCCAATAGTGGCATGTTGTGATGGTTAAGTTGTTGAGTTGTTATCCTTGCCATCAAGGTTCAAATCTAATGGGGATGAGGTCCCTCGTTTGTGACCTCATTGGTTCATAGCTCCAGGTGAAAGCATTTACCCCTATTTAATTATTTATTTTTTTTAAGTTATTGGAACTAAATGTGTATTCAAAAACAAGATAAATGAACAAAGTGAAGTTGTAAGAAACAGAGCAAGATTGGTATGTAGAGGTTACTCACAGCAAGAAGAAATTGGTTTTGAATAAACCTTTGCACCTATTGCTAGACTAGAGGCAGTAAGAATGTTTTTGGCATATGCAACTAACAAAAACTTTAAAGTTTATCTGATGGATGTCAAATCAGCTTTTCTAACTGAAGAACTAGAAGAAGAGGCATACATTGAACAACCTGATGGTTTCCTTTGACAAATTAAGATAATATGGCTTGCAAATTGAAAAAGGGATTGTATGGATTGAAACAAGCACCTACAACCTGGTATGCAATATTGGATAAATACTTAACAAATTTGGGATTTGTGAAAGGTAATGTTGATAGTAACTTGTATCTGAGAAAGAATGATCCAAGATTACTGATTGTTGTAATATTTGTGGATGACATTCTTTTTGGAGGTAATGATGAAGCAAGGCATTTTCAAAAGAAATGAGGAAGGAATTTGAGATGAGTATGATTGGAGAGATGAAATATTTCTTGGGATTGCAAATTGTATAGAACAATGATGGCATTTTTATATCACAAACGAAGTATTTTAAAGACTTTTGGAAAAGATTTGGATTGGAAAGTAGCAAACCTGTTGGAACACGTATGGTAACTGGATGTAAATTATCTACCAAAGATGAATCCCCTACTATTGAGCAAAAAAATACAAATCTATGATTAGTGAATTGCAGTATCTGACACATATTAGACCTAAATAACTAATGCAGTTGGAATTGTGGCAAAATTTTAAGTAGAACCTAAAGAGACATTATGCAACACTAAAAAGAATTTTCAGATATTTGAAAGGCACACCTAATTATGGATTATGGTATAATAGATCACATGATTTCATTATATGTGCATACATTGATGTTGATTGGGTAGGAGTGTAGATGACAGAAGAACATCAGTGGTGGAGCATTCTTCTTGGGAGCAAGTTTGTTTTCTTGGCTAAGCAAGATACAAGATTGCATTTCACAGAGTACAACAGAAGTAGAGTATGTAGCAGCAGCAAACAATTGTAATCAAATTATTTGAGTGAAGCAAATGTTGAAAGACATTGGGATACAATTCACTGAGCCTATTATCATACATTGTGATAACATAAGTACTGTAAGTATGTCAAAGAATCCATTGTTACATTAAAAAACAAAGCATATATCAAGTATCACTATTTGAGAGAGAAAGTTACCGAAAAAGAAATCAAATTAAAATATGTTAGTACAAAGGAGCAGATAGTAGATATATTCACAAAACCTTTGGTGAAGGACGGAGTATTTGAGAGGTATGCTTGGGGTTATGCCCCAACCTACTTCAGAGTAGTTGAAACAGAGATTGCATCAGTCTAGCTAGTAGTAGAGCACTATTTTTTTACCTGGATGCTTGATGCTTCCTCTTTGGGGGAGTATCTATGCTGGCGCTGAGTCATTAAGGACTCTTGGTATTGGTACTCTATAGTGTCTTTGGACACTGGCGCTTGAACAAATTGTTTTGGAAATGATTGAACTTCAAGAATTGACACTATGATACCTTTGTCATTGGTGTCAATGGGGTAGAGAGTAATATCATGAAAAACATCTTTTGGGGGAGGAGATATGCACATGAAATACATCCTTTGGGAAAGATATGAATTTGAAAGAGAGATTGTTGATTGATGAAGAGGATTTAATTGATGAAAAGGATTTAAGAAAAATGCTAATGTATGGGGTGGTTTCATCTATGTTGCCAGCAATGCAAAGGGAGAGATTGTTAGCAAGAATGTTGATGATATTCCTATGGAGGAGCATATTAACATTGTTGGAGACATGATTAAGAGCTTATGTGTTGCATTCATGAGTGTTTGTCATTGATGTCAACATACTAGTTGTTATTCTGTGAAAACTGACAGAACAACAAAGAGATATTGGCTTCACGTGGTTCGAGGATTAAAGATCAGCCTATGTGCATTGTTCTACTGTATGTCTAGAGCTATAGTTAAGAGCACATATAGAAATATGAAGACTGGACAGAGTTATGAAGATTTTGGTGAAGGCAGCTTTCAAACAGCATCTCTGGAAAGTGGGTATTGTTTGGATTTTATCTCCTAACAAAAATGGAATCTAGTTGAGCAAGCTGAGACAAGGGTTGAAGATATGTTGTAGATGCCTTGATTCAGAGGGCATACTCTAGAGATTGTTGAGTGAAAAGTTTTGAAGATTGTGAATTGATAGCTTGTGTAATCTTGGTTTAAGTGTAAAATTGTAATGTAACATATATTGTAATATCTTATGATGGTCCTATATTATAATTGTAAATTGGGAAAACCTTAGGGACAACTCGATAATTTGTTTTAGGACTTGGTATAAAGGAAAGACATTTTCTTTGGTTGTAAACATCAGTGAGATCTTTTGTGTGAATGTTAATCACAAGCGATCATATCATTGTAATATCTATTGTGTGAACTTAGTATGTGAAGTTGTGAAGATCAAAGCAGTGATTGGTGCAGTTGTGGTACGGTGAGCACAAGGAATTGTATTTAGTATAACAAATTCCAGATTGGACGGTTGTTTCACACTGTATTATTCAAAACGAATAGTACAAAGGCTACTTGGACAGTGGGTTCAGTGGTCTTCCTTTTCAACTCCTAAAAGGGTTGGCACAACTCCTAACAAGGTTGGCATCTCCTAACTGGGATTCAAAGTCTCCTAACAAGGACTCATTTGTACTGATTGTATTTCATCAACTCCTAACAAGGTCTATCCTCTAACAAGGAACTTTTATATTAGTACATCATTTTGTGGGTACCATCCCCATCAGAGTTTTCCCTCTGATTAAGGGTTTCCCTACTTAACAAATCTAGTGTTATTGTGCATGGTTATCTTTCTATGGTTGTTGCATCTACTGTTTATATGTTTCAAAGTTGATAAAGATATTGAGAGTTGTTTTAATTGCATAACTAATTGCATAATTGTTTTAATTACATATTGAGAATTGTTTTAGTTGCATCTCCTAACAGGTACTCATATGTACTGATTATATTTCATTGACTCCTAACAAGGTCTATCCTCTAACTAAGAACTTTTATATCAGTACATCATTTTGTGGGTACCATCCCCACCGGGGTTTTCCCTTTGATCAAGGGTTTCCCTACTTAACAAATCTAGTGTTATCATGCATGGTTATCTTTCTATGGTTGTTGCATCTATTGTTTACATGTTTCAGAGTTAATAAAGATATTGAGAGTTGTTTTAATTGCATAACTGATTCACCCCTACCCCCATCTCAATTATCTTGGTGGACTCTACTTTCTAACACAACCTAGTTAGCTCATGGTAGACACTTGTTATACCCTTATTGCCTAGCCCACTTTTCCCTGACCATGGTGGCTTATGTTCATATCTGATGGTTCAATAGTAGTAGGTTGATGCCCTCGTACCCTATTCCCTCTCTGGCAATGCTCCTCCCCCTTCGTCACTTTCTTGCCAAAAGAGTTGACAGGGTGAAAGCATTCATCTTTTCAAAGGAAATTAAGCTATCATAACTAATTACTAACTTGATTAACCATCAAAAAATATCATAATGACAAACCACGTCTTTCTTTTCACAAAACATATAACAAATAACTAATATTCCCATTTATGTGAAAAAAACAAATAAATATCTACAATAATCAAAAATGAAGAAGTAACATAAGCCCTAGCTTAAATACCTGATGTAGATTTATGTAATGTCCCCATTTTTCGGTCCTCTTCTAGTGGAGGTGATATTAACTTTTTGGGTTGGTGTTAGTAGGATCAAAGGAATCTTTTGATGATGTTAGTGTGTTCGTATGGGTTAATGAAGATGAACACTTTCTAGAGTGATTTCAGGCAACTTATTTGAGACATATTACTTTTTTAGTGTGAGTTTCGACACTAATTGGTCAGATTTGGCCAACTTACAACTTTTAGTAGTTACTATTTATAGTAGCTTCTGTTTTATTACTTTTTTAGTGTTAGTTTGGCCCTACTTGGTCAGTTGAAAAATTTGGCCGACTTCCTACTTTTAGTATTTACTATTTGTATTAACTTTTGTTTTTGGCAATTGATAAGAGGTTTAGTGTCCAATATCTTCAGTTTAGGGGTTTAAGCAGTTATTATTTTTAGCAAAATGCTATGTTTAGTAAATGTTCATTTCAGTACAACCGGTTTCAGTTGGATTTGATCAGTTATATTTTTGTTTTCAAGAGATTTATTTCATTTTATTCACTAAGTCTTCATAAAATGTTTTTTAATATAACCTCCCTTGACCTAATAACATGATGTTATTTACAAAAGAAGGCCATTTGCCATCCAAAATGAATGCCAAAGGAAGAAGAGAAATATTTATTTTATTGAGCTTATATTATGCTTCCAAAAAGGGACGTCTAGAAGGAGTAATAAAACAAAGTAAATTTTAAATATTTTTTTAAGGGATGAAAAACATTTTAAATTCAATGAGGATTTTAAGTAAACTGGTTTTGGAGTGAAAAGGTTTCAAATGGGAATAGATTGCCCTAATCTTCTAGTTCACTCTATATATCCATGTTTTGAGTTCTCATTTGGATTATGCTCATTGCTAAAGTTGATATACTACCATTATGTTATTGAAATGATTCTGGAGTTAATGCCCTGACTGGTTGAGGAAGAAATACCTCATTCAGATTACTGGTTTTGGTGGTGAAAGACCCACCTAGCTGGTTGGTTCTCATAGTTTCAACTTTGCAGTGTTCTTGAAGCTTTCAAGTGGTTTGGGGTTGGAAGTGATGGAAGTATTTCATAGTATTTTGATGTGGGTTGTGGCATTTGGTGTGTAGGGTGATGTTTTGTTGTGTGGTTTGAGTTTGGAAGTGATTCGAGTTTTTTTTCGAGTGCAGGCGTGAGTTTTCTGATTTCTGAAAGTGTGCTTTTAATTGCAGCCATTGGTGAAGAACTCAATTTTCCAAGACAAATCACTCCTGCAACAAGAGACATAATTAGACTTTTCTGAGGTCCGAAATCTACATATTGTGGCATTGTTACAAGGGGGAATTGGTGGTAAATTTTAAGAAGCTGATTGTTGTTGGTTTGGCACTTGCATGTGCCCTTAGTTGAGTAGTTGAAGTGAGTTTTCTGTCATTATGGTCTGAATTTATTATCAGAAATTCTGATTACAGTTGATTATTATATTTTGATATTGTTATTGAGCTAGTACAAACTTATTGAGTTGAAAGGACATTTATTTACCATGCATTTATGTTTCCTATGTTGATGTTGTTGAGCTAAAGAAAAATACATAAAAGAATATAAAATCTAAAACTAAATCAGAGAACTGAAAACACAAGATTTAACACACAGATTTATAGTGGTTCATCTAGAATGTCTGGATTACATCCACTCTTCAAGCAGGGCAATATTTCTATTTAAAATATAATTCTCTGTACAATACAACAGCATCAACTGGCTTTTCATATTCTATACCGGTAACATTCAATGCAAGATGAAAAGGCTGAGAAGGGGAGGAGTCAGCAATGATTGGACTACACAATTAGAGCCGTTACATATTCCCTTGTCAGAACCGTTACAATCTCCCACTTGAAGTCCAATCAGTGCTGCACAGAGATATCCCCTACTTGGAATGCTTATGGCTATGTCGTGACAATGCCGAGAGAAGCTCTACAATTGTTAGAACTTCTCTCAAGGTACAACCTTTGTAAACACATCAGCCAGATTAACCTTTGTATCAATCTTTTCTAGCTGTAGCCTTCCCTCTTCAAGAACATGACGGATGAAATGAAATCTGGTTTCTATATGCTTCGTGCGACTGTGAAAAGCTGAAATTTTAGCCAAATGAATGGCACTCCTGCTGTCAGAAAATAGAGTAAAGTTGGATTGTTGAAATCCCAACTCTCCAAACAATCGCTGTAACCATGTCAACTCTTTAGCCCCTTCAATAAGAGCAATATATTCGGCCTCGGTAGAGGAAAGAGCAACAACTTGTTTCTTACGAGAAATCCAGCTAATGGCTGCCCCAGCAAAAGTAAACACAGCTTGTTGTAGACCTCCTTTTATCCAAGTCTCCAGCCATTTCAAAATCAGCATATCTGCAAATATAAGGGTTTTTACTGTTAAAACATAAAGCATGAGAGAAAGTGCCTCTCAAATACCGAAAAATCCATTGAATTGCTTGCCAATTTGTTTTACCTGGATTACTTATAAAACCACTTACGACTCCCACTGCATGAACAAGATCTGGACACATGCTAATCATTGCATAAATTAAACTCCCAACTGGTGAAGAATAAGGAATACCATCCATCTCAGATTTTTCTTCCGTAGTGGAAGGACACATCTTTGAAGACAATCGAAAATGATCAGCCAATGGAGTGGCTACCGATTTGGCATTTGACATATTAAATTTTTCTAAAACTTTGAGAATATACTTTTCTTGAGATAATCTAATTTCTCTTTTATGTCTATTTCTGATTACATCCATCCCAAGAATCCTCTTCGCTGCCCCTAAATCTTTCATGGCAAAACGAAGAGCTAAATGCCTCTTCAGCGCATGAATGACTCACATACCATTTCCAGCAGTCAACATATCATCAACATACAATGGTAAAATCACAAACTCACCAGTAGGAAGCCTTTTGTAGTAAACACACGGATCTGATTTGCAGCATGTAAATCCTTGTTGTGTCATTAAGTTATCAAACTTAAGTACCATTGGCGTGGAGCTTGCTTCAGCCCATATAAACTCCTCTTTAACCTACAATATAAATGCTCTTGCCCCTGTGTAATGAATCCCTCTGGCTGCTCCATATACAATTCCTCCTCAATATCCCCATGTAGAAACGTCATTTTGACATCAAGTTGCTCAAGCTCAAGATCCCAAGCTGTTGCTATGCCCAAAACCAAATGAATGGTTTGCATCTTCACCACTGGAGAGAAAATCTCATTAAAATCCACACCCTTTTGTTGAGCAAATCCCTTCACTACCAATCTGGCCCTGTACCTTTTACGTCCTCCATCTTCCTCTTTTATCTAATAGACCCATTTATTTTTCAATGCCTTACGATTTGGCCCAAGAGGAACCAAATCCCATGTCTAATTTGTATTTAAAGACTCAATTTCATCTTTCATGGCATCCATCCAAAACACTGAATTAACATCAGTACATGCTTGTTTATATGTTTGAAGCTCTATCTGATCAGAACATAGAGAGAATAGAAGTTCATAATCATCAAATCTTCTCGGACATGTTCTCTCCCTAGTAGACCGCCTTGGCTGTGTATGTTGTTCATCTACTAGACAATGAATATTAGTCAGACCTTTTGTAATTCCATCTAAAAATTGATTGCCAATGCCCTATAGATTTTCTTGATGCTGTATTAAGCCTTGCCCTTTGCCAACAGCAACAAAAGAGCATTAACCACTTGGTGGAGCAGACCGCAAGGGAAAGGGGAGAGAGCCCGTGGTTATTGAACAAGGAAGCACGCAGTTAGAAGACTTGGTCAACACATGAGTGGGTTGTGCGAAGATCAAAGGAGGGACAACAGACTCTGTTTGTGGTTGAACATGATCAGTCCCAATATTGTTGGTCGAAGTGTGAGCATTTCACCAGGGATCTAGGTGAGTGTGCGTTGAGTGGTAAGGAAATGCCACAAGTGCCAATGGTGTATTAAATTATGGAGTAGAGGATCAAGCAGCATGGGTAGAAGGGAATACCATGGGAGTATGGGTTTTGTTCGAACAGGGAGGAGGACCCATCTCTTACCTGTGGTAGAGCAGGGGTATGCAAAGGGGTGGGAACATTGATAGTAGATATGTGAGGAGGATTAATAGAAATAGGTAGTGTGAGCGTAGGAGCGAAACTAACAGATTTGGTCTGAATGTAGAGCTTTGAACAATGGAATCTGGGCCATTATTAAATAAATCACAATCAATATGATTATCAGAAGTAGCTACCATTTTGTGCAAACCAGAATATGAATTTTCATTGAATACAACGTCCCAACTTCGAAGCTCTTTATGAGCAATCAGATCCCACAACCAAAAGCCAAATTGGTCCTCACCATAACCCATAAATACGCACCTTCTGGATTTAAAATCCAATTTTGTTCTCCATTTTTTTTGGAATGTGAACATACACATCATAGCCAAACACCCATAAATGAGAAAGAAACCCATTTACAATCCACCTTTCTTCCGGAATATCAAAATCCAAACATGATGAAGGAGCTCAATTTGTTAAACAAACAATAGTATTGCACGCCTCTGCCCAAAATTCCTTCTCCAAACTGGCATTAGATAACATACAATAAGCCCTTTCCAAGATAGTCTGATCCAACCTCTCTGCTGCACCATTTACTTGAGGTGTATAAGGGACTCTTTTAATCCTCCGAATACAATGATTTACACAAAAATTATCAAACTCCGAAGAGCAAAACTCACCACCATTATCTGTTAGTAGACATTTAATATTTTTCCCAATCTGATTTTCCAACATAGCCTTAATAAGTTTAAACTTTGTAAATACTTCAGATTTCTCATTCAACATATAAACCCAAACTTTTCGAGTGCAATCATTAAGAAATGTGACAAAATAGTTAGCACCACCAAGAGAAGTTACCTTCGTAGGACCGAAAACATCATAATGCACAAGCTCTAATAAAGAAGATTTCTTCTCATGACCCGTCCTTACGAAGCTGGTGCGATTTGTTTTCCATTAAGACAATGCTCACACAACTCTAGATCAAAAGATTTGAGATCCAGAAGTCGGTCTCTTCGAAGCATAACTTCAAGACCTGTTTTGCTCATGCGACCGAGCTGCTTATGCCAAAGTTCAGCATTACTTTCCGCATTTTCCACAACCGCCATGGCTGCTCCCACTTCACTATTGCATTCTAAAACATATAAACTTCGAAATTTCTTTCCTTTAGCCAAAAATAACTAACCTTTGGACACTTTCCATGAATCAATATCAAAGTTAACATCACAACCTTGTGTATACAACTAACTAATTGAAATCAGATTATGCTCAAGCATATGAACATGCCTAACATCTTTTAAAAGCCATTGACTGCCATTTTTCAGAGACAATAAAATATCCCCTTTGCCAACAATATCACATTCTTAGTTATCCCCAAGAAAAACTTTACCAAACATACCTTTATGCTAATTTGTGAACACTCCGACATGGAGTAGCATGAAAGGATGCACCGGAATTGAGAATCCACGAACTTGAATCCATGTTACCAGCTGCGAGTACCAAAGCTCCATCATCTGCAATTTTACGCCATCCTAGATTACTTCGTTTTGAGCCATCTTGTAATTCCAACATTGTTTCTTTGCGTGCCCTGGTTTACCAAAAAACCAGCGTTATTTCTTCCTCTAGACTTCGAATGATGATTCAATCTGCTTTTTCCACTATTATTATTATGTCTACCTGTATTACTTGTGCATCACCGAAAAACATGGAGTAGCACGAGAGGATGCACCGGAATCGAGAACCCACAAACTTGAATCCATGTTACCAGCTGTGGGTACCAAAGCTCCATCCTCTGCAATATTTACGCCATCCTAGATTACTTTATTTTGAGCCTTCTTGTAATTCCAACATTGTTTCTTCGTGTGCCCTGGTCTAGCACAAAACTAGCAAGTGTCATTTCTTCCTCTAGACTTCGAATGATGATTCGATTTGCCTCTTCCATTATTATTACTATGTCTGCCTCTTTCACAACTTCTTCCTCTATTGCTTGTGCTCACAACAGTTAGAGCATCACCAAAAGAGGGTTCTTGGTGTTTCCTTCGCATGTCTTCATTGCATAATGTGGCTGCGACTTCATCAAATTTCAGCTTGCTCTTGGCTGCTATTGAAGTGCTCACAACCATTACTACACCTTCCCAACTATTCGGCGGTGAACATAATAATAAAATAGCTTGTATTTTATCATCTAATGGTATACCAACTGAAATTAGTCAATTGGCTGATTTATTAAACTCATTTAGATGATTCAACATCACTCCTCCTTTCATTTTCAAATTATATAGCTTCTTCATTATAAAAACTTTATTCGATGTTGAAGGTATCTCATACAATGAAGATAATTCCTCAACTAGCTCTCAAGTTGTCTTCTCACCTGAAACGTTAAACAACACGTTACTTGAGAGAGCTAAGAAAATCATTGCCCTTGCTTTCAAATTCAGTGTCCCATTCTTCGTCTATCAATGATCCTTTGCCCTTTGTTTTACCAAGCAATGCAAGTTGTAAATCTTGCTTGATGAGCAAAGATTCTATCTGGACTTTCCATAGCCCGAAGTTTTTCCCAAAAAACTTTTCGATTTTCCACTTATCCTCCTCATTCATGGCGCCTATAAATCTTCACCGATTTTCAAAAAATCAAATGAGCTTAACCAACTCTAATAACAATTGTTGAGCTAAAGAAAAATACAGAAAAGAATATAAAATCTAAAACTAAATCAAACAACTGAAAACACAAAATTTAACACACAGATTTATAGTGGTTCATCCAAAATCTCTGGATTACATCCACTCTTCAAGCAAGGCAATATCTCTATTCAAAATATAATTCTCTATACAATACAACAACATCAACTGGCTTTTCATATTCTATACCAATAACATTCAATGCAAGATGAAAAGGCTGAGAAAAGGAAGAGTCGGCAATGATTGGACTACACAATCAGAGCCGTTACATATTCCCTTGTTAGAATCGTTACATGTGTAAGGCTGTTAGAGAGCGACGACCCAGCACCCTCATCATCTTATTATTTGAACTCAATCCTTGTCATTCCTATGCAAAGTATTGAGCGAGTGGCAAAGACACTACCCCCACTTCATCTAGTTGCTCTTTTATCTTCTATACTATTGTATTGATAGAATGGCCATGATTCAAATCCCTTTGGTTGTTATTGAGAGCATCGCGTAAGTTAGGTTAGTATCATGCATGTTATCTAAAGTTAACAATCAGCAGGTTACTCTTCTTTATGTTGAATCAACATAATTTCTAAAAGCAAAATCAGGGGCGGTTATCAAAACTTATGGCCTAGCCATCACCTATACTTTGTCAAAGAAAACAATTCAAAAACTTTTGATCTACCACCTACAAATTTCAACTAAACAAAGACATTATTTCAATTAATAAATTTCTATGTGATTTCTAATTTGTTTAGGTCACAATTTTCATCAAAATAATCCTACTATGAATTTCCTCCCTAATCTTTTATAGTCTTTTCCAATTTTCACCTAAAAAATGTTTGTAAATGACCCTTAGTCCATTATTTTATTAGCGTCTCAACATGAGTTCCTTCACTAAAATCCAGTGTTCCTAACTTCAATGTAGAGTGAACATAAAAAAATTTGTTACTTTTTTTTAAAAACCTATTCCCCTTAAAACATTCAATTTGATATGCAAAAGTCATGTCTATAAATTGCATTTTTGGGCTTTATCAGTACTGTTTTTGGCATCGTAAAAACTCAAGAAAATCATGCACAACATGGAGTTTTATGTGGCTCTCAAGGTGCTAATGTGGTCTTGGCAGTAGGGCCACTTTCGTTGAATCCCACCCTATACCACTTTCGTTGAATCCCACCCTATACCACGATAGGGAGTGTGCCTAGGGCACTACCTCCAGACTTGCAAAGCGTGCTACCCCTTGACCTTGTTGGAGGTGTTGCCCCTGAACACCCACTTTATCTTTGAAGTACACTACAACTTTGAGTTAGTAGAATACAAGTCGGCAATGATTGGACTACACAATCAAAGTCATTACATATTCCCTTGTCATAACTGTTACAGATGTAAGGCTATTAGAGAGCGATGGCCCAGCACCCTCATCATCTTATTATGTGAACTCAATCCTTGTCATTCCTATGCAAAGTATTGAGCGAGTGGCAAAGACACTACCCCCACTTCATCTAGTTGCTCTTTTATCTTCTATGCTATTGTATTGATAGAATGGCTATGATTCAAATCCATCTAGTTGTTATTGAGAGCATCGCATAGGTTAGATTAATATCATGCATGTTATATAAAGTTAACAATCAGCAAGTTACTCTTCTTTATGTTGAATCAACATAGTTTCTAAAAACAAAATCAGGGGCAATTATCAAAATTTATGCCCTAGCCATCACCTGTACTTCGTCAAAGAAAACAACTCAAAAAACTTTTGATCTACCACCTACAAATTTCTACTAAACACAAACATGATTTCAATTAATAAATTTCTATGCGATTCTAATTTGTTTAGGTCACAATTTTCATCAAAAGAATCCTACTCTGAGTTTCCTCCCTAATCTTTTATAGTCTTTTCCAATTTTCAGCTAAAAATGTTTGTAAACAACGGCCCTAGTCCATAATTTTATTAGTATCTCAACATGAGTTCCTTCACTAAAATCCAGTGCTCCTAACTTCCTAGACTCATCATAAATCACTCGAGTCCACAAGCCAAGACATACTTTATGAGTCAAGAGATCCGTCAATCCGGTGAGTCAAGAGGCTAACTCGTCGAGTCTAGGCTTGTTGACTCAACTAGCATCGATGTAGAGTAAACGTAAAAAACTTTGTTACTTTTTTTTTTTATAACTTATTTCCCCTTAAAACATTCAATTTGATATGCAAAAGTCATGTCTATAAATTGCATTTTTGAGCTTTATCAATATTGTTTTTGGCATCATAAAAACTCAAGAAAATCATGCACAACATGGAGTTTTATGTGGCTCTCAAGGTGCTAATGTGGTCTTGGTAGTAGGGTCGCTTTGGTTGAATCCCACCCTGTACCATGATAGGGAGTTTTCCTAGGGCACTACCTCCAAACCCACAAAGCGTGCTGCCCCTTGACCGTGTTGGGGGTGTTGCCCCTGAACCTCCACTTTAGCTTTGAAGTACACTACAACTTTGAGTTAGTACAATACAAGTCGGACATTATCTAAACTCTCATCATCAGTCTTCCTGGATATTACTTGATGTATACATGTCGTCTGGAAACTACTTTTTCTTTTGGGTGGGATGATATAGTCGGCATAAAATGCCTATATGGTGTTTGATAATATTGGATATTTCTTAGTGTATTAATTGTCGTTAATGTATTAATTGGCATTTGTACTTATGTGATTAATGTATATGTATGTATTTGATCAAATTAGCTTCTATTTGATGATGTTATAGTGTCTTTAAGCTTTATCCAATAATGGGTGCATCAAACAAGTTTTAAATCCTTAAAAATCTTTATATTTCAAAGGTTTTTTCATTTTGCCTAGTTACGAGTCAAGTCATTCTCATCGAGTTTGAGTCTCGAAACTTTGATTAAATCTACTCATCATTTTATCTTTTACAAGATCTACACAACTTTACTCTAAAACAAATGGCACACTTTTACATAAAATATATTTATGAATTTACTTGACAACTAGATACAAATTTCACCAAGTCCATTTTTCAACAAAGCAATTCCCAAGAAATTTTTTCTCAAACTATGCAATTTGTTCCTTCTTTAGCTAGCTCCAAGACCATATTACAATTCTAATCATGACGACTAATTCTATAATGTTTAAATAAAAATTATATTAATGACACAAATCATAGAAATTCAAATTGCAAAAAGAAACACAACTACACAACAATTTGCACCTTGAAATCTACTGTATATTCCTTTGCATGTTTACAAGAATGCCTCCACAATCTTCAATACAGATGCTTCAAATTGTTACACTGCACTAACTTATTGAGCTTAGGTTTTCCATACATCTATTTATTATTTAGCTAAAAATTTAATCTTCCAAATTAGAAATATTATCTCACACAAGAGATGACTTAGAAGATTAAATCTAAATCAATAGTGATTATCTACACTTTATTAGACTTAAATAATAAATACAATACTTTCACTATAATCATTAAAACAAAGTTAAAAATGGATATAACTCAAACTACTTGCATGTTCATCCAAACACAAGAAACAACTCCTAGGCTTGGCATGAGTTTTGTCCCTAGGGGCCATGATAAAATGTAAAAATTTAAAATAAAAACCATACTCAAATCAATAAGGACACAACATCTACTACACCCCCTCCCTAGCTGATATGATAAAGTGTTGAAAGTAAAATACAACATCCTAGAATAAGTCATTGCATCTACTAGGCAGGGTGTCACTCTCATCCCTAGATGCCATAATAAAGTGTTGAAATTAAGTAAATCAAAAGAAAGATACTGCACCTACTAATAATATGGGTGCAAGTCTCATCCCTAGATGACAGGATAAAATAACAAAAAAAAAGTAAATTAAAAGCAAAGTACTGAAACTATGACGTTGGGTACAAGAACCATCCTTAAGTGACATGATATTTAGAAAAATACTGCACTCAACAGTGTGTGAATCCCATTCATGGATTGCATGATTAAGAGTGAAATCAAGTAAAATAGTAAATGTTGCTTCGGGCAGTAAGATGCTGAATTTACAAGGGTGGGTGCAAGTTCATTCCCTAGGCAACATGATGAAGTGTTGAATGCATCCAACAGTAAGAGAATCTAATAAATATGCTTGGTGTGAGTCCCATTTATAAACAACACTAGACACCCTCTCTTCCCAAACTTCTTCGGAGCTTTTCCACTGCCCTTTCAAGATATTTACATAATTGTAATGTCTTTGTAGGCATTGTTGAAGATGGTAGCTGCAACAGAGATCGTTATCTCTGGAATTATGAACGTTATTACTGTTATTGTTACATTCAGCTGAAAAGGACACTTATGTTTAAATTGTAATATTGAATGTACTGACATGTGTCATTCACATGCATTGAGGCATGAATATTTGAATAGTTATTATTAATTATAGGAGTTATGGGAATCTCACGAGACCTTTGGTTATAATGTGAAGAGTCTCTCTTATTGCTATATATTCGCATCTACCAAAGGATATTGTACACTTGAACATTTCTTTATCAATAAAGATATATTTTTTGTTGCGTGGCTGGGTTTTTCCCTTCATTTTTGAGGTTATTTCTGGTGTTTATTTGTTCATTTTTGGCTCTTTCTTATTATTATTTTATCATCATGGATTGCTGGGCTCTAGATTTAACATGGTATCAAAGCTGGAGTTTTGATAATAGTTATTTAGCTCTCCAATTCAAGTTGCTGCAGAAACTATTTATTTTTATTTTTATTGCCTTCACCATTGGGTGAGGTTCTTGGCTTCTTGCTATCATGTCCGTTTGATGATTTTGGTGTCATGGGACAGGAAATTTATTTCTATCATGCAGTCTATCTTTTCATGGTATCTTTAACTTAGTTTTTTAAAATGATTCGATTTTGGCCATCATATGTTTAATGAGATTTTTTTTTGAGTAATCGTATTTCTAAGATTCTCCAGTATTAAGTTTTGTTTGGCTTTCTTGCCCGTATCTAGTTCAAGACGAAATTTAGCATGGTCAGATAGCAATGTTTTATTTGTTGGGCTGATTTTGATCGATCAGTTTTTTTCTCCGCCTCGCCTTTGTTATCGAGTTTACTTGCCGATGTCTCACCTTCTCCACCATGACGTCACTGAATATTTGTTCCTTTTTTGTTTTGCATCTTGCGTCAAATTTTTTGCAGTATGGTGTCGGTTTCATTTCTTTTCATTGTTGCTTGTTTCAATTCTTTATGTATGTAAATTCCATGCAAATCAGCTGAGAAGGTGGAAATGCTTTCAAGCGGGAACTCAAATCAAAATCCACCCCTTTCTTTCAAATATGATCCGCAATTTCTGCAAGTCTGCCAAATTCCCCAAGAGCGTTACAGTAATGTAACTTAAATTTGCGTGGAAAGCTCATTCTAAGCGTTGATTCAGTCGATTTTAACATAGCAGCTGTATAAAGAACGCAATAGGATAGTGATAGTGGGAACTTCAACTGGGAAACAAAGAGAGTGGAGGGGTATTTGAATCAATTTGAAGTGAAATCGAAAAATTCTTCAGAAGAAGCACTTGCTAGATGGAGGAAACTTTGCAATGTGGTGAAAAATAAAAAGAGGAGATTCAAAAATATCGCCAGTTTGGTCATGAGAGCCCGAACCAGAGACATTCTAAAGCAGAACAAGGGTGAGGCTTATCATTTGTTTCCGTGCATGGTAACCATCGGATCTGTCATGTGCATCTAAAGAAAATCGACTCTTCTGGATGATCGATTGATTTAAGTTTATAGTGATTAATGGAGGAGGGGACCTTGTAGTGATGTGAATAATATTCGCATGCAGCCATACCTTGCTTCTTTGCTAAGATGTAGAGTATCACACCATAAGAAGCCAAAGAAAAGAAGATTGTTCGCATGGAGAAGAGAAGTATCAACATGGTATGCTTTGAAGGTAACGTATTTATTCTTCTCAGTAACATCATTGTAAATCTTATTGCGTCCTCGCTTTGTGCATGTTGTCTAAAAGAAAACGGATACTTAATGTCTATTATCAAAGTCTATTCTTATTATTAAATAGTAAAGTGCTTAAGATAATCTCGACAACTGTGAGAGAGACAGGAATGCAAGAATATCATATATGGGTTACAAACATGAATATTTTTTACAGGGGAATTTTGTTCTGAGATAGTAAAATTTTTGCATCACAATAGGTGTAGCTTTCAATTCAGGAGTTAACAATGTTGGGAATTGTTTGTTGCTTTCTGGAGGATGTCAAACTTCTCTTTTGCATCCATTTGTTTCTTGTGTATTGCATTCCCTTAGATTACTGCTGCAAGTATGCAGAAGTATAATCTTATTGTTAATGATGTTAAGGCATTCTTTATTAGTTTAAACATCTTATGGTAGGTAATCACGTCAAATATGTTGAAAACATTTAATATGCTTAATTTGACAAAACATTGTTGGGATCCTATGAAGATATATTGAGGAAATGTTAATCCCATAGATGTTAGAAGTTGTTCGATAAGGAAAAGAGTTGATGATGGATTGTCACTGAAAGGCATATATGGTGAGATTATGCTCTGATTTTTATATGAAGGAGAATCCATGTGAAAGAGATAAGTATTCGATGGTGTTTATTTCAAAATCTTATCTCTCTATATATATTTTTTAATAGATTGGTTTAATCTCTATTGATTGCAGGATGCAACAAGAATCATGAGATGAAGATATTGTTAAAAGTATATTATTGCATTCAAATTCAAAGCTCCAAGGGAGCTTGTGCTTCAAAGGGAAGCTTCATAGTTAAGAGGGAGTGTTTATGAAATTCCCTTCACTCTCATATATGCTTGTGATGCTTATGGTATCTATAAAATTTGAGACTTAAATGGAATCAAGTCTTGCTTTTATGCATATTTCTATTCTTGTATGAATAAATAAGATTGTAAGATCAGCTATGATAACTCTTTCACTATGCGATAATGAACATCATGTTGAGAGAGTCCATGATGTCATCACGTTGAGAGAGTCCATGATGTCATCATGTTGAGAGATTTTGTGATGGGAGTTGGATGTTACGTTGCAAGATTCCATGATAGTTCATGAGATCATGATTAATTGTTACAGGTTTTCATGTTGAGAGATTTCATGAATGTGATTAATTGTTACAGGTTTTCATGTTGAGAGATTCCATGAATGTGATTAATTGTTACAAGGTTTCATGTTGAGCGATTCCATAAATGTGATTGATTGTTATAGGTTTTCATGAATCTTATAGGATATATGGGATGAGATTTCATCATTAACATTTTGATTGTAGTCTTGTGTGATTGTTCGGCTAAAGATCTCTCTCTGGCTAAGAGGGAGTATTGAAGATGGTAGCTGCGATAGAAATCTTTATCTTTGGAAATATGAATGTTATTACTATTATTGTTACGTTCAGTTGAAAAGGACACTTATGTTTAAATTGGAATATTGAATGTAATGACATGTGTCATTCACATGCATTGGGGCATGAATATTTGAATAGTTATTATTAATTATAGGAGTTATGGGAATCTCAAGACCTTCGGTTATAATGTGAAGAGTCTCTCTTATTGCTATATATTCGCATCTACCAAAGGATATTGTACACTTGAACATTTCTTTATCAATAAAGATATATTTTTTGTTGTGTGGCTGGGTTTTTGCCTTCATTCTTGAGGGGTTTTCCTAGGATATTTCTGGTGTTTATTTGTTCTTTTTTGGCTCTTTCTTATTGTTGTTTTATCATCATGGATTTTTGGGCTCTAGATTTAACAGGCATGACACTCCAAAATGAAGCGTCTATATTTGACTATCCCAGAACTGCAATAAATACACACCTTTTCTTCCCAATTTCTTTCAACCCTTTCCACTGCTCTGCCAGGATATATACATAATTGTCCATATTTATGTAATTGTCCGAAATAAAATGTTTTTTATAGAGATATATGATCCTTTTCAAATTTGATTACCCCAAAATAGAAACAAATACAAATTTCCTTCCCAAACGTCTTTTGACCTTTTCCAATGCCCCTCCAAGACATTTACATAATCATCCAAAATAAAGTATTTTCCAACATTTGACTACTACCATACACATTTTTTCTTCTCAAACTTCTTTCGACCCAACGGTGCATTTCACATCTTGGAATTATAAACCTTAAAATAGATAAGGCTCGTGACATAGATGGCCTACAAGTAGAATACTTTAAATAGAGTATTGAATCCCTCATGCCTCACATCAAAAGAATATTTACAGGAGTCACGGAGAGGGGGTTTCTAGCAAATTGGACAACTACTATTGTCATCCCCTTGCACAAAAGTGGCGACAACAACAATCCTTCAAATTATCGCACTCTAATGATCAATCCTCTTATCAATAAACTTTTTCGGAGCACAATAGAAAGGCAACTCAGCAATTGGATTGAAAAGGAAGGAAAGAGGGCCAACAAGCAAGCAGTTTTTAGGCGCACTTGATTGAGAAAGTTTAGATACCCGAGGGGGAGAGGTTTTTTGCTGCTTTGTAGACTTCAAGAAAGCTTTTGACATGGTATCGAGAAGCAAACTTGGGAATAGAACGAAAGAATTGAAAATTCAAGAACATTATAGGGCTTGTTTACATAGGTTATATGACCAAGTCTGGGATAAAATCAAAACCAACAGGGCTTATAAGAATGTTTCACAAGTGATATTGGAGTAAAGTGGGGCTGCCCTTTATCCCTTGTTCTTTTCGGGATGTACATTTACAAATTAGAGAAATGGCTAGACAAGTTTGGTGGTGGTGGAGTTTATTTGACCAGCTATGTATAAAGTTGCTCCTATATGTGGACGATCTCATTCTACTGGCAAATACAACACAAGGTTTGAAAGAAAAATTAAAAGCCCTAAAGTTATTTTGTCATGATTTTGGAATGTAGGTGAACGCCAACAAGAGTGAGTTCATGATGAGAAAGAAGGTTTGTAGAGAATACGTAATTGAATGCAGCCCTTTGCAAGTGGTCAATGAATATAGATACTTGGATCTTGATTTCTACAATAAATTTAGTTGGGAAACTTGTTGAGAAAAAAGGTTAAGGGGGATGGAAAGTGCTACACTCACTATAGAATAGATGTAGAAGTGCCAAGTTATGGGATTGGAAAAATAGGAAGACACTTTTTGGGTTCCTAGTAGTGCCTGTTGTGCCATATGGCTGCCAGGTATGAGGCTGTAACACTTCAGCAAGTAAATGGAAATAAATAGAAAGATTGCAAAAACATCTAATCGCGAGTAGCCTTAAAATTAAATCATCTATTCCGTATGAGATTGTCTTGGTGGAGGCTGGGGCTTTTCCTATTGAAATGACAACTATGTGCTGATTGCTAAGCTACTTAATAAATTAGAAAACATGGAGAAACACCACAGGCCAAAAATAGCAGCACAAGAGAAATTAGACAAACGAAAGAGCACAACGATGAAGCAAAGCATGGATGGATAAGTGGGGTATTAAATTTTATAAGTGCCCAAGCATCAACGAGGAAATAAAAAAGTACATTCAAGGAAAGCATGTGGAGAGGGCATCTTGGGAGGAAGGAGTACTACATCAAAACATTTTAACCCTATACATGACCATAATTTTTTTAAAAACTACATAGGAATGGGAATAAAATGAAAAGCAAAAATGTTAATTAGCCAAATAAGAACTAGGTCACACCAAAAAGATGGGCGACACCCAACGAAGAGTGGGCAAATAGAAGATGTTATTGCACTCAAGGAGCGATGAATACCAAATGGCATTCCATCATAGAGTGCTCAACATAAGAAAACTTGAAAGCCCTAACGTTATTTGTCATGAAGTTGGGATGTAGGTGAACACCAACAAGACTAAGGTCATGTAGAGAATACATCATTAAAGACAGCCCTTGTAGAGAATACATCATTAAAGGCAGTCTTTTGCAAGTGGTCAATGAATATAAAGATTTGTGTCTTGATTTCCACAATAAACTTAGTTGGGAAACTTGCAGAGCAAGAAGGTTAAAAAGGTTTCAAGGGGGATGGAAAGCGCTACACTCACTCTAGAATAGATGTAGAAGTGCCAAGCTATGGGATTGGGAAACTAGGAAAAATCTTTTTGGGTTTCTAGTAATGTCTGGTGTGCTATTTGGCTGTGAGGTATGGAGCCATAACACTTCAGCAAGTAAATAGAGACAAATAGAAAGATTGCAAAAACATTTAATCACAAGTAGCCGTACAATTAAATCATATATTCCAAATGAGATTGTCTTGGGCCTTGGCCAAGGTCGGGGATTTTACTATTGAAACAACATGCAATCAGTAATGATAGGCAATCACTAAGCTACTTAAGGCAATTAGAAAATATGGAAAAAGACCATTGACCAAAAATAGTAGCAGAAGAGAAATTAGACAGAGGAAAGAGTACATGGATGAAACAAAACTACAAATGGATGGATAAGTGGGGTATTAAAAATTTAAAATAAGTGAGTGTCAAGCATCAATAAGAAAATAAAAAAGAATCTTCAATACACTGAGTATCTTGGGAGGAAGGAGTACTACATCAAACATTTTAATCCCAGACACAAGCATGCTTAAAAGAACTACATAGGAATGGGAACAAAATGGAAAGCAAAAATGTTAATTACCCAAATAAGAACTAGTTCAAATCAACTAGGGTGTGAATCAGGAAGATGGCGATACCCGAAGAAGAGTGGTCGAATAGTAGATGTCGTTATTGCACTCAAGAATCGGAATAGACCTAACAACATTAAATGGTAAAGTGCCTAGTGTACAAGGATATTTGGAAGAATTACACTAATCCCCTAAAATTGAACGCATGGAAATTTTTATTTGAAGAAGAAAAGATCACAAGAATAGCAAATTTCCTAACCAAGATACACAGCAGAAAATCCAAATTGGAGAAAGAAGAAAAGATCTAGTTGGTGAGGGCTTGTTGCGTTTGGTTGCTGCTTGTTCATTTTTGTTGACGGCTACCCGTGGGTCCCACAGGCATGTCAGAGTGTTGAAAATGAATCTAACTACACTACAACATCGCGCAGGGAGGTTCGAAGGTTAAAGTGTTCAAACCAACAAACATGAGACACTCAAGGCAAAAGTTAAAATGTTGAAATTAAGATACTTAAAAGTTAGTAGCCAAATCTCACATCCACGATCCATCATGGAGTCTCATGCGAAAATGATAAATAAAATTCAATCAAAAAATTCCTGAAAAAGCTGATTTTTGTGATGGACTACGAAAAAATCATGATTAGTGACAGAGATGAGTTATAACGACGTCCAAAATTTTAAATTTATCAAAAAGAGTTGTGAAAACTCACTGCTATCTGAAGGTGCTCCAAATGATTCGCGACAGAACCGTGAAAGCAGTCGCGGCGCATATGGCATGGTTGCTGGGTATTGCGAGTCGCGGGGGGCTTGATGCGCCGGGATTTGAACTCGCGACGTGGAGATCGGCTGTCCAAAGAATCGTCGGGCGTTTCATAAGATCTTAACTCTCGTCCGAACCTTGGTCTGTCATTAAATCCTAAACTGTGAAGAAAACTGTTGCCGCCGATGAAAAGCCTTGAACGCTCGTTATCAAATGAAACGGCCATGGACGCTCAGGTTTTACTTTTTTTTTAATTTTTACAGACGACTCTTTCTGCCCCACCAGAAAGACAATGGAAAAGTGAGTAAATATGGAGGGTTATAAAGAAGATATTTTTTCCTTGTTTCAGAAAAGGATAGAGATATGTCAGGCGCTGTGGATTTTGACGTACAAGGAATAACGGATACGTTGTACTTCTGTCATGTATAATACAGGGTGTATTTACGGGACAACCTCCACATGTCATGCCAGCATCCTGTATAACGGTTTTTTTTAAGTTAAAAAGGTCAGTGGGGCTTCTTTATTCTGGAAGTATTTGACGATGTAGATTTTGTAGAAAATTAGCTGATGTTGAAAATACCGATATTTGTCCCTGGTCAAACTGGTAGTTGACCAGAAGGTTTGAAGCGAAGATAGAAATGTGGATGAAACAAGGACTCATTGTGTCTAGTTTCCGCCGAATGCAATAATGTTTAGGAAAATTATTAAATTAGAAAATAATTTGTAATATTTTGTTTGTAATACACATTATCATTTAAATTGAAAAAATAAACCAACAAAATTTTTAGATGGTTTGATTTGGACACGAAAAAAGGGGTCTGGACTTGGTTGTCAAATTATTATATTAGTACACTTCATCGGCTCCAACAAATATAGAATTTGTGAGCTCTAATTTGTGAGGTATTTGTAGATGTAATTGCCTCTCAAAGTGAAAACAACACAACTACATGATAGACCTATAAAATTTAGATTGGGTGAAGATCTTCAAATATTTTAAGGATATGATGTATACTCCAAATATTATAGAAGGAAAAAAGATAAGGACCATAGATTTTTTTCTCAAAGATAGGTATGCATTTAATGCAACCACCCATCCAATGCATTAAATACAACCACCAATCAATGAGTCACATTTTACCAAAGGAAACATATAAACTTAAAGTTGAGGAAAAAATATTTTAAAGTCAACATTTGAATTGTTCTCCCATGACTGCTCATGGTACTAACCAATCAGAAAGAAGAATTTTATTTTATTTTTTAAAATTAATTTAAAAACTAAAAACCAGAAACATTATAGATGCACAAATATTTGTAAAAATTCATTTATTTGATTGGTTAGAATAAAAAAGAAATGAGCATTCACATGAATGCTATAGTATCTTGCCAGCAACAAGAACTAACAATATAAGAAATGGTTGAATAAATAGGACATTTATATGATATGGTTTTTCTAGTGGTTTATTTTCATATCCATTGACAATGCAGATTTTATATCTTTTGTAGCAACTTTGTGAAAGTAGCCAAAATCATTTTCAATGCAATGTTGGAATAGCGGCTCTATGAGGGAATGTAATAATCTTTAGGTAAGTGACAAGGTTAATGAGGATTGTGAACTGATCCATAGCAGTTTGTTGACTTTTATTATTCATAAGGCCTTAGATGCATGTAAAATGTCAAACAACAAAAATAGGGCTACTAATACTTTTCAAACAAATCCATGGTACCATGAGGAGTGTAAGGCAACAAAGAGATCTATAAAAGGGAAAGAAACAAACAAAGAACTCAAGAAGTGGTATACAAAACTATTTCGCGCCAAAAAAATGGAGAATGTTATAGCAAGGAAAAAGTTAATATCCCTTAGAAAGCATGACCCCAATAATGTTGTCTAGTGTGGAGCTTGATTAGTCCCCAGGAGGGAGATTGTTAGTTTGTGGTGACTGATCAGGGAAGTACTGTACATACTTCATAATTATAATAAAAAAAAAGGTCGTGACCAACATAGGGCCAACATGTTGTAACCGTAAAGCAAAAAAAAAATTGTATAAAAGGGCTTAGGGTTAGGTATATTTGATGATGTGTGATGTGAAAATTGCTTCTTGTGGTGGTATTGAGTTGTAAGGGATTACAGATTGTAATAAGGTTGTAATCACTGGATCATAATAATATTGGACTTTTGTTTGGTGGACGTAGCCTAGGGATTGGGTGAACCATGTTAAATCTTAGTGTTATGTGTTATGTTCTGTACGATTCAATATTTTCTATTATTGTTTATATTTGCATGTAATTGTTATTTATGTATGTGGTTTAATCCTAACAAGTGGTATCAGAGCGAGGTTATTTTTCAATTATCCTCTGTGGGAATGTCTCACAGTTGAGTGGGAGTCTCCCGGTTGAGTGGGAGCAATGGCAGACAAGGTAAGTTGAAGGTTGGCAAGTTTAATGGGTAGAACTTTTAGTTATGGAAGATGCAAATGGAAGACTGTCTTTATCAAAAGGATTTATGGAAGCCGTTAGAAGAAAAATCCAAGAAATTGAGAACTATGAAAGATGAGGACTAGGAGATTTTAGACAGAAAGGCACTTGGAAGGTAGACGAGGTAAGTTGAAGGTTGACAAGTTTAATGGGTAGAACTTTCAGTTATGGAAGATGCAAATGGAAGACTATCTTTATCAGAAAGATTTATGGAAGCCGTTAGGAAAATCCAAGAAATTGGGAACTATGACAGATGAGGACTAGGAGATTTTAGACAAAAAGGCACTTGGAAGCATTCGATTATGCTTGGCACCATTAGTGACATTTAACATTACAAAAGTGAAGACAATGAAAGAGTTTATGGAAACCCTAGCGAAATTGTATGAAAAGCCCTCCACTTCAAATAAGGTATTTCTCATGAAATGTTTATTTAATATGAAAATGACAAAAGGTGGATCTATTGCAGATCATTTAAATGAGTTTACTACTATTACTAGTCAGTTATCTTCTATGGGTATTAATTTTGATGAAGAAATTAAGGCTCTCTTGATTTTTTATTCTTTGCAGAATGGCTTGGTAATGAATTTGAGTAATTTTGTTTCTCGATCTAATACCCTATAATATGATGATGTGATTGGCGTATTTTAAGTGAGGCAACTTGTAGGAAAACCTTAGGTGGATGTATAATAGGAAGTGCTTTGAATGCACAAAGTAAAGGTAGAATGACTAAGAGAGGAAACAATTCTAGAAATCATGGAAAATCAAGAGGAAAATCAAAGGGAAAGAGGTCTCAATCCAGAGGACCGAGAGATTGTTGGTAATGTGGTAAACTAGGGCATAAGAAGAAAGATTGTTGGACTCAAAAGAACAATGAAGGAGATAAACCAAAAGGGAACAAGGAGGCAAATGTGGTAAGTAACAAATTTGAAGAGGATGCTTTGCTTCTTTCTTTAGAAAGTGTTGATGATTCATGAGTTTTAGATTATGGTGCTTCATTTCATGCTACACCTCATAGAGGTTATTTTATTGATTATGTCCAAGAGGATTTTGGGCTTATTTATTTGGGGGATAATTTGAACCCTGTCAAAATGCTGGAAAGGAAAAAGTTAAGATTAAGTTGCAAAATCAGAATCATTGGCTACTACATGAGGTAAGACACATTCCAAGGCTAAGTATTGTAATACCCCAAAATTGGCACATTACATCATTGAGTCTTTGAAAATTTGTTTCAACTTAATTTGAATCTTATGTCATCATCACTCGAGGCACCCTTGTTCCCCTCTATATGGCATCATATGTCATCTATCTTATCTTTCAATCAGCTGATCAATCTTATAACAATTCTTGTCAAAGTTTGATGGATAGGTATCGAGACAGTCTAACCCTGACTCCTGAGGATCAAGCCTCATTATGGGGATGATTCTACAACTCATGATAGGTCTTGTTATCTTTCATGCACTGGTATTCAAGTGTTCTATCTGGACTCTAGGGGATTAAGCTTTGTTCTGGAGATAATTCCAAATTCTTGTTGGGGGTTAAGCTTCGTTCTGGAGATAATCGTAACTCTTGCAAAGAATTAAACTTCGTTCTAGAGATAATTCTAAGCTCTTGCTTTCAATCACTATTCAATGGGTAGGTATTGGAACAGTCTAACCTTGACTCCTGAGGATTAAGCCTCATTTTGGGGATGATTCTATGAAACGTGATTAATCTTGTCATCTTCTAATGGATAGGTATCAGGATAGTCTAACCTTGACTCCTGAGAATTGAGTCTCGTTCTGGGAATAATTTTGTGAAGTTTGACAATCTTTGTTCTATCAATTTTGGTATCTAAGTATTCTATATGGATTCCCTAAGGTTAAGCTTTGTTTTAAAGATAACCTTTAAAAGCTTATCAATCCTGGTATCTAGGTGTTCTATCTAGATTCCCTAAGGTTAAGCTTCATTCTGGAGATAACCTTAAAAAGCTTATCAATTGGACTCTATATCATCAATTTTGGAACCAGATTCATTTCTTAATCTATGCTTCATACTTTTGATTTTTTTGAATCAACGTGTTTCTCGCACATTTATTCAAAGAGAGGCAAATATAATACCCCAAAATTAGCACATTGCCATGCTAAACCAATTCTAGTCTATTTAATCAATCTTAAAGTCCTATTTTACTAGGCAATTATGATTCTAATAATCTCTACTTGACCTAAGTGTCAAATGTAGGAAATCATCAATCTGTATTAATCACTTACTTTAATTAATTCCTGAATATTCATTGAATTGGCTAAATTAACCTTTTAATTGAATTAATTTAATTATAAGTTCTAGTACTCTAATTAAATTAAATTCACCCCTTTAGCTAATATACATGAGGAATTAAATATATTTGGTTTAATTAAATATCCTCATTCTAATTGTTGAATTTAATTATTCAATTATGAGGTCATATTTAATTTCTTTAAATCAAATATCTTCTCCAATATTCTCTCTTCGGTTTAGAAATGGAAACTCTAAGTTGACTGAAATCATAAAAATGAATTAAATCAGTTAACTCCTTATTCCACTTAAAAGCAATCAGTTAACTTCTTTTTCATAAGGAAACTTTTTATTCTGACTGAATCTTCTTTAGATTTTGACCATTCTTTCAATTTGATCTCAACCGTTGATCAAATTCTTGGATTCTATTTAAGAAGCCCTCAATTCCTCACTTCAAAGGTTGAAAGTGAATTACATCGAACTTATGTTGAATTAATTACTCGCATATTTACTTTCATATCTTTGATTTTCTTACATATTAATCTCATTTTTCTTGAATATGCATTCATTTACATTAATTATTCTTTCTTATTTCTAGATTAATTTGCATCTCATTTAGATTAATCTTGCACATCATTTAGCTTTAAAAATCCTTCATTCTAGATGTTTAATTGTTAGCTTCTCGGTCTGAGAGCGAATAGCAAAATCATTCTAGTTAGGAGGCAATAGATTGACCTGTTGGGTTATTTTGGATGAACAAACCCATGTTCATTCCAGGATGATTCCTCAGATAATGATCATGTTGAAGTGTGTGTGAATCACAGAGGCCCACATTTAGTACTCACATTTCTAGCACCCATTGTGGGGCCAAGAAATCAAGTTTTTGGCCTCATCTATTCTTTATTCTATAGTTTTTTAATGTTTTTTCACTTTCGTTCGTACAATCTCTCAATTTCTCACGCAAAAAATCTCATTCTCAGGCAAAGAAACTGAGATTTCACTCCCTATTCTGCACTCCCTCATGTAAGAAAATGCCAAATTTGTGTTTCTTCATGCGGCTTACTATACTTTCTCGCATGAGAAAATGCTAAGTTTACACTTCTTTGCAGGGTTCATTGCACTTTCTTACACTATGTGTTGTGTTTCTTCACACAAGACTTGACATCAATAAACTAAAAGTCTATACTTTTGCTTCATTTTCATGATTTCTTTGATCTGATGATTATTTTTGCAGCATTTATTTGATGATATCTAACCTCTGATGCAACTTAACAGTGGTTTTCAGATCGCTTGTCGAAGGAACCCTATTACAAACTCTTAAACAGTACTAGTGGTTTGATTGCAAGATGCCTAGTCAAAGATATGTATGTCAAAGAATCAATTCAAACCCACTAAAACATTGTGTCTTCTTTTTTTTGCTTTCTCACACATAGTTTAATAGAGCTTGTGAACTTTGTAGGGCTATAGACAAAGGAATAGGGGAGTATACTCTTTGCTACTTGGAAGTGATGCAGAAGAATAAATCATAAAACTAGATGCCTTTGGAAGATGGTACTCGAGGGAGGAAAGAAAGTTAGTGGTTCTCCCAAGCAAAGCTTTTTATGAAGATATGATGATTTCTTTTTAGGGGATCAAAGTCTTGGAAAAAGACAAGTTGGAATTGATAAGCTAACTTAGTGATGAACATGTTCTACGTGTTTGGGTAAGGTGGCGAGGTAGAGGAGTATGATCTTTCCCCTCGAGAGAAATTATAAACTTGGACACTTAGATCCAAACCACCAGTCCAAGTCAACTTTTAGAGGGCCTGTCAGAGCAATCCAACCTCTCAGAATGACCCAAGTGAGCACACACCTTTTACTGGTGATTCCAACTCACTATAATAAAGAATATTTTAGAGAAAAAGACTCCAAAGCCATGTTAATTTCCTCTTCTTCATTTTGATATCACATATCAAGATGAGGCTCTGTATGTTGCACTAGTCGGCACCAGCCCCAATCTTTCTAGTCAAGTGTGTGCACTTACAAATGTTAGTGTGGGTTGTTGGCCTCAACTTCATTTGCGAAGCCACTGGGGGTTAATGTGAACATAAGCTAAGTAAAAACTTCTTAGTTAGTTGCTACTCGGTTCACCTCCAAAAGGGGGTATAATCTTTGTGCAAGGAGGGGGAAGAATCTCTTCTATAGATACTCACCATAAGCACGTACCTGGATGCTGGAAGGTGGTATACACACTTGACCCCTACCACAAGGGTGCTCATTTAGCATATATATTATTGAGTCCTTGGAATACACCAAAAACACAGGCATCCTCTACTAGGGTGATACGGTCGTGTGAGGTGAATGCATGCACATAAGTTGTGAGACAAAAGTTTTGCTTCCTCTACCATTTTTTGTTATAGAAATAAAGCATGTCTTTTTTAAGTCTTTAAAAATGTCCAAATATTTCAAACAAACAAAAGGTCAAGACTACTCTATCCTTTTAAGTTGCTTTGTCCTCGGTTGGATTGTTTGTGACTACTGCTTGCTTCCCGTAGCTGAAAACAACTGCCTTTGTAAACCAAAACATGTCCAAAATATGAAAACAATACTAATGTCTACCTGAAACTTGTAAACATTGTTAGTCTTCTATTCAAAACTATCAAAACCATTAAAAATCTCTTCAAGTTCAGTCAAAACTTGTCAGTCTGGTCCTTTTCTTGCGTCTAGTTCTAAAAAAATTTGTGCAAGAAAACTATCTATCTATACTTCTTCGCGAGGTTCTTTGTAGTTCCTCGCACCCTTTTCTTTGTATCTTCACACTTGACAAACACTATCTTTTCAAGTCAAAACCTTTTTTTCAGTCAGCTATCAAATCCTTGTGCAACCTTGTGCATGTCATCACCTAAGAAAATTGGTTGTTGTTCTAAAACTTTTCTTGGTTCTTTGCACTTTCTTGCGCAGTTCTCTAGAAATCTTCATGTGACATCTTGTCTTGAAGCTGTCAAAATTGTTCTGCCAGTAGTGTCTTCTTACTTAGTTGTCTATATTTCCTCACCCTAGAGTCATTTTCTCATGCGATTCTATCAAAATATTTCAAAAACAATGAGCTATTTTGAGCTCCCTCTTCAAAAACTTGATCCAAGTCTAGTCTATGGCTATAAACATTACGCTATTCCTCTGTCTACAGTGGGCTTCTGTTTTAAAAATTGGTTGTCACTACTTGAAACATAGTACATCAAAATGGCTAGCAATAAATACACTCAGTCTAATGTTCCTAGTGAGGAAGAAGGGATTCTAATTACAAATATGAAGAAACAAATCATAATAATAAGCACTCAACTTCGAAGACTAAAAGAAGAAGAAGACACATCATCGAGCACATTCTCCTTGCAAAGTTATTCTAGTTCCTCTAAAAACAATGAGCCATCAACTTCTTACAATGTTGAAACCAAACCCTTGGAAAATAGTGTACCCAAGAAATCTAAAGGTATCTTTGAAAAAAAACCTTGGGAATTTAAACCAAAGTGTGATTTCACACCTTTGGGAAAATCTTATGAATTAACCTTAGAAGAACTTCTTGAAGAAAAACTCATTATTTTACCTAAGGTCACTTTGGTGAGAGTTTCCTTTATGGGTAACTATTGTGCTTATCATAGACATAATTTACATAAAACTTCACATTGTAAGGAGCTGAAAAATAAGATCCAAGATCTCTTTGATAATAGCATAATTCAAAAATCTAAACTCTCATCTACTAGAGATTCTATTGTCAAGAAGGATCAACATCATGAAACCAAGTCTAGTAATGGTTTAAATGTGAAACTTGTATCTTCCAACATACAACCACCTTCTAGAGTGTCCAATCCTTTCAACACATATTCACTAAACAAAGAACTCACTACTCCCCCTATTGACTATTTATACCCTCAAGGACTACCTTTAAAAGAAGCTCAAGCCAACAAATATTAGGTTGCAAGTATTTTCACTACCTTCATAGATCATACATCTTCATGTCCTACTATACCTATGAAGTCCACTCCAAGTAATTTTCCTTTCTGAACTTTAAGATCCTATTATGTTGACTCCAAGAATAAATTCGAATACAGATTTAGATACTCCCTCATCCTCGAAATTGGTTTCATGTCAAGAGGACTACTTAAATGATGAAGAAACAAGTGATGATCAAGACCAAGATTCCTTCATCCCCTTTCAAATCTTCCAAGATCTCGTGCCTCCATCTCAAGAGCCACATAGTCCTCCATGTCCCATGTCATGCACCTCTACTAAGCAAGATCAAGATATTCCTTCCAACATCCCTAAGGAGACTATTAAAGACCAAGATAAGGATACTTTTCCTATGCTACCTAAAACTCCTATTGAAGAGAAAAGTGTTCCCTCACCCTCTTGTTCTACCTCACTACATTCACTTCAAAACTATTCTCAAGCTTTAAATACTCCTGTCAAAGGTATTGCTCCTATAACAGTTACCCATAAATCTATTGATGGCTTTGGTCATGTTGCTCACTGTAAAGATGTTGATATCCCTACTCATGGTCCATTTACATTTTCTAAATCTATCCTTGGTCCCTATCCATCTAAGATAAAACCTTCAAGTCTTCCATCCATATTAGGACCTTATGTTCCTCTATCTCCTACTTCCACTCTCAACTCATTACACATTCCTCCTACCCTACCCCAAGATCAACAAAGATATACATACTTGTGTATATGAGCAATGTTAGTATGCTAATAGAAACCAAATTTAAATAAAGCTTCTACAAACTAAACAAAATTCATAAACTTCAAGATAGACTAAGATGAACTCTCAATTGAGAATATGAGCCATTAATGGGCTCTCTCAATGAGAAGCTCTCTTGTTGAGTAGCTTTGTCTAAATAGATAGGATGTATGCTCAAGCTTATTCTTCAAAAAAGGCTTCAAATGGAGTTGGAATTTGGGTGTGAGTGTATGGTTTTGATGTAAAATGGCTTCTCAAAATGGCATTATGACTTTACTTCATGGATTGTGTTATTTTGCAAAGGGGAAGGATCCAATTTATAGGCAAGAGGCTTGAGGGATTGAGGGCTAAGATGCAAGGATGGGAAAAATCTCATGGAGGGCTCAGATTGCATGAGAAGAGAGCACATGGATTGTGCTTCCTTATAGCCAATCAAGAAGTGACACATGTCACATGGTGAGAGGATGGAGGAAAGGGGAAGGATGAGTCAACAAAGCAGGCTCAAGGGATAAAATCTTCATAAAGACCCTCATAATGACTTGTAAGAGCAATAAAAGGGCTTGTAAGAGTCATTTATGACCTAGTGGACTTCATAAAGTTTTATGGTTGAGATATTTTGAGGGTGATGAGAGCAATTTCGACTTGGACTTGATTAAGAAGGTTTTAAGCTTGTTTAGGCTTGTGGAAATGATTAGAGGATGGATTAGGATGGTTTAGGATTAGCTTAGGGATAGGCAAGTGGATGACATTTAATGAGGGTGGGTGAAGGAGGAGATATTTGTTAACTTTGGCTTGGGTTAGTAAGTTTTAACCCATGTTTAGGGAATGTGACAAGGTTAGGAGGGGATTAGGATTAGGTTTAAAGACATCTTCTAGAAGAGTCTAGACTTTGGATGAGGATAAAGACTTTCTAGAATAGTCTAGAATTTCCTAGGATGAGGATGAAGACTTTCTAGAAGAGTCTAGAACTTCTTAGGATGAGGATAAATTAGATTTTTAGGAAATAAATAAAGTTTTATTTATTTCAAGGGTTTGGGTTGAGGAGATATTTATTAAAACTTTTTTAATAAACATGAGGATTAATATTTAATCTTAATTAAATATTTTGAGTTGGGATTAGGGGTAGGAAATGATGGGATTAGCCTTTAATCGAAATTAAAGAAGGATTAAAAGATTTTGGAAGAGGTTATTGGTCATAAGGAAATTGGCCAAGTTTTGGGCAAAAAATAAATTTTTTATTTATTTTAGGATTTTTGGTCAATTTATTAATTAAATAATTAATAAATAAGGAAATAATGTTTAAATAAGATTTATACATTTTTGGGAGGGATTCCTTAATTAAATATTTTTAATTAAGATAAAGGGATTTAATGGCATAAAAATTAATTAATTAATTAATTAATTAGTTAATGATGATGTCATCAGGTATTTTTTCAAAAAATAAAAATACTTTATTTTTTAAAAGATTTTTAAGTGTCTACATTTTGCCCCTCTTTGATGTGATGCCGCAAGTGGCATGGCATCAAAGATAAGAAAATAACATGCCCAAGGCTAGAGCAAAAGAGGAGAGAATGGACTAAGATATTTAAATAAAGCTTCTACAAACTAAACAAAATTCATAAACTTCAAGATAGACTAAGATGAACTCTCAATTGAGAATATGAGCCATTAATGGGCTCTCTCAATGAGAAGCTCTCTTATTGAGTAGCTTTGTCTAAATAGATAGAATGTATGCTCAAGCTTATTCTTCAAAAAGGGCTTCAAATGGAGTTGGAATTTGGGTGTGAGTGTATGGTTTTGATGTAAAATGGCTTCTCAAAATGGCATTATGACTTTACTTCATGGATTGTGTTATTTTGCAAAGGGGAAGGATCCAATTTATAGGCAAGAGGCTTGAGGGATTGAGGGCTAAGATGCAAGGATGGGAAAAATTTCATGGAGGGCTCAGATTGCATGAGAAGAGAGCACATGGATTGTGCTTCCTTATAGCCAATCAATGAGTGACACATGTCACATGGTGAGAGGATGGAAGAAAGGGGAAGGATGAGTCAACAAAGGAGGCTCAAGGGATAAAATCTTCATAAAGACCCTCATAATGACTTGTAAGAGCAATAAAAGGGCTTGTAAGAGTCATTTATGACCTAGTGGACTTCATAAAGTTTTATGGTTGAGATATTTTGAGGTGATGAGAGCAATTTTGACTTGGACTTGATTAGGAAGGTTTTAAGCTTGTTTAGGCTTGTGGAAATGATTAGAGGATGGATTAGGATGGTTTAGGATTAGCTTAGGGATAGGCAAGTGGATGGCATTTAATGAGGGTGGGTGAAGGAGGAGATATTTGTTAACTTTGGCTTGGGTTAGTAAGTTTTAACCCATGTTTAGGGAATGTGACAAGGTTAGGAGGGGATTAGGATTAGGTTTAAAGACATCTTTTAGAAGAGTCTAGACTTTGGATGAGGATAAAGACTTTCTAGAATAGTCTAGAATTTCCTAGGATGAGGATGAAGACTTTCTAGAAGAGTCTAGAACTTCTTAGGATGAGGATAAATTAGATTTTTAGGAAATAAATAAAGTTTTATTTATTTCAAGGGTTTGGGTTGAGGAGATATTTATTAAAACTTTTTTAATAAACATGAGGATTAATATTTAATCTTAATTAAATATTTTGAGTTGGGATTAGGGGTAGGAAATGATGGGATTAGCCTTTAATCGAAATTAAAGAAGTATTAAAAGATTTTGGAAGAGGTTATTGGTCATAAGGAAATTGGCCAAGTTTTGGGCAAAAAATAAATTTTTTAATTTATTTTAGGATTTTTGGTCAATTTATTAATTAAATAATTAATAAATAAGGAAATAATGTTTAAATAAGATTTATACATTTTTGGGAGGGATTCCTTAATTAAATATTTTTAATTAAGATAAAGGGATTTAATGGCATAAAAATTAATTAATTAATTAATTAAATAATTAATTAATAAATGATGATGTCATCAGGTATTTTTTCAAAAAATAAAAATACTTTATTTTTTAAAAGATTTTTAGGTGTCTACATTTTGCCCCTCTTTGATGTGATGCCGCAAGTGGCATGGCATCAAAGATAAGAAAATAAGATGCCCAAGGCTAGAGCAAAAGAGGAGAGAATGGACTGTGAGATGCCCCCTCAAGAAGGCAGCGGGGAGAGAAAGCGAGGCTCGGTGGCTTCTTGAAAAATACAAGAATCTGGGATGAGCAAGGAGACTCAGATTGGATTAAGAGAAGAGGTTTAGTTAGCTCAAACTCTTACTATGGGAGAATGATAAAGGGTGAATCAGAGGCACAAGAGGAAGCAAGCTTAAGATCTCAGGGATTGCAGAAGATGAAGGAGCGGAGCGCTATAAAAAAGAATCCAGGATAGGGAGATGGATGAGGGGATTATAAAGCTGATGCAACAAGATTTCAAAGAGTTAGATTGGCGGAAGATGGGTTTTGAAGATCCCTAGGACTAGGATTGTGGATCCCTAAAGCTATGAGTGATGAGTGATTCAAAGAGATACTAATGCATCAGCTGGGGTAGGAGAGACGGATGCTGGATATGGATGGGGGATAATGGAGATGAAGGAAAATCATTGAAACTTTTTGAGCGGGGGGATACTTCAAAGAGAAGTACCACCATGTAGTTGAGCACTAGATTTGCTATAGGACTATTGGTTAATTGCCAAGGTTACCAAGAACATCAAGGCCTTTTCACCAACCGTCCAAAGGACTGACAAACTAACTCAAAACAAACACACAAGGATTGCCCCAGCATCACACATGAATCCTAGAGGAAGCAGCGTGGAAACGACACTGGAGAACCCACAAGCAAAAAAGAAAAACAAACGAAAGACCTGATCAAGACCTTATGCTCTAATTGCCCCATTCGCAGCATACCATGATATGGAAGATCGTGGCAACCTTGAGGAGGGAACAAGGAGATTGCTTGGAAAAGATACTTCAAGACCCAAAAGGGAAGATCCCAAATCAAAAGAAAGTGAAAATCCAAAAGAGAGCCGTTTGCCAATGAGATGGGTAGGACAAGGTACTAACGGACCAAGATCAGACATGAGGAAAGCTATATCCTGCAAGGACCTATCAGAGAGCACCGAAGCTGGTGGATTTGGATGAGTGATGCGTCTGGCAAGCTGAACTAAGAAAGATAACACTTTGGTGATAGGAAATCTAGCTAAAGGATGCGTTGGAATAGCTAACCAAGATGTGTGATGGGTGCAAGATGTTGATCAAGGACGAACTGACATAAACGTTGGATAGATACAATGGTACTAAGCTAAAGAGGATGTACAAGCTGATGGACCAAGATATGTTACAAATGTACATGTTTGTTCATGTTTTGGTTTTTGTGAGATGGAAATGTTTATGAATGATGGGATGTCTATAATAGGTGATAGGTGGATAGGTAGATGGTTTGCGAAAATCTTAAGTGAAAATGGGGTTTTGTGTGTGCACGTGATAGTATACAAGCTAGGATACAGGATTATTTATAGGCTGGAATATGGTACAAACCTTGGACAAGATTCGGATAGACAAGGTATGGTACAAGATTTACAAGGTATAATACAAGCTTTGGTACAAGATTTACAAGCTGTACAGGAGGTATTTACAAGCTTCATCAGATTTTGGATATTTGGTTGGAACACTAAGGGAACAAGCAAGTGTGTCTTATGGGATGGTGGGTGAATGGATGAGGGATAGGACAGTGATAGATACTGGATTAGTCTTTAGTACACAAGGCGCCTGAATTACCAGGTTTTCACCAAGGTACCTATCCAAGGTGCTTGAATTGCCAAGTTTTCACCATTGGATGCTTATTTCTCTTTACTATTTTTTCTTTTGTATTTTTCAAAAGCTGGGTATACCAAGGATCTTCAAGCATAGAACTTCTTGAGATGAATGATGTTAGTAGGATCATTCAAGAGTTCTCCTTCTGGTGTAGATAGCTGATAAGCTCCGGAGCCAAAGGAAGCAGTGACAACATAAGGACCAAGCCATGTAGGTTCAAACTTGCCTTTCTTTTCTCGATCTACTTGGACTTTCATGTTCTCTTTGAGGACCATGTCACCTAGCTGAAAGTGTCGTGGAAGCACCTTCTTGTTGAAATTCCTTTTGAGACGAGTTTGATAGACTATGAGATGATCATAGGCTTGTTGTCGCTTCTCGTCTAAGAGATCTAGCTGGGTGAGTCGAGCTACTCTATATTCTTCATCTGATATTTGCCCTTGCAAAGATATGCGCAAGGAGGGAAGTTCAACCTCTATAGGTAGTACCGCTTCGGCACCATAGACTAGGGAGTATGGAGTTGTGCCTGTGGATGTACGGAAGGAAGTTCGATAGGCTGGACATTTAAGAAACCTTGTTAAGTTAAAATACAAATTTGCAAAAATCAATTTGAGTAGTTCCTTGGACTCACCTCTTTTCTAATCACCCATCAAATATTAACCATTGGTTGCAATCTCAGCGCCATTTATGGGGATGGGTCTACTTGAAAAAGGTGTTAAATGTTCCACAATCTAACTCACTCACTTGGTCTTTGAATGTTTGCTTTAACTTTATCAAAATTCTTAAATGATCAAAACTCTAGATTAAATCGATCACACTTCAAGTTTGGGCACTAAAATTGAACAACAACTGACGTGGAGAGCCTCCGGGCACACGCTTAAAATCGAATCTCACACACTTTTGTTTTGGGCTTAAAACAAACTCACACTCAATCTTGAATGCCTTAAAGAAAATTAATCGATACTTGACGTGGAGGGCCTCTGGGCGCGCGAGTTTGCTTTTGTTGACCCTAACTCTTCTTATTGTTTGCATTCTTCGATTGATTTACTTTTGTTGGCGCTTCAAGTTGGAATTGAACATTGTCTCTTAAACACGAGTGCTTGCAAAGTCTAGATTAGCACACATAAGAGTCAGTTGGTAAAAGAACAAGCGTGTTTTTTAGCCCAAGGTCATCCAAGTCTTCTCTCCCCTTGTCGTCTTTCGAGGCCATCTTGGGTGCATAAGATTAGGATCCAAAACCTTGTTTCTTTTTAGGAGGCTTGCTTGGGGATTTCATCACCCCTTGGATGACCTCAACTCCAGAGTTCTGGCGGAGTATAAGAATCGGGAGGTGAATCAAAAGACACCTCTCTTGGGTTCAAGATTTTTTCACTCGGGCTAAGCCTCAAGGAACTTTATACCCTTGAGAAGTGAAAGAGGAGAAGTGGGTTATCGCTCCTCTTGGCTGTGTGACATCTTTTTGGTCTCATCTATGGATTTGGGCCTCACGTACCTTGGGTATATCGAGGACTCCTTAGCTAAACCAACTATCAGCCTTGTAGACAACCATCTAGGATGTTAATGTGTTTGAGGTGACTGATCGAAACATTTGTAGAACATACACACTCCTTGGCGCAAGTATCACTTTCTGAGAATCAAAAACTTCTATCTGGTTGTTTCTATCTATTGCTTGATCTTTTATTTGTTGAATGAATGTTTGCCAAACTTGGTCAATCCTAGCTTAGGGCATACTTAGCGTAGTCACTGCCTATTCCAGAAGTTGAATGAGTTGAAGCAAAACAACCAAGATCTCTCAAAGCCAAGCAGATTCAAAAATTGATGTCAAAGCAACCCAAACCCAAACAAAAGTTCCACAAAGTTAAACTCAAACCATCTCTAGCATACCAAGAACTTTCAGCCAAGAGAAAAGAAATAACACCAAGCCCACGAATTGCCAAACTCCACAAAGCAGAGGAAAAATCTATCAACGAAGCACTTCAAGAGGCCTGGTTAGAGCGCACCATCAAATTTAGCCAACATCCAGGAGTTAATCCTGCTTATGCCTTACCAACTAGGCATGATTTCTATGATTAGACACCCTTGTTTCTCCACATATTCTTGGATAAGCTTCACTTTAGAGCCATCTTTGTAGAAAAGTCAGCCATCTTAGGTTATCCCCTTAAGCATTATTAGCTCATCCATCTCATTTAGAATCAAACCATCTAGCCAACAATCGAAACCTCACATCCAAGCCTTCAAAATTGTTGTCACTTTTGCCAAAAGTTTGCCACTCCTAAAATCTTCCAAATCCATCAATCTCACCAAGGTTATCCCTTTGACAGAGCTTTGTCTAGGGTAATCTAGCTTTGTCACTTGTTATCCCTCATCACCTTGAGCTAAAGGTTGGGATCCACAAGTGGTCAATCTTGTGTTCTTCCTAAAGGATCATCAGTCTATCCTTAAGTTGACACAATCACCACCAAGCTTGCACATAGGAAAGCAGACCTTTCGTGCTTTGGCAACATATCTTTGAAGTTAGAATCTCCAACCCAATCCTCCTTATGTTTTGTCATATAGCTTTGCCTTAACCTAGGAAATCATTTGCATAGAGAAGCCTTCCCCCTTTTGCATCCACTAGCATTATTGCATCTCATCCCTAGGAGCATTTTTCATGCCACCCGTCACTCGCTTAGCCAAGAAGAAAGAAACAATGGAGCCCTATCATTTGGATTGAACAACCTCACCCCCCTTGAGCACTCAGCCATCCTTCAGCCCAGAGAAAGCTATGCCATCATGTACTGACATTGAAGCTTTCATGAACCAACCAGGAAATGCAGTATTGGTAAATGCCATTATAGACAAAAACAAAGAGACAATCATGGCTAATTTTCGAAGGGAAAATGTAGGAACCTTTGACTTTGGAAGAACCCCTCCATTATCAGATCCATCTCACCCATTTTTTGGGCAGCTACCACCACGCATAGGCTCTTATGATCCAAATTATCCTCAATATATGCCAAAAGAAGAGCCTCTAGCCAATCCATATGATCCAATAGACCCAAACATACCATCATCCACCCAAGTTGAAATCTCCATGCCACAAGCCAACCCAGCCACCACCACTCCATCCTTGGTTCATACCTCTATGCTCCAAACCCCCTTTACCCAAAACAGCTCACCGTTCACCCCCTTCACTATTGTTGCTGCTTCTCCCCAACCCAGCCTTCCAAATCCACCCATCTCCCAAATCAGTGCTAGCATCTTTGGCCAACCTCAGCAATATACAACAGGGATGCCACCCATGGGGCCAAGTAATCAACCTTGCATCACCCCCAACTTGTTCATTGTAGCCCAAAGCACAATCCCATCATTTCCATTAGGTCTTGGGAGCTCAATACCATTAGCCACAAATCTACAAGCTACTACCCTCACTCCACAAAGCTATCAAATACCACAAGCTACTACCAATTTTCTACCAAGCTCCCAAGTGAACCCAACCCCTGCCACCACTCTACCGAGCTTCCAAATCCAACCACAAAGCTATCAAACCCCATCAGTTCCATTCCCAAGCTTTCAATTCCCACCACCTCCACCACCAACTAATCCATTACCTCCAATTACCAACTACTTTTCAATGCCACTTCTAGGAGGTAATCCACCACCCCAGCCAACCATCAATTATTTGCAGATACCATCCCAAATGGGGGCACAACCCACATATATTGGTCAAACCCCACAAGCCCCCCGATCCTTTCCCCAAGCCTCTCAACCATCTTATACCTTACCTCCACAAAGCAATCCATTTATCCCACAACCAGCTTATGTTCCTCAATCCCAACCTCAAATCCCATATCAACAGCAAGCCTCGCAGCACATGCAGCAATATGCGCCACCTCCCCCTCAGCAACCTGTCATCCACCATGCAGCTGCCCAAACAATGTACAATCCCTATCAGCAAATCCCTCATAGCCATCCATATTCAGTGGTCCCATCCAACACATACCTACCTCAAGGCACTCCTACATTGGGGGCACCCCAGCCATCACCTATCAATTCAGAATGGGAGCAAATGAAAATAGCTCTGAAAGCCATCCAAGAAGGGAATGATCCGAAGACATTCAAGTTTGAGAATGTGTGTCCTTACCCATTTGACAGAGCCATTACCATGACACCATTTCCCAAACACTTTGAGGTACCCAAATTTGACAAATTCAGAGGAAAAGGAGACCCTGTCACACATATCAAAGAATTTTACATGCACTGCCAGGACGTAGCATACAATGATGTCTTCCTCTTGCGCCTTTTTCCCAAAAGCTTGGCTGGACCAGCTCTTGAATGGTTTTATAGAATCCCCTATGGCACAATTAAAAGCTTTGTTGAATTATCTGAGGCATTTGTAGCCCAATATGCCCATCTTGTTGAAACAGAGCTATCAATAGTTGATCTTGTCCACACCAAGCAAAAAGGTGGAGAAAGCCTTGCCGAATACCTGCAAAGATGGTAAACCCTTACCACCCGCATATCCTGCACCTTGCCAGAACGCCATGTGGTGAAAATGTTTATTGATAATGCCCATCCTAGCTTGGCTCACCACATGACCATGAACTGTTTGCAAACCTACAAAGATATCAAAGAGAAAGGAATGATCCTTGAGCAAGGACTCATTAAAGATGGTGTGGTCAAGCTTTACAAGGAAGCCAACCAAAATCAATCACATTCCAATGACAAGTCTAGGTATTGGAACAAAAACAAGCACGTTGCAACAAATGGCGTCACTGACACCAGACATGTGAATATTGTTGGTCCTTCTCACAACCAGTCCAACCCACCATATCAACCAAACAATCAACAAGCTATCAACTACCAACAACAGAATAACCAAAGCTATCAAAACCACAATCCAAGACCCAACTTCCAAGGGTCTAGCAATCAAGCTAATGCCATCAATGTAGCTGCAGGACAAAAGCCTAGATTCCAACCTACACCTAGAAACTATACACCCCTTGGTGAGCCATTAGATGTCATTTTTGAGAAATTAGTCAAGGAAAACCTCATCAAATTTCCTCCTACCCAGCAAATTGACCCAAGCCAATCCAAAGCTGCATGGTACAAAGATAATGAGTACTGCAAATTTCATAGGGTAAAAGGTCACACTACCCTCAGATGCATGAAACTGAAAGACTATGTGCAGGACCTCATTGATCGGAAGGAAATCACTGTTGGTGCCCAAACCTCTCCCAATGCAAGCTTACAGATCTATCAAAATGCTTTTCCTCCACACCACAACCAAAATCCTAGAAAAGCACCTATCCAAACCAACAACAACAACACCAACAACCGTCAGCCAAACCAACAACATGGGAAGAACAATGACCACACTTCATCCTATATAGACTATGGTAGCCTTATAGGTTGTATATCTGAGAAAGAGCCTTCCATCAATATTATCAATATCCAAGGACCAAACAATGAGTGTGCAGTCACCACTCGAAGAGCACGATTTAACATCGCAGGCCCACCTGTTACACCAACACCATCAGCTCCATCAAAAAGCCAGTACAATATCTTGGAACACCTTGGGAACATGCCAACCCAAATCTCCATTTTAGACCTTCTTCGCACTAGTCCTGTGTACAAGAACATCCTTGACAGTGCTCTCATAGAATCTCGTGTCCCTTCTGATATCAATGCTACTGATTTTCATAATCTTGTTGGACACCTCTCATCCTCATGTGCCCTATCGTTCAAACCCACCGACATACCCGTGGTCGAGCCAGATCACACCCTTCCGCTTCGCATAGCCATCATGGTATCCAACTTTGCTGTAAAAAGAGTAATGATAGATAATGGATCAGCCTTGAATATTTGCACCCTAAAATTCATAAAACAAGCTGGGTATACTGAGGCAGATATCATCAGTGAGGTTATCACCATCAAAGCTTATGACAACTTGGAAAGCACCACAGAAGGAACTATTTTGCTGCCAATCAAGGTTGGGCTAGTCATCCAAGAGACACTCTGCCATGTTATTGATCTAAACCTACCATTTAACATCCTCCTCGGTCGCCCATGGATTCATGCCATGAAATCTGTTCCATCCACTTACCATCAGTGCATCAAATTTTTGCATCAAGGCACTGAGGTAACCATCCATGCCGATCCAGAACCCTTTGCTTACTGCAATGCGGTTGAAGCTTCGTATACAAACCATTGCCCTAGAATTGATATCGGAACATCCATCGCCAGCTCATCCCACACTTATAATGACCCAGAAACCATCCTCGCCTCTACCCTGTCTACCGTGAAGATCAATAACAAAGGTTGTGGAGAGTATAGTCTGTCAGATGCATTTGCTGTCGGGGCACTCCCACTTGATCCACATGCCCATGGACGATCGACATATCACAAAGCTAAGGAGATTCCACCTCCTCGATACAAACAGTTTGGCCCAACAACCTTTGTATCCTCAAAAATCCCTCTTCATGAGGAGCTCACTCCAGATATCAACAAATGGTTACATAAGGATGCACCTCAAAAAAATCAAGCACGCCTTGATCACTTCAGCCAAAAGTATCCCCAAGAACATAAGCTCATCACTGACAAATGGAACTATCAAGGTGGTGGTCTAGGACCAGAGGAAAGAGGCATGCAGTGCCCCATCGACGCACACAAGTGGGAATCGAAGTCAGGTCTTGGCTTTGGCATACCCACAACTGGGGGCACCAATGAGAACGGTCACACTTTTTTGAACATTCACCGCAACCTTGTCGAAATTGAAGACATTCTTGAGGAAGTTGAAAAGAGAGCCTACGACGATATCCTAGACCAAATCTCCCTTGGAGACTCTATTCTCCAAGAACTATCCATCCACCTCATTGACCTACCACTCGCCCATCCACAACTCATAGATTGGGACCAACCAAGTGTCATACACATCGATGAGTTCACATCAGAGGAGGCACTTCTAAGATTCATGGGAGCTGAAACTCCTCACAAGAAAACAAAGCCAGATTCTGCCTATATCTACAAGCTAGATCCCAAGGGGTATTTTGGAGAAAATCCCCAACCTAGTTTCGATACACCCAAAACTGGAACTAAGGTGAATCTGAGACTAGCTAAGGCAACGAAGAGAACCCCTCAGTAAGAAAATCTAGAAGAACATGAGGATTTAGCATTGCCTCCTCAAGATAATCGACCAGAGGTGTCTTCTATTCTAATTAAGGATACTCGAGAAGTCAACATTGGTTCTTAAGAGATCCCCAGACTTGTTCACATTGTTGCATCCCTATCACAAGACCAAGCTGACCTCCTCTTTGAGGTCTTAAGAGAGAACATTGGCCGATTTGCATGGTCATATCAGGACATGCCAGGACTTGATCCAAAGCTTGTAGTTCATCATCTTGCAGTTGATCCAAAGATCAAGCCTGTCAAACAAAAGCTTAGAAAAATGCACCCCAAGGTGGCATTATTGGTCAAAGCTGAATTAGAAAGAATGTTAGCTGCTAAGGTTATCTGACCTATTGACTACTCAGAGTGGATCTCCAACATGGTCCCTGTCACTAAACCTTCCGGTGACATCAGAATCTGCACTGATTTTAGAGATCTTAACAAAGCCTGTCCAAAAGATGATTTTCCCTTGCCCAACATAGATATGATTGTAGATCTTACAACTGGACATGAAATTTTGTCCCTCATGGATGGATTTTCTGGGTATAATCAAATCAAGATTGCAGAAGAGGATCAGCATAAGACAGCATTCACTACCCCTTAGGGAACCTTTTGCTACAACATGATGCCTTTTGGCCTAAAGAATGCTGGGGCTACCTATCAAAGAGCTATGATAGCCATTTTTCATGATCTCATCCATAGCATTTTGGAGGATTATGTGGATGATATCTTGGTCAAGTCTCATACCTTCATGGATCATCTTGCTTACCTGGAGAAAGTCTTTGATAGGTTAGCCAAATATCATCTCATGCTGAATCCCAAGAAATGTGTCTTTGGGGTCACATCTGGCAAGCTTCTAGGCTTCATAGTTTCTAAATGAGGTATAGAGATTGACCCCAAGAAGGTCAAGGCTATCTTAGACATGACTCCTCCCCAGACACTGCGACAGCTTCGCTCTCTTCAAGGAAAGCTCCAATCTGTTTGGCGCTTCATCTCCCAGCTTGCAGATAAGTGTACACCATTTTCACATTTACTGAAGAAGGATGAGAACTTCAAGTGGGATCCTTTATGTCAGCGCAGCTTCGACCATCTCAAGCAGTATCTCATCAATCCCCCTATCTTGGTTCCACCAGTTCCTGGTCGTCCCCTAATTTTGTACATATTAGCAACACCTACTGCTCTAGGGGCACTTCTAGCACAACTTGATGACTACAACAGAGAAAGAGCCATCTACTACATCAGTAGAACCCTAGTTGGTTATGAACTCAATTACACTCCTATGGAAAAAGCTTGTTTGGCAGTTGTTTTCTCAACTCAAAAGCTTCGCCATTACATGCTAAGTCATACCATCCAACTAGTCTCCAAGATTGACCCTCTCAAGTATATGCTCTCTAGAACAGCACTTACAGGCCGTTTGGCCAAATGGGTTATGCTCCTTAGTGAATTTGACATCCAGTATGTGGATAGAAAGGCAATCAAAGGGCAAGCTATAGCAGATCACCTAGCTGATGCACCTCTAATAGATGCTTATCCATTGATCACAGAATTTCCAGATGAGCATATTTGTCTAATTGAAGAACAACCCCCATGGAAACTTTATTTTGATGGCTCATACACATCTCATGGATCAGGGGCAGGAATATTGTTGGTCACATCTCAAGGCGATTACATTCCAAAAGCCTTCAAGCTACAATTCCCTAGCACCAACAATATAGCTGAATATGAGGCCCTCATAGCAGGATTAAAGATAGCTGCAGAATGGAACATTGTTGAGCTACAAATCTTTGGTGATTCTCAGCTCATCATCAAGCAAGCCCTAAATGAATATCAAACCAAAGATGAAAAGCTATTACCCTACAAGGAGCTAGTTGATCGGCTAACCCAACATTTTACAAGGCTTCAGTTTACACAAGTGCCTCGAATACAGAACAAAGCAGCCGATGCTATGGATACTATCGGCTCGCTCTTGGAAATTCCCCAAGCAGCTACACAGTATGAGTTTTTAGTGGAGCAGCTCCTCACACCCGCCTATGCGAATGAGGATTCAAACCATGTTTGTATCTTGGTTGGTCCCCAATCCCCTTGGTACCATGAGATTCACGCTTACCTTAACGATGGTATCATATCCCCTCACCTCACACGTACCCAATGCCAGAACCTGATCCGAAAATCATCCCGCTATGTTATCATAGCCAATACCCTATATCGTCGGGGTTATCACGATACTCTCTCTCGATGTTTAGACCAAAATGAGGCCGCGATGGTGTTAAAGGAAGTACACTCTGGACTTTGTGGTGCCCACACGAGTGGTATTGTCCTAGCGCGACAAATCCTTAGAGCAGGCTACTATTGGCCTACCATTGAAGAAGACTCCTGTGACTTTGTTAGAAAGTGTCTCCCATGTCAGCAGCATGCAAATCTTGTGCACGCTCCGGCACAGGATCTACAACCTATTGCACCACCTTGGCCTTTCGCTTGTTGGGGTCTTGATCTAGTTGGAACTATCACACCCCTCTCATCTGATGGACATAAATGGATAATAACAGCTACAAACTATTTCACTAAATGGGTGGAAGCAGTCCCCCTAGTCTCAGCTACAGGAGTTTAGGTCTCCAAGTTCATCTTGTACCACATTGTTTGCCGCTTCGACATCCCATCCACCATCTTCACCGACCACGGAGGTAACTTTGAAAATCTCAACATGGAAGAATTATGCACTTCCCTCCGCATCCATCACCGCTTTTCTAGCCCATATTTCCCACAAGGTAACGGCCAGGCAGAGGCAACTAACAAAACCCTCCTCAAAATTCTAAAGAAAGTTGTTAATGATTCCGGCCGTGATTGGCACCTACAAATAAATCCAGCCCTAATCAAACTTTACCTAGATTGCATGTGGAAAAGAGATTTGTTTTGTTCAATTTTTAGAAGCTCCAAATGAAGTGTTTGATATTGCAATGGTTAATTGATCCTTATAATTCAAGATTGGATTTTTTGTTTTAATCATGCATTCAAGGAAAATTTGATTTTAATCCATGGCATTCAAGAGTAATTTTAGCAACATGCATTCAAAGAAAAGTGGTTAAACATTCAAGTGTTTTCTTTTGAGCATTCAAGATTGAGATTTTGTGTGTTGTTTTAAGAACTTTGAAGTGCTTTGTTTTAACCTTAGATAATTCAAGATTTTTTTGGACTCAAAAGTGAAAATGACTCTTTGGATTTTGGTTTTCATTCAAGATTTTGTGTTCTAGTTTGCATATTTTAAGCCCAAAAATGATATTTCTAGATTGTTTTGATGCATGAAAAACCTAAGAAACATTCAAGATTTTGTAATAAGACATTTGTTTGGAACAAATAACAAAGCTTTTAGGACAATTTTTTAATGGATTTAATTTTAGGACAAATAACTTGTTAAAATATTTTTTCTTTTTTGCAAATTTTTAATTTTTTAATGGATTTAAGTATGATTTGGGGGTTCATTTGAAGCACTAAAAAGAAGTGTGTATGATTTTGCTTCCTTAAAAATAAAATGGCCAAGATCTCCCACAAGAAGAAGAAGAAGTAGATGGAATAAGAAGAATATAGACAAGAAGAGGAAGAAGAATTTCAAGTTCTTTGTCCACCTATAAGCTTGAAAAATCTGCAAACACTATGAGATAGATTATGAGTTCCTTTGTCTTCTTCATGCTCATGTGGACCTACAAAACCAATTTTTACAATCCTACCAATCACAAAAACAAGAAAAATTAGCCAAAATCAGCAAATGACATACAAAACTTGACTAAAAAAGCTAATGAAGATAACCCATGCGGGGTCCCACCGAGCGTGCCAAAATGTATATGAGCAATGTTAGTATGCTAATAGAAACCAAATTTAAATAAAGCTTCTACAAACTAAACAAAATTCATAAACTTCAAGATAGACTAAGATGAACTCTCAATTGAGAATATGAGCCATTAATGGGCTCTCTCAATGAGAAGCTCTCTTGTTGAGTAGCTTTGTCTAAATAGATAGGATGTATGCTCAAGCTTATTCTTCAAAAAGGGCTTCAAATGGAGTTGGAATTTGGGTGTGAGTGTATGGTTTTGATGTAAAATGGCATTATGACTTTACTTCATGGATTGTGTTATTTTGCAAAGGGGAAGGATCCAATTTATAGACAAGAGGCTTGAGGGATTGAGGGCTAAGATGCAAGGATGGGAAAAATCTCATGGAGGGCTCAGATTGCATGAGAAGAGAGCACATGGATTGTGCTTCCTTATAGCCAATCAAGGAGTGACACATGTCACATGGTGAGAGGATGGAGGAAAGGGGAAGGATGAGTCAACAAAGGAGGCTCAAGGGATAAAATCTTCATAAAGACCCTCATAATGACTTGTAAGAGCAATAAAAGGGCTTGTAAGAGTCATTTATGACCTAGTGGACTTCATAAAGTTTTATGGTTGAGATATTTTGAGGGTGATGAGAGCAATTTCGACTTGGACTTGATTAGGAAGGTTTTAAGCTTGTTTAGGCTTGTGGAAATGATTAGAGGATGGATTAGGATGGTTTAGGATTAGCTTAGGGATAGGCAAGTGGATGACATTTAATGAGGGTGGGTGAAGGAGGAGATATTTGTTAACTTTGGCTTGGGTTAGTAAATTTTAACCCATGTTTAGGGAATGTGACAAGGTTAGGAGGGGATTAGGATTAGGTTTAAAGACATCTTCTAGAAGAGTCTAGACTTTGGATGAGGATAAAGACTTTTTAGAATAGTCTAGAATTTCCTAAGATGAGGATGAAGACTTTCTAGAAGAGTCTAGAACTTCTTAGGATGAGGATAAATTAGATTTTTAGGAAATAAATAAAGTTTTATTTATTTCAAGGGTTTGGGTTGAGGAGATATTTATTAAAACTTTTTTAATAAACATGAGGATTAATATTTAATCTTAATTAAATATTTTGAGTTGGGATTAGGGGTAGGAAATGATGGGATTAGCCTTTAATCGAAATTAAAGAAGGATTAAAAGATTTTGGAAGAGGTTATTGGTCATAAGGAAATTGGCCAAGTTTTGGGCAAAAAATAATTTTTAAATTTATTTTAGGATTTTTGGTCAATTTATTAATTAAATAATTAATAAATAAAGAAATAATGTTTAAATAAGATTTATACATTTTTGGGAGGGATTCTTTAATTAAATATTTTTAATTAAGATAAAGGGATTTACTGGCATAAAAATTAATTAATTAATTAATTAATTAATGATGATGTCATCAGGTATTTTTTCAAAAAATAAAAATACTTTATTTTTAAAAAGATTTTTAGGTGTCTACAACTTGAACTCTTCACGTTCACCTTTCTATCTAAACCAGTCATATTGGCTTCATTCATCCACAAGTCCCAAGTCCTTTGGAAGTAATTCGGATGATCAACTCAAACACAAGTGCATAAATCCATCTTCAAAATTTCACTATGTCTCCTCTAATCGACATGTGAACGATAAGAGGGAAAATATGCAAAAGAGACACCAAAGGTCCACTATTCAAAGAGCTCAACCAAAGAAAGTGTGGGTTCTTAAATCTGTTATTAAAGAAATGCATCCCAAAGTATCTAATGAAAATCAAAAGCTATATGGATTCCCAAGTCTCTTTTGAAGGACTTGAATATTGAAAACAAATCAAAATTGACTTTCAAGCTTCCAAAGGCTTCCACTCCATCTTCTTCCCAACATCTTCTTAAAAAGGTTTCAAAACCTTCTACTCCACCTTCCTCCAAAATGGTTCTGCTGCCTCATATATCTAAGCCTCAATCTATTTTGTCCATGATTTCCCCATCATTCGAACACCCTTCAAGGTGTGTGTCAATGTTGATCTTGCCTAATATCTCATCCACCCTAATTAAATCCTCTAAATCTTATGCCTACTTTTTATCCTTGCATGTTTCAGTCTTCCAAAACTAAAAACCTAATCCTCTATCTACCTCTCATTTTCCTATCATTTCCCTTCCATTACCTTATCAAAATCTTTGAGTGTTCCTTGCTATGGCCTTGGCTTATCATAACTTATCTTTCTTATAGGCATGCTATCTAACTTGAGAAAGCTTGAGCTCTTTCTAAAAATAAAGAAAAAAAATTTAAAAGTGCCTTGGTGAAAACCACTTCTTATGGCACCTTAATAGCAAAAGTAAAAGAAAAATAAATCCATCCTATGGTGAAAACACTTCTTGTGGCACCTTGGATAAATACCACGATGAAAACTTGGTAAATAGGTGTCATCCATAATTCTTCCATCCATGACATCCTATCATGATCTTTCTTATCCTTCAGATATCCTCATTCCCAATGTCATTCAGTCATAACCTCCATAACAAACTTTGTTATCCTATTCAGTTAACCCTTTGGTCTTGATCAACGAAAGAAAGAAGAAAACTTAGTTCTTAGCAATCTCTTGACATGGTCATTTTCTCAAATCACTTACGTGATATCCTTCATTACACCATGAGCTTATATTTCTATATCTTTTTTCCCTAGCTTGGGTAATCTTGTGAAGACTTTCCTTGAGGGTAACATTCACCGCTTCATACTCCTTTCCTATCCATCTCTACTTATCCACTAGCTTGCTACTACATCTTGTCCTACACCTTGCTAGACAGTGGAACAAGATGATATGATCTTGCTTGAGAGCTAGTAATCTCTAAAAAAAGTTATAAAAATTTAAAAATATTCTGAAAAAAGTCTAAAATTTCAAAAAGTCCTAAAAAAATTCATTATATTGGTGAAAACCTAGAAATAGGTGCTTTGATAAGACCAAAAACATTCAAAAAATTGAAAAATACAAAAAAATAAAAAAGAGTCCTTAATGACTATGTTCATCACAGATACTCCCCCATACAAGAAGCATCAATATTTAGTCCAATCAAACAATAGTGCTTGGTACCACTGGACTAATGCAATCTCTACATCATCTACTCTAAAGTAGGTAGGGGCATAACCCCAAGCATGCCTCTCAAGTACTCAAATGTATCTTTAGGTAAGGGCCTCGTAAAGATATATGCAATCCGATCTTTACTACTCACATACTCCAATCTAATCTCCTTTTCTACTACCTTATCTCTTAAAAAATGATACATAATAGATATATGCTTAGTCTTAGAATGCAATACAGGATTCTTAGACATAACCACTATACTTGTGTTATCACAGTATATGATAATGGATTCTAAAAGTTCTCTCCTAATGTCTTTCAACATCTGCTTCATCCACATTACTTGATTAAAATTATTTGTTGTTGCTACATACTTTTCCTTGGTCATACTCTATGAGATATAATCTTGTTTCTTGCTTAGCCAAGAAACCAATATTCCTCCAAGAAATAATGCTCCATCACTAGTGCTCTTTCTATCATCCATTCTGCTTGCCCAATCTACATCAATATATGTACATAGAGTGAAATCACTTGATATGTCATACCATATTCCATAATCAAATGTCCCCTTCAAATATCTAAATATCCTTTTTACTATTGCATAGTGACACTCCTTAGGATTAGCTTGAAATCTAGCTATAATCCTAATTTCATTTGTTATATATGATCTAGAATGAGTTAGATATTGCAAACCTCCAATTATGGATCTGTACTTCTACTCAACTACAGATGTCTCATCTTTGCTTAATAACTTGTGATTAGTTATCATTGGTGTACCAACTAGCTTACAACTTTCCAATCCAAATATCTTCAACAAGTCTTTCAAATACTTATCTTGTGAAATAAAAATGCCATCATTGTTTTGTACAATCTGCAAACCTAGGAAAAAATTTATTTCTCCTATCGTACTCATCTCAAACTCATCCTTCATTTGTTCAACAAACTTATCACTTGCTTCATCATTACCTCCAAATATTAGTTCATCAACAAATATTACTATTATCAGCAAACCATTCTCTATTTCTTTCAAGTACAAGTTACTATCTATTGTACCTTTAGCAAATTCGAGCTTTGCCAAATAGTTGTCCAACTTGCATACCAGGTTCTAGGTGCTTGCTTTAGACCATATAGAGCTTTCTTCATTCTGCATACCATTTTTTTTCTTCTGTTAGAGGAAATCCTTCAAGCTACTCAATTTATACCTCTTCTTCTAGTTCTTCATTCAGGAAGGTTGATTTTACATCCATCCGATACACTTTGAATTTCTTGTTTGTTGCATATGCCGATAACATTCTTACTACTTCCATTTTGGCTATAGGAGCATAAGTCTCCTCATAGTCTATTCCTTGTTGTTGTGAATATCCTTTGCACACAAGTCTAGTGTTGTTTCTTACAACTTCACCTTGCTCATTCATCTTGTTTCTGAATTACCCATTTGGTTTCAATAACATTCTTGTTTTTAGGCCTCGAAGCTAATTCCCATGTTTCATTCTTCACAATCTAATCTAATTCTTCCTTCATTGCTTGAATCCAATGATAATCTTTATAGGCTTCATCTGTACTCTTAGGTTCAACTTGAAAAATAAACATAATTCACATACTTCTTCATTTACCTAATTTTTGTTTTTGCTCCCAATGATCGGTTCAGGAGGGTGATTCTTTGATATACTTTTGCTAGGAGTTTTTGACTCAACTCTTTCTTCTTCTCTAGGTTCAGATCTCTGCTCTTCAATCTGAGTCTCATTCTACGAATCATTGTTAGTCTCAATGATAACTTCCACATTTTCATAGTTAGCCTTTGGATCAACAATACTCACTAAAGCTATCTCTTCTACTATGTCCTCTTTCTTAACCAATTTAGGCTGATCACGCTTATTCAAGAATCTTTCCATACTTGCTTTAAATTCTTCATCTTTATCACAAAGTGAACTTTTTCTATTTTTCCTTATTCTCTTAGGACATCTAGATGAAAAATAACCAAACACTTTACATGTCCAACAAACAAAAATTTCCATACCTTCTAGCTCTCTTTTCATAAGCAGATCAACACCTTCTTTGATCTTCTTGTCTTCTTTGGATCTAGATCTGTCTTTACTTGTACTTCTATTCTTTTGTATGCAACAAAAAGGATTCTTGATCTGGGAACTCAATGCTCAGTTCTTTACACATGTTTGATGTCTCACCAAGAAGCTCCATCTTTTGGGTGTCAAAATTTCCTCCATCATACTTAAGACTATCCTTTTTGAAATGATTTGACACTAATCTCCCAAAGTTGTTAAGATTTCTCTTCAAGGACCTGAAGCTCTGATACCAATTGTTAGAATATTTAATCCACCAATATAACTGAGGGTGGGGGGTGAATCATTTATCTAAGTATTATCACAATTATCAATCTTAATCAAACTTAACCATATGAGAAATATAATTAGAAACCACAACAAAATACTCATGCATAATAACACCAGATATGTTAACTAGGGAAACCCTTGATCAAAGGGAAAATGCTGGTGGGGATGATACCCACAAGATGATGTAATAATTTAAATATTCCTTGTTAGAGGATGGACCTTGTTAGGAATCTATAACAACATTTAGTATATATTAGTCCCTGTTAGGAGACTTTGAATCCCTATTAGGAGTTGTGGAAGGTAGATGGACCCACTGGCCAAACAACTTCAAGGGCAAGACCAATGAACCCACTATCTAAATGATCTTTGTATTTTTCCTTGCAGAATAATAGAATTGAATTGTACTTCCTTCCTCTTTCTCTATCCTATCAACCAGATCTCTGCTCCTTTTGATCTTTACAAATCTCACATCCAATAATCTATTAGATCACTTACTCACATTCACCAAACACTTTTCTCCTTTTCGCACTTCGCACAAAACATATATTGCAATTACATTTTAAACAAGGAAAACATCTTTCCTTTATACCCTATCTTCAAAATAATTCCTTGAGTTAGGCTTAAGGCTTTCATTATAATAAGATAATTAATTAATTCACAATTACAATAGCAATGTCAGCTTAAAGTATATGCAAAACTTCACACGTGTGATACTAGGGCTTGCGCACTCATTGATATCACCATCAGACTATCTTCAATCACTAGCTGACTACACATCACCAGATTATATCTCTACTAGAAGATATAATAGGATAATTAGAAATTGTTTTCCATGAACTCTATCTCTATACAACTCTTTATAAATCACTTATAACTTACGTACATCTTTGACTTGAACTATGCACATTTAACCTCATCATCAGGACATAAGGTACAACATGTCCTTAAATGTGCTTCACTTGTATATCAAAACTTTTTCTATACAAGTACGATCTATGCCTTATACTCTGCCAGTCTTCACAAACCTACTACTATGTTGACATCAATGACAAACACAGTCATTAATGCAACATGTCAATACTCTCCAATGCTTAGGATACTCCCCCCAAGGAATACCATAAACATTCATGCTAACAATATGAGCACCCAAAAGAGGAGAACACTCCTCCTATTGTGAATACAATAGAGGAAATATTCATGGTTGATGATATTAAACTAAGGATAAAAAAATTGACATGTCAATACTCTCCAATGCTTAGGATACTCCCCCCAAGGAATACCATCAATATTCATGCTAACAATATGAGCACCCAAAAGAGGAGAACACTCCTCCTATTGTGAATACAATAGAGGGAATCTTCATGGTTGATGATATCAAACTAGGGATAAAGAAATTGACAAGTGGTAAAGCTAGTGACATTGATGGGGTGCAAACCAAATTTTTAAAATGGAGAGTGGATATCCTTATGCCTCATATAAAGGATATCTTCAATCATGTTGTTTGCAAGGTTTTCCTATTAGACTAGACTACTAGTGTGGTTATCTCACTCTTTAAGAGTGGAGATATCAATAATCCATTGAACTACCAGACTATTATGGTTAACCCACTTCTCGACTAAATTTTTGGGAGTATGATAGTGTTAGAAAGTAAAGTTCGCCAAGATAACTTGGAGGGGGGGTTGAATCAGTTATGAAATTCTCAACAACTTTATTAATTATGAAACATGTAAAAAATAGATGCAACAACCATAGAAAGATGGCCATGCACAATAACATCATATATGTTAACTAGGGAAACCTTGATTAGAGGGAAAACCCTGGTGAGAATGATGCTTGCAAGATGATGTACTACTATAAAAGTTCCTTGTCAAAGGATAGACTCTATTAGGAGTTCATGAAATACAATCTGTACATGGAGTCCCTATTAGGAGACTTTGAATCCCTATTAAGAGTTGTGTCAACCCTATTAGGAGTTGAAAGGACAATTGAACTCATTGTCCAAATACCCTCAAAATAGTCTTCACTAGACAATCTTCCACATAAGCATATCCTTAATTTGAATTGACTAAACAACTCATTTGTCAATACACTTCCTCTGAAGCTCGCATTAAATCCTCAACATCAATCTCTGATCTTCTCATTTCCACATTTGCATTTGAGTTCGCATAAACAATAATCATCCACACCAGATCTCACTCACAAGTTTGCATAAAAAAAAATGATCTCATTGATGATTACAACCAAGGAAACAATATTTCCTTTATACCAAGTCCTAATAACAAGTATTGAGTTAGCCTTAAGGATTTTTCAAATTACAATAATAGTATAGAATAACATTAAGATGTTACAATACACGTTACATTAAAATTACACTTTTTCCTCAAAGATACTATCCATACTCGGCTCATAGGAAATATCTTCATAATAGTCTTTGCCAAACCTCATAGAATGAACATCTATTTTTTCCATCTAGAACATAACATCCTAAAAATGTCTCTAATCATCCTCTAAGATCATTTAAACAAATTCATCTCTACTGCAAGATATAATCAATTTGTTAGTACCCACTTTTTAGAAACTGGTGCAGAGCACCCTCGCTATAAATGGATAGTTAAGTCTAGTTAGTGAGTTTTAATTGAGTTCTAATTTTAATTATGCTTAGTTTTTTTGAGATGAGTTAGTTAATCTCATAAGTTTATTTTTTTGTAATAAAGGACTTGTCATAGTCCATTTTGTTTGTCATAGTCTGCATTTCCTAGGTTGTGAACAATTTAGTATTTTGCAAGGATACTTAGAATTTTGAAAGGATAAGAGGAGTTGGTTACTGTAGACACACGTGCTAAGGCTTATATAAGTCAAGGAATGCTTTGTTCATTCATTGGTTGGCATTAATGAGGAAATCCATCATTGAAAGTACAAAAAAAGTGTTGTTACAGCTTATTTTTTGAGTTTTTTATGAGTTTTGATGCATTGTACAGATAGTGTACTGATGATTTTTGATTTATTGTTGTAATATTTAATTATTTCTCTGAATTACCTTTCATTTTCACTTGGTCTAATGCTTTGAATCGATCTGGTTGAGAAGTTATAAGCAAATTACTATCAACTAGTCTAGAATCTTGATTTTTAGCATTGCCAGGCAAAAAGAGGACTCTATTGCCACTTACCATGATTGAAAATGCTTGATATCTAGTGGAAAGTGGTAATGGAGGTTGTAAATTGTATTATATTCTTCATTTTTTTTCTATAGAGCTTTCAAACTAAGTTATGGTGATGCCCTAAGCTGATCCCCGTGGTTGGATGAGCCTTCAGAGAGAGAAAATCTATTTGGTTTAGAGTTTTTGTGTAAAGAAAGACACCATTAGGTATATGTTATGGAAAATTATTTGAGTCCTCTTTCCAATGGTGTATGGAGTTTATAAATTAATGCTGACTGGTGAAGCATTTGAAGCATAAACTTCAAATCTATCCTGGAAGTCTAGAAACTCTTAAAATGCTGCTCAGTGTGGAGCCCGTATCTTTTTAACCAACCGTTGGATCTTTCTGAAATTTTACTATGTTGGTGAAAACCTAATTTTTCCCATTATCAATGGTGGGATTGATAATTTTTATTCTATTTCAAAAGTTACATCTGTTTGTGTATGGGTCTATCCAGAAGCATAAAAGAGCTTGTTTGAAATTTCAGCAAGACTCAAGAAAGTTGTACGGAAAGCATAGATTATTAAAGAACATGAAGAGGACTTATGGGAGTGAAAATTCATGGCATCTAGGATGATGATCCAATAGAAAGGGTTGTGGGATTTCAAGGGAAGTAAGTCTATACCTAGAAAACTATATTTAGATCATTGGATGATCTTGTTGGTGCTATAGAGAGTTTTATTGATTCCCATAAACCCTCTGCATCAAAAACTCTCTTTCAAAGCTCCCTCCAAATAACATCACATAACTCTAGAATATCCTCAAATCTCTATCTACGCTCATAATTATAGCATCTCTATATATCACTGAACATACTCCTAACTATGCATAACCAAAGTCATGGATCGTTGATTGCACCAAATGAATCTTCCTCTACAACTTTGATAATCTTCATAGAATAACACATATGTTGACATAAATGACAAAAATTGTTATGAATGCAAATTATAAGTACTAAATCATGTCTCCAGTAATGCTAACATACTCCCCCATAGGAATATCATCTGAATTTAGGCTAATAATCTCCCTCTTTGGCTTGATGGTAACATAGATGAAAAACATCTAAGTACCATGAATACCAAATATATTTCTTCCTCATCTACCTTTACTCACCCATTCATACTACCCATTAATGTAAACATACAATAACCAAATAACATGCACAAGGAAGGTGTTAATCTCTCCCATACATAAACATCAATATTATCTCCCAAATCTCCTTCCTCATTCATAAAGAATGTTTTCTCATGTACTATTCTCTCCCACACTAACATCAATGGAAAAAGTATCATTATGTCAATTCTCTAAGTTCAATCATTGCCAAAAAAAATCTATTCAAGCTCAAGTGTCCAAAGACATTGTTAAATATTAGCACCATGAGTCCTTAATGACTCAACTCAATATGCATATACCACCCCATAGGAGAAGCATCAAGCATCTAGTCCAGGCAAAAGATATAGGGCTTTGCTACATACTGGACTATTGCAATCTTTATATCAACCACTCTAAAGTAGGTTGGACATAACCCCAATGATACCTCTCAAATAGTCAAATGTGTCCTTAGCCAAAGGTTTTGTAAATATGTTTACTATCTCCTTCTTTGTGCTAACATATTCCAATATGATCTCTTTCTCTGCAACCTTTTCTCTCAAAAAGTGATACTTAAAAGATATGTGCTTTATCTTTGAATGAAAATTGGATTATTTTGCATACTCATTGTAGTTGTGTTATCACAATGTATGATAATAGGCTCAATAAACTTAATTCCTATATCTTTCAATATTTGTTTCATCTAAAAAAATTGATTATAATTATTTGTTGCTGCTAAATACTATGCTTATGTTGTTCTTTGTTAAATGCAATCTTGTTTCTTGGTCAACCAAGAAACCAATCTTCCTCCCAAGAAGAATGCTCCACCACTGATACTCTTACTATCATCTACACTACTTGTCCAATCAACATTACTGTATGCACACAATGTAAAATCATGTAATCAGTCATACCATAAACCATAATCAGGGGTTCCTTTCAAATAGGTGAGAATTCTTTTTACTATTGCATAGCATGTCTCTTTAGGATATGCTTGAAATCTTGCCACTTCCACATGCATTAGCTATATCAGGTCTAGTGTGTGTCAAGTACTATAGTTCACTAATCATAGATCTATATTTTTTTTGTTCTCCACTAGGGCATTCATCTTTACTAGATAACTTACATCTAGTTACCATGAGTGTTCCAATAGGTTTATAATTTCCCAGTCCAAGTCTTTTCAACAAATATTTGAGATACTTAGCTTGTGATATGAAAATGCCATCTTTATTTTGTATAATCTGCAATTTCAAGAAATGTTTCATCTGTCCAATCATACTCATCTCAAATTATTTCTTCATTTCTTCTAAAAATGTCTTGCTAGCTTCATCATTACCTCCAAAAAAAAAATTCATCCACGAATACTACAATTTAAAAAAAAACATCATTGTTCTTAGTTGGATACAAATTACTATTAACATTACCTTTTACAAATCCCAAAATTTTCAAGTGTTCATCCAATCTTGCATACCAAGCTTTAAGGGCTTGTTTCAATCCATATAATGTCTTCTTTATTCTACAAACCATGTCTTCTTTATATGTCAAGGGAAAACCTTCAGGTTCATTGTCTACCTCTTCTTCAAGATCTTCATTCAAAAAAGTTGACTTAACATCCATTTAATAAACTTTAAAGTTCTTGTTAGCTATATATACCAAAAAAATCCTTTATGCTTATAATCTAGCAACAACTGTAAAAATTTCTTCAAAATCAATTCCTTCTTGTTGTGAAGGTCCTTTACAAACCAATATTTCTTTATTTCTCACAACCTCATCTTGTTCATTCATCTTGTTTCTAAATACCCATTAAATTCCAATAACATTCTTATCTTTAGGTCTAGGAACCAATTCCCATGTCTTGTTCTTTTCAATTTACTCTAATTCTTCTTTCATAGCTTTAATCCATTAGTCATCTTTACAAGCTTCATAAACATTCCTAGGTCCAACATGAGAAATTAAACACAATTCTTCAATAATTGTGTCCCTTGTCATAACTCCTTTTTCCACACGTCCAATGAGTTGTTCAATAGGATGATTCTTTGCCACATTTTTTTTAGGTGTCACTTTTTTGATCCTAATTTTTTTTTTTCTAGGTTTAGATCTTGGATCTTGTTCATCTCTTTATAGTCCAGTCTTCAAATTAGTGTTAGTTTCATAAAACAATTCTTGATCAACATTCTTATTTTTATTCCTATGATTAGTCTCTCCATTAGAATCATAGTCAAGTATTCTTTCTTGTATTCAGAACTTTTCATCAACTTTCACATTAACGCTTTCGACAATAGTCTTCAATCTGTTATTGAAACATCTACATGCTTTTATTTTCAATGAATATCCTAAAATATTCCTTCATAACTTTTAGAATAAAAATTTCCAATATCATCATCTCTCTTAACGTAGCATTTACTTCCAAATATTCTAGAGTATTTCACAGTAGGTGGATTTCCAAACCAAAGTTCATAAGGTGTATTACCAATGCCTTGTCTAATCAATAATCTATTCATAGTGTATATTTTTGTGTTCACTACTTCTCACCAAGAGATATGTGATACATTTTCACCATTATCAATCAACATTGGCATTTGAATTCTTCTCAGAGAACTTGGTGTCATAGGTTCCTTTTTGTGTAGTCTGCTACCATGAAACCTAAAATTGGCAATTTTTTTAGTGTGTCTTTTATCAAGGTTTACTTATGGGTTCGATAATTAGGCATCCAGGGATTCCTAATCCTTGATGCCCTTTTGCAATTGGATAGAAACTTTCACGCGTATTTTCTAGCTTTGTCAAAGAGTTCAACATTTCTAGAGTTGGATTCTTGATTTGTTTAAGCCTCTTAAGTGTGAAGAATTTTCTTGGCGTGTGACTTTGCTGGGGAATCAACCAAGCTTTCTCACAAATATTCTCAAATTTGGTATGCTTTCAAGATGGAGATCCTTTTCACAATTTATAAAGATAAAAATGTTGTTATTTTTAATCAAGTTATTGTGGATGCTTATGTTTCTATGTATAGTAAGGTGTGTATTTGTAAACATGTTATGTCGTAGATTCAAGCACAAGCTAATAAAGTGTCTTTGGAAATAGCCCACAGTCAAAAACTCCTTGAGCATTGGGAGAATACTCTATGTACGTTGGTGCATGTGCTACTAGTTACTTCCTCTTTTGACTTGACTATGCCTCTGTGTAGATGCCACTATGGTCGTAGCTCCTCTAGCTACCTTTCACAGATCCTACAGTTTGGCATGCCCCTCATCACTCTTTTGGTGGAGGTAGGGATGGGTGGCATTCAACTCTACCTCTCATCCTCGACATAGGTTTGGTTGGTCCCCTATTGTTTCTTCCACTACTCCTTCTACCTCTGCTTCTAGATAACCCACCACCACTAATAACAAATGGTTTCCTTGGCTAGTGCTTGCAATTTCCCCGTCGAGGAAGGAAGAAGAAGAAAAAGAAAAGAATAAAGATGATGGGTGGTCTCTCCCAGACCCACATCCAAACCTTGTTGATATATGGAGTTCTGATAATCAACATGATCCTCCTCCCTCGGTTGGCACTACTATTACAACATGAGGACTTTCAAATTTATTATTATTATGAATAGTTGATAGTTATAGTTCTTCAACCCTCGTACCAAGTTACTCTCACAGGGTGATCCTATATCCCCAAACCTTTTTTTGTGAATATGTAAATTTATATTTTATATTAATAGAAAGGGACTATACATATAAAAAATCAACACATTGTCCTTTTGGTTCTAAGTCCACAATTCATGTTTCTCTCTTCTTACTAGCATAGCTTCAGAAATCAAAATCTTGAAACTTGACTACATGCTAGCTTGACTACTGCAAAGTATATTTCTATTTCATTGCATTTAGGACTTGTAATCTCATCTTTGAGACTCGATTACAAGGTTTATTGTTTTCAAGTTTTAAAGTTTTAAAGATTTAATTGTAAGGTCAAACATATCCAACACATAGAATCAAATCCTAAAACCTTGATTGCAAGTCTCAAATCTAGTACAAGCCATGAGTATAAGATACTTGCAATTAATTTTCAAGAACCTAAATGAAAGGCTTGCATGTATGTCATCCACTTGCAATCGGGTATTTAAAACTCAATTGCAAGATGTAAGGACAACCCTTAGGTGCATGATTGTAGTTGCAAGATTATGGAACTTATAGTTGAAGTTGAGCTATGCTAGTGTTGACTGAGTGAATAATAGAAGTTGAGCAAATATAGTGTCTATTGAGCACTTGTTAGTTTGTGGTGACTGATCAAGAAAGTACTATACATACTTCATAAATTTTTTTGGGTGAATTTTGTTTTGGGTCGTGGCCGACATGTTGTAACCCTAAAGCGGCATAAAATACTTGTATAAAAGGGCTTAGGGTTAGGTATTTTCATTAAGTTGTGATGCAAAATTGGTTCTTGCAGCGGTATTGAGCTGTAAGGGATTATAGATTGTAATCAGGTTATAATCACTGGATTGTAATAAGATCAGACTTGCTATTTGGTGGATGTAGCCCAAGGATTGGGTGAACCACATTAAATCTTGGTTCCTTATGTTCTTTTCTGTGTGATCTATTATTTTATGTTATTGGTCATATTTGTATCTAATTGTTATTTTCTATCTGTGGTTTAATCCTAATAGCACTAGTAAAGACTGAGTTTGAAATAAGTCAAGTCGAGCAAAACAATTTAAGCCAAGCAAGAAAGATTAGTAATGATCGAGTTATCTAGTGATGACCAAGGTCGAGGAATATAGTTGTGGCCAAGTGTCAACATTTGATATTTTGTGAGGGAATTAAGATTTCTAGCTGACATAGTTGAATTTTTCAGATTGGTCAAAGCATGTGAAGGATAAGTATTGATGAGTTGGATCATTTACTATTTGAGAAACCATGTTTGATTATTTCTAGGCATGGATTCAAAGAGAAGTTTTGAGAAGTATCTAGAAGGAGAAGGAGGAAACAAAATGATGGAAGGATTCAATGAATCTGACCTAACCCTAAGATCAAGGATGAAGTTTTAGTGGAAAAAGATCAGAGGTACCTATTGAAGGAGGCATAAGAAATAACCTAGTGAGGTTAGCAATTTTTGATTTTATTAACTAGTGAACTAGAGCAAAAGGTTGTAAAGGAAAGAGAAGAGTACAAGTGAAGAGTGATTGCGTAAAGGATTTTTAAAGAATATCATAGACATAAATTGAGACATGAATGGAGTCTAGTCAATGAAATAACAGATGAGCTACATTGTGATCTGTATTTGTAAAGTGAATTGCATTAATCAAAGCACTTTCTAACCATTGTATCAGTTAAAATCTTTTAATCAAAGTTGACCTAACAATCATTTGTAAATCCTTTAATCAAGGTGTGACATTACAATGGAATGTTATTAAGTCCTCTAACAAGGTCACTCCTAACAGGGTGATTAAATCCTTTAACAGGGTTACACCTAATAGTGTGTATTGAAACCTTTAACAGGGTTGGCTTCTAACATAGCTCACTTCAGAAGAGTGAAAATTTGGTAGCATGTTACTGGTGGTTTTTCCCAAATTGGGTTTCTATGTTAAATCCTCATGTTACACTTTTGGGAATGTTATTTGAGATGTTTTATTGTTTTATATTTTACATTCTACAAGTAAGTTATCATTAAGACAGTGGATTGCAAGTTTATGTTATCGATAAGTTGCTATAGAGATCGAGTGGACTAAAGAATAGATCTAAGTTGTTTGAAGTATTAAAATTTTAATTGGTACATCTGAATATGAGGATAATTAATTCACAACCCGCCCCCCCACCCCCGCCACCCCTCCCACTTCTCAGTTATTCTAAATCATTCTAGACAATTGGTATGAAAGTTTTGGTGCTTGAAAGGAAAAGTTTGAAGGGACTTAAAGTTAAAGATCAATATGTACGTAAAGGAGGTACCCAAGTTGAACAAGGAGAACTTCCCTACATGATAAATTTTGATGAAGCTACACATTATTGCAATTGGAGATTCAACACTATACTTCCTAAGAGCGTAACTATATAGAAATACCATCACCTATGCCAGTCCAATAGATAAATGAGAAATAAGGAACTAATCATGCAATGTTGGAGATTGCATCTACCCTAAGTTACTCATAGTTTGATGATATAAATGAATGCACTTGTAATGCCCCACCAAGGAACTGAAAATAAATTAACCTATTATGTCACTAAGTTTTCCAAACATTTTTTTTGAAATATTGAAACAAAAAGAGATAACATAGTGGAAGCAATAACTCACATACATACAAAGAAATACTAAAATAGTTGCATCTCTTAAGGGTTCCATGACATTGAATCACATACAAATTTTTATTAAGATTAAATATAATACATAACAAAATCTACATCATAGAATAACCATAAGTAAGAAAAAAATGAAATAATATACAAATACATAAGATGTCACATGGCATAACCCAAATGCATAATCATCCTCTATACAAGTCACATGGTATGAAATGTTAAAAGAATATACATCATGAACAAATACAACATCTCATAAGATCTCCAAAAATCAAGTACAATTCACTAGAGAATGACCAAATAACATAATTACAAGATCACAAGAATAGAAAAACTACACAAGTACATCTAGAAACGACATCCAACTGTTGGATCTCAATAGTATAAGAAACACTACCATGCGACCTCATGGAACCTAAATGGTCCATTCCCACTATGCTAAGGAGATAATCTCAAGTCCCATATGAATAACAATCCAAGAGTCATAATCAAAATATAGGTCAAGGGATCCTTATAGCAATTTATCTCAAAGGTACCAAGACACAAGTAACATCTAATCCTAGAGCCAACAAAGACACGTAGGAAACCTATTATGTAAATGGGCATGTGTCATCGAATGAGCCAACTCTAAGATTACCCTGACAACCTCTTTGGACTCTGGCCCATTAGTGACTCTATAAGGCAATAATATCCTTTCATACAGACAAGGCATACTAATGAGGCAAGGTTGCAACTGAGCATCCTCTCTACTTCCATCCTAGCTTGTACAAGCACTCGAGGCATGGGTGAGGTAATCCATTGATTCTTGTTAATTCATTTTTAACAAAATTAATGAAATATTATCACTTATTAATACAACCTACTATGGGTTACCAAGGAAGCCTTTTTAGGGCTCTGGCCTCCATTGCAAGCCACTTCCCAACATACATAAAGATAACCTACCATAAGCTCATAAAAAAAAGTCTCATCAAGTCACAATGTCTACATTAGTCCTATACAAGCAACTAGAAATCACAATATAAACATTGATCAATACCTCAAAAGCCAAATCACATTAATCATGACATTCACACAACATCATAAAACAAAACTCTCAAGCCTTTGATAAACATCCAAACTGGTCAATGTACTAAGTTAAACCCAACCCCAACACGAAATGAATCATACATCTCATCAAGTATTTAAACAAGTGTAGTTAAATAACTAATAAGGTTTTTCGATATATTATCATAAAATTTTGACTTGCAAATGCATTCAAGTATTCATTTTCAAAGTATCACATTTGATAATGTTTTTCGAATACACAAGTATTTCTAGTGACCAATCAATCCATTAAAAACACCTTAGTATAAAAACCCATTTTCATATAAAATGAACTATTTCTAAACCAATAATCCAAAGTTTAAATAAAATCTCTTAAATAACAATTGAAATTACAATTATTCTTTTAATATATATATATATATATATATATATATATATATATATATAAAATAATAACTATAACAAAGACTTTTAATTAAATATTATTAAAATTTAATAATAATTATTAAATTATTTATAAAATAATATTTATTAATTAATTAAGAATAATTATTAAATTTAATAATATAATAATAAAAAATAACAATTATTATAAATAATAATAATAAAAATTAATCTTTTTGCAATTTACAAACCCCAAATTATGGGGTGGTTGTTGCGCAGCCCAAGGTCAGCACGCGGCTTGGCTGCTTTGGCAACCTTGGCTACCACGACAATCTTGGTTGCCTTCGTAGCCATTTGTCATAAGAAAGAAAAGGGGGTGGGCAGTGGTGGGCCTTGTCTGCCTAAATATATATTTATAAAAAACAAATCTCATTCAAAGAAAACAAATGATTCCCAATAAAATCAAGTATTATTACTAAAGTAATAATTTTATTACTGTGGTATTAATACATATATTTTTTAATACATTTTCAATATATATTTGATAGGGAAAAATAATTGAAACAATCAAAACCATTAAATTAAATTCTAGTTTTTCATTTTCAAACCCTATCTCGATCTTAGTTTTCTAATAAAATCTAATTTCCCAATAAGAATTTTCAATTTGATTTCTCTCATAAACATTTCAATAACAAATAAAAATAATTTATCAAACAAGGGTTTCAATCCAAAACCATTTTTGAAACAAGATCCATAAACAATCATGAAGAAGACAGAGGAAAAATTCAAAATAATTTACTGTGCTAATCTCAAGCAAAATTTCTACCTCGATTTGATGCTAACCAAACAAACGCTCTTAGATTGTAAGAATTTCCATCTCTTGGAACACTTTCCAAAATTTGCTCCTAAAAACCTATGTGTAGAGAAATGAGCTCTAATTTCCTAATAAAGAACTTTCTCCTCTAGGGTTTTAGTTTTATGAACACACAAAAGCCTTTACTTTATTATTTTAATTTATTTAAATTTCATGTGCAAACTTTTTACATTTTAATTAAAATAAAATTTATTTAATTTCTTCTCACTTGTTTTTATTAAATAATAAGACGTATTTAAAAGTATATTTATTAATTTAACTAATAATAATATTTAGAGTTCATTATTAAAATGAAACTCCTAAATTTATTATTAAATTAATTAAATATAATTATGCCAAATTTGGAACTTTAATTAAATTTTTTAAAATTTAATTCTTCTATTTAATTAATTTATCAATTAATTAAACTTAATCAAAATTAAAAGTTTCTTTATCAAATTTTCATTAAATTAAATCATTTAATAATATCTTTATTTGATTTAATTATAATTGAAAATCACAAACCCACAAATTTGAATAAGAAAACATATCTGAAAGACAAAATATAGATTTAGAGTTAAGGGTAAAAATCTTGAATTCACGTCACTTTGATGAATTCGGAAGAGTGAATGACTCATTTACTATTCCTATATTCTAGGACAATTGGCTTAGGTTTAGGATTTGGACTCGAGAACTATCTCCCCTCTTTACCATTTAGATACTACAACAAGGCATGCTCATCCTTGCAATTCAGGGAAGTTAATGCTTGATACCTACAATATGCATAAAAGTTGAACATGTACGTATGCACATAGGTCCTAACTAAACAGGAAATGATGGGGAGTGGTACATCATGTAGATCCCAACTAATAGGTGACTATAGCTCTCTCGCTCAACCACATCATGAATGTCAAACATAAAGTAAAATATACATGTACACCATACACATGCAATTATGGGGTAAGAACCATATAAAACTATATATAAATCATCCATCTACCTATCATCATGAAATGGTTGAAATCGCTATATGAACATTTGAAGCATCATCATCGAAAGAATAAACATGAACACATGAAATAACTGAGTATCAAGTAGCTCATCAATTATATAAACTAAGTATGAAATAACATCCAATAAAAATAGGTAACCAAGTACCATTAAATCATAACACATAACCATAAAGTTGGCCTAAAAGAATTTGGAAAAATAACATGAAAGGTAATCTAGGGGTAGGCACTACATTCAAACCCCCTAGACTTAGGCTTACTCCTAGAAGCCTATAAACAAGTAGGGATATAAATTCCATAATCTAGATGCATCCTCCCATGAAGTTGATTACTCATGAGTAGGGTCCCATTGGACCCTTACCTGCTCTATGGTTTGACCCATGAGGGTTAAATCCCACTGCTGAAGAATGTGCACTGACTCCAAAGCCAACTGCCTATCCTCTGCCTATAACACATTCCAATGAAGAACATGTATCACATCAGGAATATATTGCCTAAGAACATAATGGAAAACATCATGAACACTAGCTAAGTTGGCCAACAATGCAAGATGGTAGGCAATTGGACCTATCCTCTCAAGAATCTCAAATGGCCCCACAAAATGATTTGCTAGCTTTGAATTTCCATGTTGGATTGGACTCTTTCATGAATCCTCTATCAAGATAAATTTCTCACCCACTACAAACTACTTATCCATCCTGTGAGCATTGGTGTACTTATGTTTATCATGTGTTGTAGACACATGCTCATGGATGCGCATTATGTGTTGCTACATATCTCAAAGCATCTTAGGACCCAACAAGATGTGATCCTCTAAATTGTCCTTACTCAATGGTGTACATCAAGGACAACCATACAAGGCTTGAAAATGTGTTATCCCAATAGAACTGTGATAACCATCATTGTTATAAGAAAACTCTACTAGGTATAGATAATCCTCCTAAAGAGTCTATTGGTTACATCCTTAACATATCCTATAGAACCTGATCCACTCTCTTGGTCTTACCATCTATCTCTAGGTGATATACTGAGATGAAGTTCAATTGTGCTCCAAGATCATGTTGCAAGGATGTCCAAAATATAGATGTGAATACATGATCCCTATTTGAAATGATCTTTTGGGGAATACCATGCAATCTCACAATATCATGCATAAAGACATTGGCTACTAAAGCTATTGTGTAGGATAACCTCATTAGTGAAAAGTGTGCCACCTTAGTCAATTAGTCAACGGTGACCATGATAGCATCATGTCAACAAGTAGTCATAGGTAATCCCACAATGAAATCCACATAAATAATATCTCACTTCCATGAAGGAATGATATTAGACTGTAATAGTCCTACTAGATGTTGGTGCTCTGCCTTAACCCTTTGGCACTCAGGAAACCTAGCCACAAAATAAATGATATCATGCTTCACCCCTGTCCAAAAGTACAATCCTCGTAAGTTTGCATGTATCTTCTTGACACTTGGATGTGTCAATTGAGGTGCATGATGGGCCTCAAATAGGATCAATGTAGGAAGCCCATCCAACAGTGGTACATAAATCCTCCCTGTATAACACAAAAGGCCATCTAACTCTAGGACATAGCCTAAAAATCTACCCTCTAAAGATCTACCTAAATCTATCTCCATGCTCACTTCATGATACCAAGTATCTATAGGAAGTTCCTAAAGTATACTACTCCTTAAATACACACTAAGAGTTAATGCAAATGTATCATATCTCCTATGACTCAAAGCTTTGACTACCACATTCTCCTTCCCTTGAATATACTTCACTTTGAAGTCATACTCACATAGAAACTCCATCTAATGCCTCTACCTAACATTTAGATTAGGCTACACAAATATATACTATAAACTATGATGATCACTATGAAGCTCCAAATGATGACCCAACAAGAAGTGTCTCCATCTCACTAGAGCATGAACAATTGTGGCTAGGTCAAGATCATGTGTGGGATAGTTCAACTCATGATCCTTGAGCTTGTGAGACTCATAGGCAATCACACATCCATCTTGCATTAGAACTGCTCCAATCCCTTATAGGGAAGCATAAATACACACCATAAAATCACCTGTTGGATCAAGTACTACTAGAATTAGTGTACTAGTCAAAAGATCCTTGAGCTTTTGAAATGTTTCCTCACATTTCTCTATCTAAATGAAATTCTTCCCCTTTCTCTAGAGGGAAGTGATGGGGTATGCAACTCTAGAGAAGTTATGAAGAAATCTACAGTAATATCTAGCCAAACCCATAAAGCTATGAATCTCAGACACAGTAGTGGGTGTAGGCTAATCTACCATCGCTTGGATCTTTACAAGGTCTACTAAGCTACTATATCCTGAAATGATGTATCCTAAGTATTGTACCTCAGACTGAAAGAAGTCACACTTCATTAAATTGGCATATAGTTGATTGTCTCTAAGGAACTGAATGACTAATAGTAGATATTTCTCATGTTCTTCCTGAGACCTAGAATATATCAATATGTCATCCAAGAACACAAGTAAAAAGTGGTCTAAGTAAGAATGAAATACATGAATATTGATGGAGCATTCGTCAAACCAAATGGAACCACTATAAACCCATAATGTCCATAATGAGTGCAAAAGGTTGTCTTATGTATATCAACATCTTGAATGCATAGCTGATGGTATCATGAATTTAGATCTATCTTAGAGAATTCTTTGGCTCCCTTGATTTGGTCAAACAAGTCATCAATCCTTGGTAAAGGATACCTATTATTAATTGTTACCTTGTTCAACTATCTATAGTCCATGCACAAGTGTAATGATTCATCCTTCTTCACGAAAAGCACTGGTGCTCCCCATGGAGAAACACTTGGTCTAATACAACCTTTATACAAAATATCCTCTAGCTGCAAGTGTAATTCACTCAACTCTTGAGTGCTTATCCAATAAGGAGCTCTAGATATGGGCTCTTCTCCTAGGATGAGGTTGATGCAAAAATTAATGTCCCTCTTAGGTGGTATACTTGGAATCTCACTAGGAAAGACATCAACATACTCATGTAGGATAGGTTGATCTAAGGTCTTCCCTGCAAGATCTTCCTCCTCAAGTTCACTCATAGTAATGATGAACATCTAACAACCCTTATAGATGCTCCACTTCAGCTGCATAACAGAGATCATCCGGAGGGATATGGGTCTTTGGATGCCTACAATCTTAGAGTCCTTACCTTGGTCATCCTTACATTGAATAGTCTTCCTCCTACATTCAATGCTAGCTCTATGAGAGCCAAGCTAGTCCATGCCTAACACTATGTCATAAGAACCAATGGAAATAACTCAAAGGTCTACTGAAGTAATACAACATCCTAGGTTCAACTCGCATTGTTGCACTAGAGAATCTGAGGGTGCCTTAGCTCTTGAAGCTAGTTCCACCTGCCAACCTATACCTTTCTTAATCAATTCAAGGTCACACTTTACAACTATAGAAGGTGATATGATGTAATCTATAACACCTAAATCAAATAAAATGGAAAGGGGTGTACCTTTGATCACTTCTATATTCTTAACTACAGTACTCTACTAATCTGCCTAGTGTTGATCCATCGCTGCAAAAAACTCTATGTGATCTCCCAGTGTCACCAATTGTAGGCTTAGATGCTATTGGCCTTGGTCCCAAATAGTGAGATGTATTTTGTGGGAAGTTGACTCCAATATGCCCAAATTTTCCACATGAGAAACACCTTGTACCTCTGCTAGAACCCCTCCTTGTTGGAGGGGCACTAGACTAAATATGATTGTCTCTACTAGCAAAGGAGTGGCTATGCGGTGTAGGCTAACTATTATGATTACACCTATTGCATTGAGAGTTTTAGAAGTTATGAGAATTGGAACCACTGACCCACTCTATGTTGGAGGATAAGACCCCTTATGTTGTTGTTGCTACGATTGTTGACCCTAGTTGCCTTTGGAGTAAGGAGGCTTCCTATTACTGCTTGTGCCCTGATTTTGTGTGCCCTTGGACCTTGATGCTGTAGGTACCCCCCATAAAACCACCATGTCCCAAATTGAGATTCTAATCCACAAGAATAGCCTGATGCATCCTTAAGAGTCTTAGGTTGGAATACCTTTACACCCCTAGTGAAACAATTATTCAGACCATGACTAAAGTGTTGTACCATAAGTGGTGAACTATAACTAATTCTTGCATAAGGCATGAGCTCATAGAAATTTTTCTCATACTCCACTATGGTCATGGTAAACTACTTTAGATTATGAAACTCATCTACCCTCTATTAAAACTCTGCATCCCAACCCACAAAAGAGGCTAAATATGTTGCAGTAGTAGTGAAATGTTCAAACATTGTTTGGTTTAAACAGTTATTGGAAGGTATGAAGCAAGAAATCAAGGAACCTGTTGTTATGTTTTGTGACAATACAAGTGCAATTAACATATCCAAGAATCCAATTATGCATTCAAAAACCAAGCATATTGCTATAAAGTATCACTTTGTTAGAGAATTGGTACAAGATAAGGAAATCAGATTGGAATATGTTCATACAAAGGAACAAATTGCTGACATATTCAAAAAGCCTTTACTTAAGGATGCATTATTGTATCTAAGAGGTAATTTAGGGGTCATTCCCCTATCTAAAGCTCACTAAAATATAGTTTTAGTGATGCATCAACAAAAATAGAATTGAAGATCTATCAGTTGATGCACCAAAGTAATGAAGACATTGCATATGAATCAATACTTAAGGTACATTGAATTTCATTTAAGTTTGAGTTGTGTTGTCTTTGGCATGCGTTGTCAAAGAGGGAGAGTTTACTATCATATCTTTATGAAATTTGCAAGGAAAAAAAAATTTATGTAAGAGGGAGAGATTACTAAGAAAGAGGGAGATTACTATATTTAAGGAGTTTTTGTGGAATGAAATATAAGAAGCATTCTGTCAAAAAAGACTAGTTCTCAAATTTCATTCTACTATGACATGTTGTGTTGCCATCAATGCCAAAGAGGGAGATTGTTGGATACAATTGTTCAATTGTGTGTTGTCTTTGATGTTATACAAATGTCATATCAATTATCAGATAGAGTTTACCAAGCTCAGTTGGTCAGCAAGGCAAAAGACAGAGTCTACCGAGCTCAGAAGGTTAGCAAAGAAGGTTTATAGTATCTACTGAGCATTCTCAAGCTTTACCTTGTGCAAAAAATTACTACTAAGCTTTCAAGGTTAAGCAAGGAAATTCAGTTGTTACCAAGATCACTTGATCATCAAAGGGAAATATGGCAGAGACAATTCTTACCAAGCTCTCATGGACAACGAAGGAAATTCATTTTTTACCGAGCTCACTTGGTAGCCAAAGGATTTTGTAGATTTTGCATTGTTAATTGAGTTGAGATGGTTAACTCAGGAAATTATTTTTGGAAGTAGTGCTTACCAAGCAGGGTCGACCAATGAAGGATTTCATTATTTTGTGAAATAAAGTTTATTTGTTTAATGTAATATTTGTAGCTGACTGATGTATGGTTTATTGGTAAATGTAACTTGTGAATGAGCTGACTTGATAATCTGAATGGTATATATAAGAGGTCAAGTTGTGAATTCTAAGTGTGTGATGGATTTGATGTGATGCGAATGTGAAGGAGGACTGATTATTGTGAAAGCAAATTTTGAAGAATGATCAGAGATCATTGAGGAGCAACAAAGCTATATTTGATCAAGGAGGATCTAATGGTGCAAAATAGAGATCCGTAATTAGAAAATTTAGTTGCATCTTATTCAGGTCAATTCATTGTTACTTTCTAACCATTGTAGTAGTGATTTCAAAATCTCTTAACATATTTGGTTTAACAGCCATTTTGTAAATCCTCTAACAAGGTGACAGTTTAGTTGAATTGTTCTAAAGACATCTAGCAAGGCCACTCTTAATAGGGTGATTAAATTCTCTAACAAGGTCACACCTAATAGTGTGTATTGTAACCTTTAACAGGGTTGGCTCCTAACAGGGCTCACTTCAGAAGAGTGAAAATTGGTAGCTAGTTACTTGGTGGTTTTTTCCATATTGAGTTTCCACGTTAAATCTGGTGTCTCATGTGTTCATGTTATTTAATTTTGCATGCATGCTAATAATTATGAATGCTTAAAGATAAGTAAACAAGTTAATCTAACGAGTTACAACATTTTTGTGATGTGTTTACCGAGTGACAATAGTAACTAGTTATTTAAGACATTTAAGGGATCAAGATTTATTTTTGTAGTAATTGATTCACCCCCCCTCTTAGCTACTTCATCTATAATTCTAAAAATTGGTATCAGAGCTCTTGGTGCTTGCAGGAAAAGATTTCAAGGATCTAAGCTAAAGATCAGGATGTCTTACAAGAGGGAAATTCCAAGACTTAATAGGGACAACTTCTCAGCATGACAGGGATTGATGAGACTTCATCTGGATTCTATTGGTGATTCAAGGCTGAAGTACCTTGATGAAAAATATACAGAACCTGCTGGTACATTATCTGTCAATGATATTGTTGAAAAGAAGACTCACAACAACATGATGATAGATATTGCATCTGCCCTAAGTTATGAAGAATTTGATGACATCAAGGATTGCAAAACTACCTTTGAAATGTGGAACAAACTGAAAGAGATCTATGGAGGTGATGATAATGTATGAAGAACCAAAGAAGAAATTTTGAACGGACAATCTGATCAAATGAGGATGAGAGAGGATGAAAACATAACAAAATATGTTGAAAGAGTTAAAGCAAGTGTTAGTGCAATCAAAGCATATGGAGGAGATATCAAGGAGGAAATGGTTATAAGTAAAGTTTTTAGAACTCTACTTCATATTTATGCAATTAGAGTCTCTACAATTCAAGAAAAAAGATGTGAAGCAAATCATAAGATAAATTTAGAGGCCATAGTTGGAAGATTGATTGCATTCGAGCTAGGCAACTATGATAATTATGTTCAAGCTGCCAAGAAGATTGAATCAACATTTGAAGCCAAGCTTTCACTCAAGGAGAAAGGCAAGAAGATAAAGGATCCTCAGTGAGATAGTGATGAAGAATCAAAAAAAAGTTTAGATAGTGATCTTGAGGTGGTTGAAGCTCTGCTAGTAAGGAAATATTCAAGAGGCAAAGGGAAATACAAAGGTAAGGTTCCTCTAATCTATTTTTCTTGTGAAGAAATTGGACATATTGCTGCTAGGTGCCCAAATAAGCAGAACAAGGATGAGAAAAAAGGTCACAAGTGCAATGGCAAGAAATATTTCAAATCATTCAAGGATAAAGGTAAGAAAACATGTTTCATGGCTAAAGATTCTAATGATTTTGATAATGAAGAAGAAGATGAAATTGTTTACATTGCTGTAAAGGATGAGTCTGACAATTATGAAGAAATGACACTCATTTCTCATGTGAGCAAAAATGATACATGGATTATAGATAGTGGTTGTTCTCATCACATGATTGGTGATAAAACTAAGTTTGAACATTTTGAAGACTATGATGGTGGGAGTGTGAGGTTTGGTAATAATGAACCTTGTTGCATAAAAGGAAAAGGAAGAATCTCTCTAACCAAAGAACTTGTATGTGATAATGCATATTGGGTAGAAAGACTAAAACACAATCTGTTAAGTGTGGCATAGCTACTCAATAATGGATTCAAAGTGGAATTCATGCATGAAAAAGCGAGACTGTTGGATAGCAAAGGAAAGCTGATTAGATCAGGCACTCAAACAAAAGGTAACTTGTTTTATCTTGAACTTGGCAAATGTTCATGTTTTATTGCTCAAGTTGAAAAAAATTGGTTATGGCATAGGAGGTTGTGTCATGTGAACTTTGATAACTTGGTAAAAATAAGTAAATTCAGTAAAGTAAGAGGCATTCCTAACATAAAGAAACCTAAAGTTTGTCTATGCAAGAATTGTCAAATTGGCAAGATGGGAAAGACTAGCTTTAAAATCAAGAACTATTAGTCTAATTTTTTTATAGAAATTGTGCATACTGATTTGTGTGGACCTATTAAAATTGAAAGTTATACTGGTGAATGTAGACACCTAAAAATCTTTTAGAAAATAAAGTATTTTTATTTTCTGAAAAAGTCCCTAATGACATCATCATTAATTAATTATTTAATTATTTAATTTATTTTTATGTCATTAAATCCCTTTATCTTAATTAAAAATATTTAATTAAGGAATCCCTTCCAAAAATGTTTAAATCTTATTTAAATATTATTTCCTTATTTATTAATTATTTAATTAATAAATTGACCAAAAATTCTAAAATAAATAAATAATTAATTTTTTGCCCAAAACTTGGCCAATTTTCTTAAGACCACTAACCTCTTCCAAAATTTTCTAATCCTTCTTTAATTTCGATTAAAGGCTAATCCCATCATTTCCTACCCCTAATCCCAACTCAAAATATTTAATTAAGATTAAATATTAATCCTCATGTTTATTAAAAATATTTTAATAAATATCTCCTCAATCCAAACCCTTGAAATAAATAAAACTTTATTTATTTCCTAAAAATCTTATTTATCCTCATCCTAGGAAGTTCTAGACTCTTCTAGAAAGTCTTCATCCTCATCCAAAGCCTAGACTCTTCTAGAAGATGTCAATCCTTATATTTAATCCTAATCCTAATCCCCTCCTAACCTTGTCGCATTCCCTAAACATGGGTTAAGACTTGCTAACCCAAGCCAAAGTTGACAAATATCTCCTCCTTCACCCACCCTCATTAAATGCCATCCACTTGCCTATCCCTAAGCTAATCCTAAACCATCCTAATCCATCCTCTAATCATTTTCACAATCCTAAGCAAGCTTAAAACCTTCCTAATCAAGCCCAAGTCGAAATTCCTCTCATCTCCCTCAAAATATCCCAACCATAAAACTTTATGAAGCCCACTAGGCCATAAATGACTCTTCCAAGCTCTTTCATTGCTTTTACAAGCCATTATGATGGCCTTTATGAAGATTTTATCTTTTGAGCCTCCTTTGTTGACTCATCCTCTCACCCTGTGACATGTGTCACTCCCTGATTGGCTGTAAGGAAGCACAATCCATGTGCTTTTCTCTCATGCAATTTGAGCCCTCCATGAGCTTTTCCCCATTCTTGCATCTTAGCCTTCAATCCCTCAAGCCTCTTGCCTATAAATTGGATCCTTCCCCTTTACAAAAAAACACAATCCATGAAGTAAAGTCATAATGCCATTTTAAGAAGTCATTTTACATCAAAACCATACACTCACACCCAAATTCCAACTCCATTTGAAGCCCTTTTTGAAGCATAAGCTTGAGCATACATCCTATCTATTTAGACAAAGCCACTCAACAAGAGAGCTTCTCATTGAGAGAGCCCATTAATGGCTCATATTCTCAATTGAGAGCTCATCTTAGTCTATTTTGAAGTTTATAAATTTAGTTTAGTTTGTAGAAGCTTTATTTAAATTTGGTTTCTATTAGCATACTAACATTGCTCATATACATTTTGGCACGCCCGGTAGGACTCCGCATGGGTCATCTTCATTAACTTTTTTAGTCAAGTTTTGTATGTCATTTGCTAATTTTGGCTAATTTTTCTTGTTTTTGTGATTGGTAGGATTGTATAAATTGGTTTTGTAGGTCCACATGAGCATAAAGAAGACAAAGGAACTCATAGTCTATCTCATAGTGTTTGCAGATTTTTCAAGCTTATAGGTGGACAAAGCACTTGAAATTCTTCTTCCTCTTCTTGTCTATATTCTTCTTATTCCATCTACTTCTTCTTCTTCTTCTTGTGGGAGATCTTGGCCAATTTTTTTTTAAGGAAGCAAAATCATACACACTTCTTTTTAGTGCTTAAAATGAACCCCCAAATCATACTTAAATCCATTAAAAACTAAAAATTTGCAAAAAAAAAAAAAAATCTTTTAACAAGTGAAACTAAACCAATCCAATCATTTGCATCCTTGCAACATCAAGGTTTTAGATGCATTCATGCAAAGTTAAGAACACTTCATTTTTGAGAATTTAAAAAGAACTTCAATTTTCCATTTCAAAAGGTTCAAAATCAACACTAAGTGCACACTAAAATCTAAATCAAACTCAAAGCATCAATCAAGGATAAAATGAACTTCATTTGCAAATATTTTAAAGTTCTTTTAAAAATCTCATGAAAACTAAGAGTCCTAAATGGTTGCCAAAATTTTTCTAAAAGCTTTGTTATTTGTTCCAAACAAATGTCTTGTTTCAAAATCTTGAATGTTTCTTAGATTTTTCATGCATCAAAACAATCTAGGAATATCATTTTTGGGCTTAAAACATGCAAACTAGAACACAAAATCTTGAATGAAAACCAAAGTCCAAATAGTCATTTTCACTTTTGAGTCCAAAACAATCTTGAATGATCTAAGGTTAAAACAAAGCACTTCAAAGTTCTTAGAGCAACACACAAAATCTCAATCTTGAATGCTCAAAGGAAAAAACTTGAATGTTTAACCACTTGTCTTTGAATGATGTTGCTAAAATCACTCTTGAGTGCCATGGATTAAAATCAAGTTTTTTATTTTTATGAATGCATGATTAAAACAACAAATCCTATCTTGAATGCAAAAGGTCAATTAATCATTACAATATCTCACACTTCATCTTTTGGAGCATAAAAAGAATCTACATTTTGGAAACTTTCTAAGTTATAAAAACAAATAAAGACACTTTGAGTGAATTTGTTGTTGGACTCACCCTCTTTAATCACCCATCATTCTAACCATTGGTTGCAATATTAGCGCCATATATGGGGATGGGTCTACGTAAGAAGGTGTTAAGTGCTCCACAAAAATAAAATTCCACTCACTTGAGTTTTTATTGGTTTTTCTAAGATAGAAAATTTCTTGAATGCACATTAGTCTCGCTAACACTTCATTTGGGTATAAAAATTGAACAAATCTTGACGTGGAGGGCCTCCGGGTGCACGAGTTTACTTTTGTTGACCCTAAATCTTCTTGGTGTATTCATTCTTCGATCAATTTTACTTTTGTTAATGCTTCAAGTTGGAATTGAAAATTTGCATCCTAAACATGTGTGTTTGCAAGGTCTAGATCTGAAAAACTTAAGCGTCAGTTGGAAAAGAACTCTATCTTTTAGCCCAAGATCATCCAAGTCTTCTCTCCCCTTGTCATCTTTCGAGGCCATCTTGGGTGCATAAGATTAGGATCCAAAATCTTGTCTTAGCTTTTAGGAGGCCTGCTTGGGGATTTCATCACCCCTTGGGACGACCTCAACTCCAGCGTTCTGGCAGAGTATAAAGATCAGGAGGTGAATCCAAAGACACCTCTCTTGGGATCAAAATTCTGTCACTTGGGCTAAGCCTCAAGGAACTTTATACCCTTGAGAAGTGAAAGAGGAGAAGTGGGTTACCACTCCTCTAGGATGTGTGACATTTTTTTGGTTTCATCTACGAATTTGGGCCTCACGTACCTTGGGTATATCGAGGACTCCCTAGCTAAACCAATTGTTAACCTTGTAGACAACCATCTAGGATGTTAATGTGTTTGAAGTGACTGATCGAAACATTTGTAGAATATACACACTCCTTGGTGCACGTATCACATTCTGAGAATCAAAAAATTCTATCTGGTTGTTCCTATCTATTGCTTGATCTTTTACTTGTTGAATGAATGTTTGCCAAACTTGGTCAATCCTAGCTTAGGGCACACTTAGCGTAGTCACTGCCTGTTTCAGAAGTTGAACGAGTTGAAGCAAAACAACAAAATCTCTCTAAGCCAAGCAGATTCAGGAATTTATGTCAGAATAACCCAAACCCAAATAGAAGTTTCACAGAGCCAAACTCAAGCCATCTCAGGGATACCAAGAAATTTTAGCTAAGCAAAAGGAAGTAACACCAAGCGCTCGAATTTCCAAACTCCACAAAGCAGAAGACAAAGCTGCCGACGAAGCCCTTCAAGATGCTTGGTTAGATTACACTATCAAATTTAGCAAGCATCCAGGAGTTAACCCTTCTTATGCCTTACCAACTAGGCATGATTTCTATGATTAGGCCCCCTTGTTCCTCCACATCTTCTTGCATAAGCTCCACTTTAGAGTCATCTTTGTAGGAAAGCCAACCATTCTAGGTTATCCCTTTAAATCATTTTAGCTCATCCATCTCATCCAGGTCTTTGCCTTAGAATCAAACCAATCCCCTCAAACCTAGCTAGCATCCCAAAAAGCCTAATTTTCACATCCAAGCCTTCAAAATTGTTGTCACCTTGCCAAAGGTTTTCCATTCCTACCATCTTGCAAATCCACCAGCCTCACCTAGGTTATCCCTTTGATAGAGCTTTGTCTAGGGTAATCTAGCTTTCTCACTTGTTATCCCTAATCACCTTGAGCTAAAGGTTGGGATCCACAAGTGGTCAATCTCATGTTTTTCCTAAAGGATCATCAATCTATCCTTAAGTTGACACAATCACCACCAAGCTTGCACATAGGAAAGCAGACCTTTCATGATTTGGCAACATATCTTTGAAGTTAGAATCCCCAACCCAATCCTCCTTAGGTTTGTCATATAGCTTTGCCTCAACCCAGGAAATCATTTGCGTAGAAAAGCCTTCCCCTTTGGCATCCATCAACATTGTTGCATCTCATCCCTAGGAACATTTTCATGCCACCCGTCACTCGCTTAGCCAAGAAGAAGAAAGAAACAATGGAACCCTATCATTTGGATCAAATAGCATCGCTCCCCTTGAGCACTCAACCATCGTTCAGCCCAGAGAACACTATACCATCACCTACTGACATTGAAGCTTTCATGAACCAACTAGGAAATGCAACATTGGTGAACGCCATTATAGACAAGAACAAAGAAACAATCATGGCTAACTTTTGAAGGGACAATATAGGAGCCTTCGACTTTGGAAGACCTCCTCCCTTATCAGATCCATCTCACCCATTGTTTGGACAACTACCACTCCCAATAGGCTCTTATGATTCAGATTATCCTCAATATGTGCCAAAAGAAGAGCCTCAAGCCAATCCTTATGATCCAATAGACCTAAACATACCAGCCTCCACTCAAGTTGAAATCTCCCTTCCGTAAGCCAATCCAGCCACCACCACTCCACCATTGGTCCATACCACTCCATCCCAAACCCTCTTCACCCAAAATACCTCATCATTCACTCCCTTCACTATTGTTGCTGTTGCACTCCAACCCAACCTTCCAAATCCACCCATCTCCCAAATCAGTGCTAGCATCTTTGGCCAACCTCAGCAATATATAATTGGAATGCCACCCATGGGGCCAAGAAATCAACCTTTCATCACCCCCAGCTTGTTTACCTTAGCTCAGAGCACAATTCCATCATTTCCACTAGGTCCTTGGAGCTCAGTGCCATCAGCCACAAATCCACAAGCTACTGTCCTCACTCCACAAAGCTATCAAACCCCACAAGCTACTACCAATGTTCTGCCAAGCTCTCAAGTGACCCAAGCTCCTACCACCACTCTACCAAGCTTTCAAATCCAGCCACCAAGCTATCAAACCCCATTAGCTCCATTCTCAAGCTTTCAATTCCCACCACCTCCACTACCAACTAATCCATTACCTCCTATTACTAACTATTTTTCTATGCCACTTCTAGGAGGAAATGCACCACCACCGACCACCAATTACTTGGCCTCCTTTGCCATGATACCCTCCCAAATGGGGGCATAACCCACATATATTGGTCAAACTCCTCAAATCCCAAGTCAAGTTCTACAAGCCCCCCGATCCTTTCTCCAAGCTTCACAACCATCTTATACCTTACCTCCACAAAGCAATCCATTTATCCCACAGCCAGCCTACATCCCTCAATCCCTATCCCAAATCCCATATCAGCAGCAAGCCTCGCAACACATGCAGCAATATGTGCCTCCTCCACCTTAGCAACCCATCATCCACCATTCAGTTGCCCAAGCCATGTACAATCCCTACCAGCCCATACCTCAAAGCCATCCATATTCCATTGCCCCATCTAGCACATACCTACCTTAGGGCATTCCTACATTGGGGGCACCCCAGCCATCACCTATCAATTCAGAATGGGAAGCCATGAAGACAACTTTGAAGAACATCTAGGAGGGAAATGATCCAAAAACCTTCAAGTTTGAAAATGTGTGTCCTTAGCCATTTGACAGAGCCATTACCATGACACCATTTCCCAAACACTTTGAGATACCCAAGTTTGACAAATTCAGAGGAAAAGGAGACCCTGTCACACATATCAAAGAATTTTACATGCACTACCAAGAAGTGGCATACGATGACGTCTTCCTCTTGCGTCTCTTTCCCAAAAGCTTGGTCGGACCAGCTCTTGAATGGTTTTATAGAATCCCATATGGCACAATTAAAAACTTTGCTGAATTGTCTGAGGCATTTGTAGCCCAATATGCCCATCTTGTTGAAACAGAGCTCTTGGTAGTTGATCTTGTTCACACTACGTAAAAAGGTGGAGAAAGCCTTCTCGAAGATCTGCAAAGATGGAAAACCCTTACCACCCACATATCTTGCACCTTGCTAGAATGCCATTTGGTGAAAATGTTTATTGATAATGCTCATCCCAGCTTGGCTCACCACATGACCATGAACTATTTGCAGACCTACAAAGATATCAAAGAAAAAGGAATGATCCTTGAGCAAGGACTCATTAAAGATGGTGTGGTCAAGATTTACAAGGAAGCCAACCAAAATCAATCACATTCCAATGACAAGTCTAGGTATTGGAACAAAAACAAGCACGTTGCAACAGATGGCGTTACTGACACTAGACATGTGAATATTGTTGGTCCTTCCCAAAATCAGTCCAACCCACCTTATCAACCAAACAATCAACAAACTATCAACTACCAACACCAGAATCACCAAAGCTATCAAGGCCACAATCCAAGACCCAACTTTCAAGGGTCTAGCAATCAAGCTAATGCCATCAATGTAGCTACAAGACCAAAGCCCAAGTTCCAACCTGCACCTAGAAATTATACACCCCTTGGTGAGCCATTGGACGTCATTTTTGAGAAATTGACTAAGGAAAACCTCATCAAATTTCCTCCTACCTAGCAAATTGACCCAGGCCAATCCAAAGCTGCATGGTACAAAGACAATGAGTACTGCAAATTTCATAGGGTAAAAGGTCACACCACCCTCAGATGCATGAAACTAAAAGATTATGTGGAGGACCTCATTGATCAGAAAGAAATCACTGTTGCTGCCCAAACCTCTCCTAATGCAAGCTTACAGATCTATCAAAATTATTTTCCCCCTCACAACAACCAAAATCCTGGAAAAGCACCTATCCAAACCAACAACAACAACACCAACAACTGCCAGCCAAACCAATAACATGGGAAGAACAATGACCACACTTCATCCTATATAGATTTATGGTAGCCTCATAGGTTGTATATCCGAGAAAGAGCCTTCTGTCAATGTTATCAATATCCAAGGACCAAACAATGAGTGTTCAGTCACCACTCGAAGAGCGTGATTTAACATCGTAGGCCCACCAGTTTCACCAGCACCATCAGCTCCATCAAAAAGCCAGTACAATATCTTGGAACACCTTGGGAACATGCTAGCCCAAATCTCCATTTTAGACCTTCTCCGCACTAGTCCTGTGTACAAAAACATTCTTGACAGTGCTCTCATAGAATCTCATTTCCCTTCAGATATCAACACTACTGATTTTCGTAATCTCATTGGAGACGTATCCTCCTCATGTGCCCTATCATTCAAACTCACTGACATACCCGTGGTCGATCCAGATCACACCCTTCCACTCTACATAGCCATTATGGTATCCAATTTTGTTGTAAAAAGAGTAGTGATAGATAATGGATCAGCCTTGAATATTTGCATGCTAAAATTCATAAAACAAGCTGGGTATACTAAGGCAGATATCATCAGTGAGGTTATCACCATCAAAGCTTATGACAACTTGGAAAGAACCATAGAAGGAACTATTTTTCTACCAATCAAGGTTGGGCCAGTCATCCAAATAACACTCTGCCATGTTATTGATGTAAACCTACCATTTAACATCCTCCTCGGTTGCCCATGGATTCATGCCATGAAAGCCGTTCCATCCACTTACCATCAGTGCATCAAATTTTTGCATCAAGGCATTGAGGTAACCATCCATGCCGATCCAGAACCCTTTGCTTACTGCAATGCGATTGAAGCTTCATATGCAAACCATTGCCCTGGAATTGATATCGGCACAGCCATCACTAGCTCATCCCACACTTGTAATGACCCAGAAACCATCCTCGCCTCCACCCTATCTACCATGAAGATCAATAACAAAGGCTGTGGAGAGTATAGTCTGTAAGATGCATTTGCTGTCGGGGCACTCCCACTTGATCCACATGCCCATGGACAACTGACATATCAAAAAACTAAGGAGATTCCACCTCCTCAAAACAAACAATTTGGCCCAACAACCTTTGTATTCTCAAAAATCCCTCTTCATGAGGAGCTCACTCTAGATATCAACAATTGGTTACATAAGGATGCACCTCCAAGAAATCAAGCACGCCTTGATCACTTAAGTGAGAAGTATCCCCAAGAACATAAGCTCATCACTGACAAATGGAACTATCAAGGTGGTGGTCTAGGACTAGAAGAAAGAGGCATGCAGTGCCCCATCGACGCACACAAGTGGGAATTGAAGTCAGGTCTTGGCTTTGGCATACCCACAACTAGGGGCACCAATGAGAACGGTCACGCTTTTTCAAACATTCACCGTGACCTTGTCAAAATTGAAGACATTCCTAAGGAAGTTGAAAAGAGAGCCTACGACGATATCCTAGACCAAATCTTCCTCGGAGACTCTGTTCTCCAAGAACTATCCATCCATTTCATTGACCTACCACTCACCCATCCATAACTCATAGATTGGGACCAACTACGTGTCATACACATTGATGAGTTCACATCAGAGGAAGCACTTCTAAGATTCATGGGAGCCGAAACTCCTCACAAGCAAACAAACCCAGATTCTGCCTATATCTATAAGCTAGATCCCAAGGGGTATTTTGGAGAAAATCCCCAACCTAGTTCCGATACACCCAAAACTGGAACTAAAGTGAATTTGAGACTAGCTCAGGCAGTGAAGGGAGCCCCTCAGCAAGAAAATCAAGAGGCACAAGCAGAACATGAGGATTTAGCATTGCCTCCTCAAGCTAATCGACCATAGGTGTCTTCTATTCTAATTGAGGATACTAGAGAAGTCAACATCAGTTCTTTAGAGATCCCTAGACTTGTTCACATTGTTGCATCCCTATCGCAAGACCAAGATGATCTCCTCTTTGAGGTCTTAAGAGAGAACATTGGCCGATTTGCATGGTCATATCAAGACATGCCAGGACTTGATCCAAAGCTTGTAGTTCATCATCTTGCAGTCAATCCAAAGATCAGGCCCGTTAGACAAAAGCTTAGAAAAATGCACCCCAAGGTGTCATTATTGGTCAAAGATGAATTAGAAAGAATGTTAGCTGGTAAGGTTATCCGACCTATCGACTACTCAGAGTGGATCTCCAACATGGTCCCCGTCACTAAGCCTTCCAGTGACATCAAAATCTACACTGATTTTAGAGATCTTAACAAAGCTTGTCCAAAAGATAATTTTCCCTTACCCAACATAGATATGATTGTAGACCTTACAACTGGACATGAAATTCTGTCCCTCATGGATGAATTTTTTGGTTATAATCAAATCAAGATTGCAGAAGAGGATCAACATAAGACAACATTCACTACCCCTTGGAGAACCTTTTTTTACAACATGATGCCTTTTGGCCTAAAGAATGCTGGGGCTACCTATTAAAGAGCTATGACAGCCATTTTCCATGATCTTATCCATAGCATTTTGGAGGATTATGTGGATGATATCTTGGTTAAATCTCACACCTTCATGGATCATCTTGCTGACCTGGAGAAAGTCTTTGATAGGTTAGCCAAATATCATCTCATGCTGAATCCCAAGAAATGTGTCTTAATTTGGGGTCACATCTGGCAAGCTTCTAGGCTTTATAGTTTCTAAATGAGGTATAGAGATTGACCCCAAGAAGGTCAAGGCTATCTTAGACATGCCTCCTCCTTAGACACTGCGACAACTTTGCACTCTTCAGGGAAAGCTTCAATCCGTTCAACGCTTCATCTTCCAGCTTACAGATAAGTGCATGCCATTTGCACATTTACTGAAGAAGGATGAAAACTTCAAGTGGGATCCTTAATGTGAATGCAGCTTCGATCATCTCAAGCAGCATCTCATCAATCCCCCTATCTTGGTTGCACCAGTTCCTGGTCATCCCTTGATCTTGTACATATCAACAACGCCTATTGCTCTAGGGGCACTTCTAGCATAGCTCGATGACTACGGCAAAGAAAGAGCCATCTACTACATCAGTAGAACCCTAGTTGGTTATGAACTCAATTATACTCCTATGGAAAAAGCTTGTTTGGTAGTTGTTTTCTCAACTCAAAAGCTTCGCCACTACATGTTAAGTCATACCATCCAACTAGTCTCCAAGATTGACCCTCTCAAGTATATGCTCTCTAGAACAACACTTATAGGCCATTTGGCCAAATGGGTTATGCTCCATAGCGAATTTGACATCCAGTATGTGGACAAAAAGGAAATCAAAGGGAAAGCTATAACAAATCACCTAGTTGATGCACCTCTAGTAGATACATATCCTTTGATCATAGAATTTTCAGATGAGCATATCTGTCTAGTTGAAGAATAGCCCCCATGGAAATTTTATTTTGATGGCTCATATACATCTCATGGATCAGGGGCAGGAATATTGTTGGTCACACCTCAAGGAGATTACATTCCAAAAGCCTTCAAGCTACAATTCCCTAGCACCAACAATATAGCTGAATATGAGGATCTCATAGCAAGATTAAAGATAGCTGCAGAATGGAACATCACTGAGTTACAAATCTTTGGTGATTCTCAACTCATCATCAAGCCAGCCCTAAATGAATATCAAACCAAAGATGAAAATCTATTACCCTACAAAGAGCTAGTTGATTAGCTAACCCAGTATTTTACAAAGCTTCAGTTTACACAAGTGCCTCAAATGCAGAACAAAGTAGCAGACATTATGGCTACTATCGGCTTGCTCTTGGAAATTCCCCAAGTGGTTATGTTGTATGTGTTTTTAGTCAAGCAGCTCCTCACACCTGCCTATGCGAATGATGACTCAAACCGTGTTTGTATCTTGGTTGGTCTCCAATCCCCTTGGTACCATGAGATTCACGCTTACCTTAAAGATGGTATCATCTCCCCTCACCTCACACGTACCCAATGCCAAAATCTCATCCAAAAATCATCCCGCTATGTTATCATAGCCAATACCCTATATCGTCAGGGTTATCATGATACTCTCTCTCGATGTTTAGATGAAAATGAGGCCGCGATGGCATTAAAAGAAGTAAACCTCGGAGTTTGCGGTGCCCACACGAGTGGTATTGTCCTTGCATGACAAATCCTTAGAGCAGGCTACTATTGGCCTTTCATTGAAGAATAATCCTGTGACTTTGTCAGAAAGTGTATCCCATGTCAATAGCACACAAATCTTGTGCACGCTCCAGCATAGGATCTACAACCTATTGCACCACCTTGGCCTTTCGCTTGTTGGGGCCTTGATCTAGTTGGAACTATCACACCTCTCTCATCTGATGGACATAAATGTATAATAACAGCTACAAACTGTTTTAGTAAATGGGTGGAAGTAGTCCCCCTAGTCTTAGCTACAGGAGTTCAGGTCTCCAAGTTCATCTTGTACCACATTGTTTGCCGCTTTGGCATCCCGTCCACCATCTTCACCAACCACAGAGGTAACTTTGAAAATCTCAACATGGAAGAATTATGCACTTCCCTCTGCATCCATCACCACTTTTCTAGCCCATATTTCCCATAAGGTAATGGCCAGGTAGAGGCAACTAACAAAACCCTCCTCAAAATCCTAAAAAAAGTTGTCAATGATTTTGGCCGCGATATGCACCTACAAATAAATCCAGCCCTATGGGCCTATCGAACTTCCTTCTGTACATCCACAGGCACAACTCCATACTCCTTAGTTTATGGTGCTGAAGTAGTACTACCCATAGAGGTTGAACTTCCTTCCTTGCGCATATCTTTGCAAGGGAAAATATCAGATGAAGAATATAGAATAACTCGGCTCACCCAGCTAGATCTCTTAGACGAGAAGTGGCAACAAGCCTATGATCATCTCACAATCTATCAAAATCGTCTCAAAAGGAATTTCAACAAGAAGGTGCTCCCATGACACTTTTAGCCAGGCGACATGGTCCTCAAAGAAAATATGAAAGTCCAAGCCGATCGAAAAAAGAAAGGCAAGTTTGAACCTATATGACTTGGTCCTTATGTTGTCACTGCCTCCTTTGGCTTTGGAGCCTATCAACTATCTACACCAGAAGGATAACTCTTGAATGATCCTACTAACATCATTGATCTCAAGAAGTTCTATGCTTGAAGATCCTTGGTATACCTAGCTTTTGAAAAATACAAAAAAATAGTAAAGAGAAATAAGCGTCCAATGGTGAAAACTTGGCAATTCAAGTGCCTTGGATAGGTACCTTGGTGAAAACCTGGTAATTCAAGTGCCTTGTGTACTAAGACTAATCCATTATCTATCACCATCCTATCCCTCATCCATTCACCCACCATCCCATAAAACACCTGCTTGTTCCCTTGGTGTTCCAACCAAATATCCAAAATCTAATGAAGCTTATAAATACCTCCTGTACAGCTTGTAAATCATGTACCTTAGCTTGTAAATCTTGTACCCAAGCTTGTAAATCTTGTATCATCCCTTGTATCATAGCTTGTATATCCAAATCTTGTCCAAAGCTTGTACCATATTCCAGCTTGTATTATATACCAAATCTTGTATCCTAGTTTGTATCCTATCACATGCACACAAAGAACCCCATTTTCCTTAAGCTTTTTGCAAACCATCTACCTATCCGCCTATCAACTCCAACTATACATCCAACACACTCTGAAACATTTCCATCTCACAAAACCCAAACATGAACAACCTTGTACATTTGTAACATATCTGGGTCTGTCAACTTGTACATCCTCTTTAGCTTAGTACCATTGTATCTATCTAGCTTTTGTGTCCTTGATCAGCATCTTGCACACATCGCACAACCCTTGGTTAGCTATTACAATGCATCCTTTAGCTAGATGTCCTATCACCAAAGTGTTATCCTTCTTAGTTCAGCTTGCTAGATGCATCACGCATCCAGATCCATCAGCTTAGGTGCTCTTCGATAGATCCTTGAGGATATAGCTTTCCTCATGTCTGATCTTGGTCCGTTAGTACCTCGTCTTACTCATCTCGTTGGCAAATGGTTCTCTTTTGGATTTTCACTTTCTTTTGATTTGGAATCTTCCCTTTGGGTCTTGAAGTATCTTTTCCAAGCAATCTTTTTTGTTCCCTCCTCAAGGTTGCCACAATCTTCCATATCATAGTATACTGTGAATGGGGCAATTTGAGCGTACATTTTTTATCAAGTCTTTCATTTTTTTCTTTGCTTCTTATGGGTTACCCAGTGTCAGTTCCACGCTACTTCCTCTGGGATTCATGTGTGGTACTGGGGCAATCCTTGCATGTTTGTTTTGAGTCAAGTCCGTCAGTCCTCTAGACAGTTGGTGACACGGCCTTGATGTTCTTGGTAACCTTGGTAATTAACCAACAGTCCTATAGCAAATCTAGTGCTCAACTACATGGTGGTACTTCTCTTTGAAGTATCCCCCTACTCAAAAAGCTTCAATGGATTCCCTTCATCTCTATTATCCCCCATCCATATCCAGCATCTATCTCTCCTACCCCATCTTATGCATCAGTATCTCTTTGAATCAATCTTCACTCTTAGCTTTAGAGATCCACAATCCTAGTCTTAGGGATCCACCAATCCAATTAATCCACCAAGCCTCATCTTTTGAGATCCACAATCCTAGTCCTAGGGATCTCTAAAACCCATCTTCCACCAATCTGACTCTTTGAAATCCTGTTGCATCAACTTTATAATCCCTTCATCCGTCTCCCTATCCTAGATTCCTTTTTATAGCACTCTGCTCCTTCATCCTCCACCTTCCCTAAAGTCTTAAGCTTGCTTCCTCTTGTGCCTCTGATTCTCCCTTTATCATTCTCCCGTAGTGAGAGTTTGAACTAATTCAGCCCCCTCTCTTTGCCAATCTGAGTCTCCTTGCTCATCCCAGATTCTTGTATTTTTCATGAAACCGTCGAGCCTCATTTTCTCTCCCCCCCGCCTTCTTGAGGGGACATCATGCAGTCTAGTCTCTCCTCTTCTTATCCGAGATTGGGGCAACTTTGTTGCTAAAACATCTTCCTCGTGTCATCTCCGTTCGAACTTCTTTGAAATAGTGTTGTCTCAACACTATGTCAAAGAGGGGCAAACTGTAGACACCTAAAAATCCTTTAAAAAATAAAGTATTTTTATTTTTTGAAAAAGTACCTGATGACATCATCATTAATTAATTAATTAATTAATTAATTAATTAATTAATTAATTAATTTTTATGTCATTAAATCCTTTTATCTTAATTAAAAATATTTAGTTAAGGAATCCCTCCCAAAAATGTTTAAATCTTATTTAAACATTATTTCCTTATTTATTAATTATTTAATTAATAAATTGACCAAAAATCCCAAAATAAATAATTTATTTATTTTTTGCCCAAAACTTGGCCAATTTCCTTAAGACCACTAACCTCTTCCAAAATCTTCTAATCCTTCTTTAATTTCGGTTAAAAGCTAATCCCATCATTTCCTACCCCTAATCCCAACTCAAAATATTTAATTAAGACTAAAAATTAATCCTCATGTTTATTAAAAATATTTTAATAAATATCTCCTCAATCTAAACCCTTGAAATAAATAAAACCTTATTTATTTCCTAAAAACCTTATTTATCCTCATCTTAGGAAGTTCTAGACTCTTCTACAAAGTCTTCATCCTCATTCAAAGCCTAGACTCTTCTAGAAGATGTCAATCCTTATCTTTAATCCCAATCCTAATCCCCTCCTAACCTTGTCACATTCCCTAAACATGGGTTAAGACTTGCTAACCCAAGCCAAAGTTAACAAATATCTCCTCCTTCACCCACCTTCATTAAATGCCATCCACTTGCCTATCCCTAAGCTAATCCTAAACCATCCTAATCCATCCTCTAATGATTTGCACAATCTTAAGCAAGCTTAAAACCTTCCTAATCAAGCCCAAGTTGAAATTTCTCTCATCTCCCTCAAAATATTCCAACCATAAAACTTTATGAAGCCCACTAGGCCATAAATGACTCTTCCAAGCTCTTTCATTGCTCTTACAAGCCATTATGAGGGTCTTAAAGAAGATTTTATCCCTTGAGCCTCCTTTGTTGACTCATCCTTCCCCTTTTCTCCATCCTCTCACCTTGTGACATGTGTCACTCCCTGATTGGCTGTAAGGAAGCACAATCTATGCGCTCTCCTCTCATGTAATCTGAGCCCTCCATGAGCTTTTTCCCATCCTTGCATCTTAGCCCTCAATCCCTCAAGCCTCTTGCCTATAAATTGGATCCTTCCCTTTTACAAAAAAACACAATCCATGAAGTAAAGTCATAATGCCATTTTAAAAAGCCATTTTACATCAAAACCATACACTCACACCCAAATTCCAACTCCATTTGAAGCCCTTTTTGAAGCATAAGCTTGAGCATACATCCTATCTATTTAGACAAAGCCACTCAACAAGAGAGCTTCTCATTGAGAGAGCCCATTAATGGCTCATATTCTCAATTGAGAGCTCATCTTAGTCTATCTTGAAGTTTATGAATTTTGTTTAGTTTGTAGAAGCTTTATTTAAATTTGGTTTCTATTAGCATACTAACATTGCTCATATACAGTGAAAAGTTCTTCATTCTTTTTGTTGATGATTACTCAAGAATGATGACTGTCATGTACCTAAGAGAGAAATTATAAGCATTTGAAAAGTTTAAATGTTATTTGGCCAGAGTAGAGAAGGAAACAGGAAAACGACTAAAATGTTTGAGGTTAGACAGAGGTGGTGAATTCATTTCACATGAGTTCAATAACTTTTGCATTGAAAGGGGAATCAAAAGACATGTTTCAGCACTTGGAACTCCTAAACAAAATGGAATAGTTGAAAGAAGGAATAGATCTATCATGGACTGTGCAAGAACCTTAATGATTGAAAAGAGCATTGCTATCAAATACTAGAAGGAAGCTATCAACACTGCAGTTCATTCCTTGAACTGAGTACAACTGAAGGACTCATTCAAAACCCCCTATGAGTTATGGTATGGCTACAAATCCAATGTAAGTTACCTAAAAGTATTTGGAAGCAAATGTTACATTTTGAAAGAATGTAGAAAAGGTAAATTTGATGTGAAGGGTGATGAAGGAATATTTTTGGGATATTCTTGCAAAAGTAAAGCGTATAGATGTTTGAATTTGTCTACTCACAAAGTCATAGAAAGTGCACATGTAAAAGTTGATGAGTTTGTAGAAAGAACTAAAGAAGAAAGCAAAAGGGAACCTGAAGACTACAAGAGATTTGATTTCATTGAACCTAATATAGTGCTAGGTACACCTATCATTCAGAAATCTTCTACTCTAGAGTCTTCTATAACCGAGTTGCAGGAAGTTCAAACTGAGTCAATACTTACCGAGTTGCAAGAACTTGAGTTGTAAACATAAGCTATCGAATCAATAGCTACCGAGCTTGAGCAACCAGAACTAGAAGTTGAAGCACAGAAGGATAACAATGCAAGTCATTCAAAAGGCAAGGAGCCTGTGCTAGCCAAGTATGTCAGGAAGCATCATGCACCATATTAGATCATTGGAGACAAATCTAAAGGAACAATGACAAGAAGTAAGTTGAAAGACACTTGTTTACTTGTTGATTTTGAACCTAGAAATGTCAAAGATGCATTAGAAAATGAAAGTTGGATTGAAGCTATGAATGAAGAGATAGAACAGATAGAGAAAAACAAAACATGAACTCTTGTACCTAGGCCTAAAGACAAAAATGTGATTGAAACTAAGTGGGTATTTAGAAACAAGTTAAATGAAGACGGTAAGGTGTCAAGAAATAAAGCTACAAGAAGAAGGTGTATACTATGGAGAGACTTTTGCTCTTGTTGTGAGATTGGAAGGATTTAGAACCTTACTTGCATATGCTGCATACAAAGGATTCAAAGTTTATCAGATGGATGCCAAGTCAGCATTTCTTAATGGTATACTAGATGAAGAGGTTTACATTGAATAGCCAGAAGGTTTTGTTGATCCAAAAAAGAAGGACATGGTCTAAAAATTACATAAAGCATTGTATGGTCTAAAACAAGCCCCTAGAGCATGGTATGAAAGATTGCATAACTATCTTATTCAGATTGGTTTTCAATGAACTAATGATAATAGTAGCTTGTACATCAAGGAAGGACCAGATAATAAGATTGTTTTGGCAAAAATATTTGTAGATGATACTTTATTTACATGAAATGATGATCTTTACAAAGAATTTTTAGAACAAATGAACAAAGAATTTGAAATGTCAATGTTTGGTGAGATCAAATTCTTTGTTGGTCTTCAAATTCATCAGAGCAAGAATGGCATCTACATCACTCAATCTAAATACATCAAGGAGATATTGAAAATTTTTGGTATGGAAGACTACAAACTAGTTGGGACTCCTATGTGCACTGGATTGAAACTTACCAAGGATGATGAATCCAAGGAAGTGGATCAGACATTGTATATATCTATGATTGGAAAGTTGCAGTATGTAGTACATACAAGACCAGACATTGCCCTTGCAATAGGAATTGTAGCAAGATTCTCAGAAAAACCAAAAGAAAATCACATGATGGCAATAAAAAGGATCATGAGATATTTGAAAGGAATTAAAGATTATAGATTATAGTATAAACTTGGAGGAAATCTGGATTTAAAAGTGTTCACTAATGCAGATTGGGCAGGGAACATTGATGACAGAAAAGTACAAGTGGAGGAGCTTTCTTTCTTGGAAAGAGGTTGGTTTCTCTGACAAGTAAAAAGTAGAACTATACATCTCAGTCCACAATCGAGGCTGAATATGTTGCAGCAGCAGTAAACTATTTAAACATTGTTTGGTTTAAATAGTTATTGGAAGGTATGAAGGAAGAAATCAAGGAACCTATTGTTATGTTTTGTGACAATACAAGTACAATTAACATATCCAAGAATCTAGTGATGCATTAAAAAATCAAGCATATTTCTATAAAGTATCACTTTGTTAGAGAATTGGTACAAGATAAGGAAATCAAATTGGAATATGTCCATACAAAAGAACAAATTGCTGACATATTCACAAAGCCTTTACCTAAGGATGCATTCTTGTATCTAAGAGGTAAGTTAGGGGTCATTCCCCTATCTGACACTCACTAAAATACAATTTTAGTGATGCATCAATAGAAATTTGCAAGAAAAAGAGAATTTTTGCAAGTGGGAGAGATTACTAAGAAAGAGGGAGATTACTGTATTTAAGGAGTTTTTGTGGAATGAAATATAAGAAGCATTCTATCAGAAAAGAATAGTTCTCAAATTTCGTTCTGCTATGACATGTTGTGTTTCCATCAATGCCAAAGAGGGAGATTGTTGGACACAATTGTTCAATTGTGTGTTGTCTTTGATGTTACACAAATGTCATATCAGTTATCAGATAGAGTTTACCGAGCTCAGTTGGTTAGCAAGGCAAAAAATAGATTTTATCGAGCTCAGAAGGTTAGCAAAGAAGGTTTACAGTGTCTACTGAGTGTTCTCAGGCTTTACCTTGTGCAGATAGTTGCTACCAAGCTTTCAAGGTTAAGCAAGGAAATTCAATTGTTACCGAGATCACTCCGTCATCAAAGGGAAATATGGTAGAGATAGTGCTTACCGAGCTCTCATGGACAACGAAGGAAATTTATTTTTTACCGAGTTCATTCGGCAGCCAAAGGATTTTGTAGATTTTGCAGTGTTAATTGAGTTGAGATGGTTAACTCAGGAAATTGTTTCTGGAAGTAGTGCTTACCGAGCAAGGTCAGCCAATGAAGGATTTCATTGTTTTGTAAAATAATGTTTATTTGTTTAATGTAATATTTGTAGCCAACTAATGTATGGTTTATTGGTAAATGTAACTTGTGAATGAGCCAACTTGATAATCTAAATGGTATATATAAGAGGTCAAGTTGCGAATTTTAAGTGTGTGATGGATTTGATGTGATGCGAATGTGAAGGAGGACTGATTATTGTGAAAGCAAATTTTGAAGGATGCTCAAAGACCATTAAGGAGCATCAAAGCTATATTTGATCAAGGAGGATCTAATGGTGTAGAATAGATATCTGTAATTAGCAAATTTAGTTGCATCTTATTCAGGTCAATTCATTGTTACTTTCTAACCATTGTAGCAGTGATTTCAAAATCTCTTAACAAAGTTGGTTTAACATCCATTTTGTAAATCCTCTAACAAGATGACAATTCAGTTGAATTGTTCTAAAGACCTCTAGCAAGGCCACTCTTAATAGGGTGATTAAATCCTCTAACAGTGTTACACCTAACTATGTGTATTGTAACCTTTAATAGGGTTGGCTCCTAATAGGGCTCACTTCAGAAGAGTGAAAATTGGTAGCTAGTTACTTGGTGGTTTTTTCCATATTTGGTTTCCATGTTAAATTTGGTGTCTCTTGTGTTCATGTTATTTACTTTTGCATGCATGCTAATAATTATGAATGCTTAAAGATCAGTAAACAAGTTAATCTACCAAGTTATAGCATTTTTGTGAAGTGTTTATCGAGTGATAGTAGTAACTAGTTATTTAAGACATCTAAGGGATAAGGATTTGTTTTTGTAGTAATTGATTCACCCCCCTCCCAGTTACTTCATCTATAATTCCAACATCAATACCTCAAAGGTCAAATCACATTAATCACGACATCCACACAACATCATAAAACAAAACTTTGAAGCCTCTAGTAAATATCCAAACTGGTCAACATACTAAGTTAAACCCAACCCCAACATGAAATGAATCATATATCTCATCAATTATTTAAACAAGTGTAGTTAAATAGTTAATAAGATTTGTCAATATTTTATCATAAAAATTTGATTCACAAATGGGTTCAAGTTTTATTTTTCAAAGTGTCACATTTGATAAAGTTTTTCAAATACACAAGTATTTCTAGTGACCAATCAATCCATTAAAAATACCTTAGTATAAAATCCTATTTTCATATAAAATGAACTATTTCTAAAACAACAATCCAAATTTTAAATAATTTTTTCTCTTAAATAACAATTGAAATTACAACTATTCTTTATTTTTAAAGTATATATTTATTAAATAATAACTATATAACAAATTATTTTAATTAAATATTATTAAAATTTAATAATAATAATTATTAATAAAATAGCATTTATTAGTTTAATTATTATTATTACTAAACTTAATAATATAATAATTAATAATAATAATGCTAATAATAACAAATTATTATAAATAATAATTAAAAAAATATTTTAATCTTTTTGCAATTTACAAACCAAAAATTATGGGGTGGTCGTTGCATAACCCAATGCTAGCGCTTAGGTAGTCTCGACTGTTGTGGTAGTCAAGGATTGCATGACAACCTTGGTTGCCATCGCAAACATCTATGATATGAAAGAAAGTGTGGGGGGGGAGGGTTTGTTGGCCCCCATCCACATATATATATATATATATTTTTTTTTATTTTTATTTTTTTTATAACTTAAAAAAAAAACTTATTCAAACAAAACAAATGATTCCCAATAAAATTAAATATTATTACCACAATAATAATTTTATTATTATGGTATTAATACATTTTCAATATAGATATGATAGGGAAAAATAATTAAAATAATCAAAATCATTAAATTAAATTCTGGTTTTCATTTTCAAACGCTATCCTGATCTTAGTTTTCTAACTAAATCCAATTTCCCAATACGAGTTTACAATTTGATTTCTCTCACATACGTTTCAATAGCAAATAAAAATAATTTCTCAAACAAGGGTTTCAATCCAAAACCGTTTCTGAAACAAGATCCATAAATAGTCACAAAGAAGACAAATGAAAAAATTAAAATAATTTATTGTGATAATCTCAAGCAAAATTCCTACCTCGATCTGATGCTAACTAGACAAACACTTGGAGATTGCAAGAATTCATGTCTCTCGAAACATTTTCCAAAATTTTCTCCTCCAAAGTTGTGTGTGGAGAAATGAGCTCTAATTTCTTAATAAAGAACTTTCTCCTCAAGGGTTTCAGTTTTATGAACATGCAAAAGCCTTTACTTTATTATTTTAATTTATTTAAATTTCATGTGCAAATATTTTTCCTTTTAATTAAAATAAAAGTTATTTAATTTATTCTCATTTTTTAATGAAATAATAAGACATATTTAAAAGTATATTTAGTAATTTAACTAATAATAATATTTAGAGTTCATTATTAAAATTAAACTCCTAAATTAATTACTATTAAATTAGATAAATATAATTACGCCAAATTCAGAACTTTAATTAAATATTTTAAATTTAATTCTTCTATTTAATTAATTTCTCAATTAATTAAATATAATTAAATTTTGATTTTTCTTTATAAATATTTCGTAAAATTATATCATTTATTAATATCTTTATCTGATTTAATTATAACTAAAATCATAACAGACCCACATATTTTAATAAGAAAACCTATCTGAAAGACAAAGTATGGATTCAAACTCAAGGGTAAAAATCTTGAATTCATGTCACTTTGATGAATTTGAAAGGGTGAATAACTTAGATAATTTTCCTATATTCTAGGATAATTGGCTTAGGTTTAGGATTTGGACTCGAGAACTATCTCCCCTCTTTACCATTGAGGTACTGCAATAAGGCACACTCATCTTGGCAATTTAGGGAAGTCAATGCCCGATACCTGCAATCTGCATAAAAGATGAATATTTACATATGCATATATATCTAAAGTAAACTTGCAATGGCGAGGAGTGCTACATCGTGTAGATTTCAACTAACAAGTGACTATGACTCCCTCCCTCAACCACATCATAAATGTCAAACATAAAGTAAATCATACATGTACACCATACACATGCAAGTATGGGGTAAGTAACCATAGAAAGTCATATATAAAACATCCATCTAACTATCATCATGAAACAACTAAAATCACTATATAAACATGAACACATGAAATAATTGAGTATTAAGTAGCTCATCAAATATATAAACTAAGTATGAAATAACATCCAATCAAAAAAGGTAACCGAGTACCACTAAATCATAACACATAACCATAAAGCTAGCCTAAAAGAATTCAACAATATAACATGAAAAGTAAACTAGGGGTAGGAACTACAACACTACTATAAATAAAATGTGGGACAACATAGAAAAGATCCATGGAGGAAATAAAAATGTACTAAGAGCCAAATTAGAAAGTTTGAGAAGAAAGTTTGATGACATGAAGATAGTAGAAGGAGAGAACATTGCTCAATATGTTGGAAGAATCAAGAAGTTGTAAATGCTATCAAAGGAGTTGAAGGAAAGATTAGTGATGAGACTGTGATCTACAAGGTACTAAGAACCTTACTACCTATTAATGTTATTAGAGTTTCTACAATACAAGAATAGAGATGTACTCCTCGTAACTATTTAACCTTGGATAGTCTAGTTGGTAGACTTGCTGCTTTTGAATTGTCAATTTTTTGATAATTTTATTACTCTTGCAATTGAATATTCTTTTAAGTCACAATTTCTCTTGCATAAGTCTAATAAGAAGAAAGAAAAGCATGAGGTTAGTGAGAGTGAATCTTTTGATGATAATCTTGAGGATCTTGAAGCATTAATGGTTAGAAGGTTACCAAGAGGTGAATGAAAATTTAAAGGTAAACTTCCTAAATCTATTTTTTATGTAATAAAGTTGGTCATATTGTTGCAAGATGTCTTGATAGGGATGACAAGGATGAAAGGAAAGACAACAAGTTCAAAGGACGAATAGATAGAAAAGACAAGGATACAAAGACTACCAAGGTAAAGGTAAGAATTCCTATTACATTACTAAACAAGAGTCTAATAATGATTTTGATAGTCAGGATGAAGAAGTTGTTTATGTTTCTATGAAAGACAATTTTGATGAAGATGAGAAAATTGCACTTATTTCATATTGTGAGTAAAGGTGATAGATGGATAATTGATAGTGGCTACTCATATCACATGACTAGTGATAAAAGTAAGTTTGAAACCTTAACACATTATAAAAGAAGTTGTGTTAAGTTTGGTAATGATGCATCATGTCTTGTGAAAGGTAAAGGATCAAAATGATTGGCTAATAAGACCATATGTGATAATTCTTATTGGGTTGAAGGATTGAACTAAAATTTGTTGAGTATGGCACAATTGAACATATCATGCTACAAAGTTGAATTTTAGTATAAGAAGGCTAATATCTACAATGGTTTTGGAGTATTTATTGGAAGTGGAGACCAAACAAGAGGTAACTTGTTCTATCTAGACCAATCTAATGATACATGTTTGTTTGCACAATGTGATGACATATGGTTATGGCTAAGAGGCTATATCATGTAAATTTTGACAATTCAATAAGCATTAGTAAGATGGAGAGAGTAAGAAGATTACAAAGTTTGAATAAACCTAATAATGTTATGTGTAAACAATGTCAATTGGAGAAAATGCCAAAGTCTAGTTTCAAGAGAAAGACCTATACTTCTGATGATATTTTAGAGTTGGTTCATACTGACCATTGTGGACCTATTGGAGTGTAAAGCTACCATGGTGAAAAATATTTTATTCTATTTGTTGATGACTACTCTAAAATGATGACTCTGATGTTTCTTAAAGAAAAATTTGATGCATTTCAAATGTTGAAGTGGTATTTGGGTAGAGTTGAAAAAGAAATAGGAAAAATCTTGAAGTGTCTAAGATCTAATAGAGAAGGTGAATTCATATATGAGGAATTCAACACATTATACAATGATAGAGGAATTGAAAGACATATGTCTGCACCAAGGACCCCTCCACATAATGGTATAGTTGAAAGGAGGAAGAAATCAATCATGGATTGTGCTAGGAAATTGATTATGGAGAAGAATGTTGCACCAAAGCATTGGAGAGAAGCTATAAGTACTACAATTTATAACTTGAATAGAGTACAAGTCAAGAAGGTACAAATATCACACCCTTTGAGTTATGGTATAAAAATGCACCAAATGTGAAATATTTTAAAGTTTTTGGAAGCAAATTTTATATATTGAACGATAAAAAAATGGAAAACTTGATGCAAAGAGTGATGAAGGAATATTCTTGGGATATTCCACTAAGAGCAAATCATATAAGTGTTTGAATTCTAACACTAACAATGTTGTGGAAAGTGCAATTGTGAAAGTTGATGAATATGCAGATAAGAATGAATTTGAATGTAAGAAGGAACCTAAAGATTACAAAAATTTCACATACATTGATGAAGGAGATCCCAACACTTTACCTAAACCTAAGGAGAAAGTTGTCAAGCAACAACCAATATGTATTGATTTACAACTACAACATGTCGAGCATCAAGTAATTGGTGTTGAGCATCAAGAAGAGCATATCAAGCATCAACAAGTGATTGTCAAATAGCTAGAAGAACAAGCCGAGATACAAGAAGTGATACCTAAAGCTAATCTACAAATTGAATTTGAAGAAGTAAAAAACTAAGAACCTGTGCTAGAAAAATATGTGAGAAGACATCATACACTTGATCAAAACATTGGAGACAAAGATCCCAAAGTTATAACGAGGAACAAGTTGAGGAATCAAACATGTCTTCTATGTGAATTTGAGCCTAAATCTATAAAGGATGCTTTGGATAATGAACATTGGATTCAAGCAATAAATGAAGAGATTGAGAAAAAAGAGAAGAACAAAACCTTGTCACTAGTATCTAGACTAAAGGACAAGAATGTTATTGGAATAAAGTGGGTATTTAGAAATAAGATGAATGAGAAAGATGAAGTCACAAGAAAAAAAGAAAGATTAGTTTGTAAGGGATATGCACAAGAAGAAGACATTGACTATGGAGAGACATTTGCCCCTATTGCAAGATTAGGAGTAAGAACTCTACTTCCATATGATACTTACAAAGGATTCAAAGTGTACTAAATGGATGTCAAGTCTATATTTTTAAATTGAATTCTAGAAGAGGAAGTCTATGTTGAACAACTTGAAGGATTTTTTGACCCAAAAGAAATTGACATGGTATGCAAGTTGCACAAAGTTCTATATGGATTGAAATATGCCCCTAGAGCATGGTATGAAAGGTTACACTCATATTTGGTAAAGATTGGTTTTTCAAGGACAAATGATAATGGAAATCTATACTTGAAGATTGAATCTAAAAAAGGGATACTATTAGTTGAGATAGTTGTGGATGATATCATATTTGGAGGAAAAGATGTATTATGTAAATCATTTGTAGATGAAATGAGGCAAGCGTTTAAAATGTATATGTTTGGAGAGATTAAATTCCTTTTTGGCTTGCAAGTGTATCATATAAAGAAATATATCTACATTACACAATCAACGTATATCAAAGAGATACTAAATTTTTTTGTATGTAAGACTCAAGACCAGTTAGAACACCCATGACTACTAGACATAAACTTTCAAAGAATGATGATTTTGTTGATGTGAATCAAATCTTGTATAGATAAATGATAGGAAAACTACAATATGTTGTTCATAGCAGACCAAATATTTTACTAGTAGTTGGGATAATTGCTACTTTTTTGGAAAATCTTAACGAAAATCACATAATGACTATTAAAAGAATACTGAGATATCTAAAAGGAATAGAGGATTATGGATTGTATTACAAAAAGAATGGAAAGTTTGACTTGAGAGTATATACTGATGTAGATTAGGATGGAAATGTTGATGATAGAAAGAGTAGAAGTAGTGGAGCTTTCTTTCTAGGAAAGAGACTAGTTTCATGGACAAGCAAGAGGAATAAATGTATCTCCCAATATACAACAAAAGCTGAATATGTAGTTACAACAGTTAATTGTTCTAACATAGTGTGGATCAATAAAGTATTGAAAGGAATGAAGGAAGAGATCACCAAACCTGTTGTTATATTTTGTGATAACACAAGTGCTATAAAAATTTCTAAAAATCCTTTGATGCACACCAAGACCAAGAATATTGCTATAAGTATCATTACTTGAGAGAGTTGTTACAAGATAAATAAGTAATGATGGAGTATGTGAATTAAACGGAATAGATAGCTGATATATTCACAAAATCTTTACTTAAGGATGCTTATGTATATCTAAGAGGAAAACTAGGGGTGATTCCCCTAACTAAAGCTACTTAAGATAAGGTGAAGCTCTACATCAAATGTTTTAATAAAAATATCTTACAAATTGATGCAAAAGGTCACACTTTAGGAGCTGCCTAAAGTTGCGAAGAGATAAGCACAAGATTTTGAATCATTCATAAGCAAGATGATAGAAGGTGAATCTAGTTCACATAACTAACAAAGAGATCTCTACATGTTGAAGATGTTTGAGACAATGTCAACTGAAGATGTTGAAGTGTCTTTGGCATTGTTGTAAAAAAGGGAGAGATTTTCAGATATCTATGCAATTACCATTAATAATGAGAAAGAGGGAGAGATTGTGAAGAACTTACCAAATAAGAAAATATATATCAAAAAGGGAGTTCATGTTCTAATATGATAGAAGAAGTTGTGATATGTAACAATTGATGTATAGAGGTGTTTCATATTAGAGTTGCATGGATGGGAATCAGAGTGAAACTAAAAAGAAGAGATTAGAGTGAGAATAAAAATGAAACTCAAGATATTAATGAAGATTTATTACCAAGGGAATTGATTGAAGCAAGTCCAGTGTTTTGGATTGCATGGTAATTAGAGGTGTTTCCATCAATGCTAAAGAGGGAGATTTTTGGAAACTACAATTGGAACAATTATTATGTTATAATTAATGTTAAACCTTATTGTTGAGATAGATGCTACCTAAGAAGAGTGCCATATAGAGATGATTGATGAAGAGGATTTGAGAAGAAGAGATAACAAGAAGACCTAGTGGAAAGGCTGAGTTATGTGGAACTACAATGAGCACTTGATTAGTTGGATCTTGACAAGATAATGTTTTGTTTAATCATAACACTAAGTGGAGAAGATGGTTGAGTTGAAACCTAGTAGAGATGATCAATGAAGGGCCAAATGCATAGGCTAAACTAAGCAACAAAGTAGAAGATTAAGGAACTTATAGTTGAAGTCAAGCTATGCTAGTGTTGACCGAGTAAATAGTAGAAGCCAATAAAAGATAGAGTTGACTAAGTACCAGTAAAGACTAAGTATCAAAAAATTTAGATCAAGTGAAGACCGTTTAAGTTGAGCTAGAAAGATTTGTAAGGATCGAGTAATCTAGTGATGACCAAGGTTGTGGATCACTTTTTTGGCCAAGTGTCAGCATTTGATATTTTGTAAGGGAATTGAGATCTCTAGCCAACATAGTTGAATTTTCAAATTGGTCAAAGCATGTCAAGGATAAGTATTGGTGAGCTAGAGCATTTAATGTTTGAGAAACCATGTTTGAGCATTTCTACGCATGGATTCAAAGAGATTTTTTGAGAAGTATCTAGAAGGAGAAGGAGGAAATGAAATGATGGAAAGATTATATGAACCTAATAAAACCCTAAGATCAACAGTGATGTTTAAGTAGAAAAATATTAAAGCTAACTATTTAAGAAGGCATAAGGATTAACCTAGAGAGGTTATTAGTTGTTAAGTTTATTGACTGACGAACTAAAAAAGAAGGTTGTAAAAGAAGGAGAATAGTATAGGTGAAGGGTGATTTCTTGAAGGATTTTCCAAGAAGACTAGAGACAAAGATGGAGATATGAATGGAGTCTAGTATATGAATTATCAAATGAGCTACATTGTCATATGTATTTGTAAAGTGAGTTGCATTTATCAGATCAAATTGATGTTACTTTCTAAACATTGTATCAGTTAAAATCTTTAAATCAAGGTTGACCTAACAATTATTTGTAAATCATTTAATCAAGGTGACATCCTAATAGTATGTTCTTAAGTCCTCTAATGAGGCCACTCCTAATGGGGTGATTAAATCCTTTAACAAGGTCACACCTAACAACATGTATTGTAACCTTTAATAGTGTTTGCTCCTAACAAATCTCACTTCAAAAGAGTATAAATTATGTAGCATGCTACTGATGGTTTTTCCCAAATTGGGTTTCGACATTAATTCCTAGTGTTACACTTGTGTGAATTTTATTTGAGATGTTTTACTATTTTATGTTTTACATTCTGCAAGTAGGTTATTATTGGGGTAGTGGATTGCAAGTTTATGTACCCGTAAGTTTCTATAGAGATCAAGTGGACTAAAGAATTGATCCAAGTTGTTTGAAGTATTAAAAGTTTAATTGGTAGATCTAGACTTGATGATAACTGATTCACTCCTCTCCTCTCTTAGTTATTCTAAATCATTCTAACATCATCTCCTAAGGAACCTTCGAGTGCACCAACTTATTTTTTAATTCCTATCCTTCCACTTGACATGATTGTAGATTCCTTCTCTATATCATTAGTTGATAAAGTCACACCTTCTATATTTACTCAATGTATTTCATTCTCTTTTATTGCTAAATCCACCCTACATACTCTATGTGACCAATTATTCCACTTATTCTTAGATACATAATGTGATTCTTTATTCCATTATCATTTGTTTGATAGTTTCACATCTTATCTAATGACCAATGTACCTTTTTTGCAGCTCTTTCTAAGAAAAAAATGATTACTTCATCTATTGTGTTTACTATAGTACAAAAATATATTTTTCCCATTCAAACTTTATATAAAAATAATATAGAAGGCATTCTTAATCTTCCTCCATGACTACAGAAATACCATCAACATTCATGCTAACAATCCCCCCCCTTTGACATTGATAGAAACATAGATGAAAAACATCTAAGTACCATAAATACAAAATATATTTCTTCATCATTTGTTTTTTCTCCCCCATTTATGCTTCCCATGAATGTAAACATAAATTTCAATCTTAGACAATACATTCTTGTAACCTTTACAATTTCATCTTAGTCTCAAATAGGTTGTAAAGAGTTTTTCATCTTCAAATCACAACCATATAGTAACCAATATGAACAATTAAGGTGTTAATCTCCCCCATACATAAATATCTTTTCTCCTAAATTCATAAATGAATAGTTTTAATGAATTAATCTCATATAAGAAATATTCTCTCCCCCATTAAGAATGTATCAAGTATAATATTTTTCATGTACTAATATCTCCCCCATTGACATCAATGAAAAAGGTATCACTATGTCAATTCTCTATGTTTAATCATTTCCAAGATAATTTGTTTAAGCTCAAGTGTCCAAAGATACTATTCAATACCAATACCAAGAGTCCTTAATGACTTGACTCAAACACAAATACTCCACCATAGGGGAAGCATCAAGCATGTAGTCTAGGTAAAATGTATAGTTATATGTTATCAACTAGACTAAAGAAATCTTTGCATCAACTACTCTGAAGTAGGTTTGGGCATAACCCCAAGCATACCTCTCAAGTACTCAAATGTGTCCTTGGCCAAAGTTTTTTAAAATATATCTTCTATTTGTGCTAACATATACTAATTTGATTTATTTCTTTGCAACTTTCTCTCTCAAAAAGTGATACTTAATAGATATATTCTTTATTGTTTAATGTAAAACTAGATTATTTGACATACTTATTGTACTTAAGTAATCACAATGTATGATAACATCCTCAATGAACTCAATTCTGATATCTTTTAGCATCTACTTCATCCAAAAAATTGGATTACAATTATTTTTTACCGCTGAATACTCTACTTATTTTGTACTCTATGAAATGCAATCATGTTTCTTACTCAATCAAGAAACCAATCTTCCTCCCAAGAAGAATGCTCCATCACTGGTGCTCTTTCTTTTATCTACACTTCCTTCCTAGTCAGTATCAATGTACGCATACAATGTGAAATATTATGATCTGCCATACCATAAATTATGATTAGGTGTTCCTTTCAAGTATCTAAAAAATCTTTTTAGTGCTACAAGCTAGGTCTCTTTAGGGTCTGCCTTAAATCTTGCCACAATTCCAACTGCATTAGCTATATCAGGTCTAGTATGTGTCAAATACTATAGTCCACCAATTTTTGATTTGTACTTTATTTTCACTATACTACGAGATTCATCTTTGCTAGGTAACTTACAACTACTTACCATAGGTGTTCCAATAGATTTACAATTCTCCAAACCAATTTTGGAAAAATTAAAATTAATTCACCAATTATTATTATAATTATTAGTTATTTTAGGGATATATCACCAATATTTAGTTTTCACTATTGATTTAAAATATAATGTAATGATCCTCATAATATTTCATGAGGTAAAAAATGTTCAAGTTTGATTTGTAATATTTCATGGTGATTAATAAACTTCACATTATTATTGAGATTTGCCAATATTTTATATACAAAAATAATGATTCCAAAATAATAATGAGTATAAATAATATTTAAAATAAAAAAATTGAGATATTCGTTGATATATATTTTTTTCAAAATAATAAAATATTCATCAATATTTTATATCTTTTTCTTGAGGGGGGTTCCTTAAAGTTTACCCTCATCACAAACTTTAAAGCTCTTGTTAGTTGTATATGCCAAAAAAATCTCATTGCTTCTAATCTAGCAATAGGTGCAAAAGTTTCTTCAAAATAAATTCCTTCTTATTGTGAATATCCTTTACAAACCAATCTTGTTTTGATTCTTACAACTTCACCTCTTTCATTAATCTTATTTCTAAATACCCATTTAGTTCGAATAACATTATTATCTTTAGGTCTAGAAACTAATTCCCATGTTTTTTTCTTTTCAATATTTTCTAATTCCTGTTTCATTGCTTTAATACAATAGTCATCATTACAGGGTTCAACAACATTAAATTAAAGACAATCCTTCACTAACTTTTTTCCTTGTCATAACTCCTTTGTTCAAATTTCCAATGATCTATTTAGCAGGGTGTTCCTTTGCCACATTTCTATTAGGTGTCACTTGTTCAATCCTAGTTTTTGCTCTAGGTTCGTATATGGGTTCTTGTTTGTCTCTTTGTAATTCAGTCTATAAATTAGTGTTAGTTTCATAAAACAATTCCTGATCAATGTTCTTATTGTTAGTCCTTTTATTAGTCTCTCCATTAGAATCATAGTCAAGTATTCTTTTTTTTGTATTTAGAAATTTTCATCGACTTTCACATTAGCAATTTCAACAGTAGTCTTCAATCTTTGATTGAAATATCTACATGCTTTGTTTTTCAATGAATATCCTAGAAATATTCCTTCGTCACTTCTAGAATCAAACTTTCCAATATCGTCATCTCTCTTAATGTAGCATTTACTTCCAAAGATTCTAAAGTATTTCATAGTAGGTGCATGTCCAAACCAAAGTAAAGGATTTGAGCAATACAAATCCACAAAACTTGAAGAACACTTGCATATAAGAACCTATCACAAAGAAGAAAAGACAAAGAAGAGGCAAGGGTTTTGCTCTAAAAATATGGAAAATTAAATTATTAGACTGAAAAGATAAATGAAATTTACGATTGATCAATCCTTATAGAAGGATATCAAAAAACCTAAAAGGGAAACCCTACGAGATAAATGACATTTAATAGTTACTAATTAATTATTAAATGGAAATGAAAATGGATCAAGGGAAATCTTAAGAAGAGATTAAAGGTAATTTGATAAATTAAATTAAATTAACCCTTTACTTTAACACCCCCCCTTAAGATGAGAAACAATGCAACTACAAATAATGCATGAAAAAGCAAGGAAAATACAATACTAAAAGAAAAACTTGGGTCCCAACAACAATGCCTGATGATGTATCCAATCACAACCATATCTCTATGAAACAAAGAAATAAAGAAAACCCAGTGGGAAAAACCCTACTCCAAAAAGAGATAGAAAAGGATACACAAATGAAATATCTCAAGACCATAAGTACAATGAAACTCCCCATGATAGAGGCTTGAGACTTCATAGCCCCCCCATAATAACAAAACTCTTGTTTTGATGAACACACCAATGTGGCTCCAATTAGAAAGAAACAAAGGTAGTGGACAAAGAGGGTGAAACCCCTGAATGTAAGGTGGAGATGGAAGTCCTAGCTGATGCTCAAAGGAGAATGCATGAGAATCTTGAAATGGAATCTCCAATGGAGTTTGGATAATAAGTGTGTTGAATCTTTCATCTGAGAGGATATGTGTGTCCTCTGATATATCCTTTACAAATTTAGTAGGTGGCTTGATGACTGAAGCTACAATGGTAGGCAATGCTAAAAAGTAATCATGTGCAATAGATGGAATTTAAACATGAGGTGGAGGTGTAGAAGTTGCAACACTGGTCTTAGAAATAACACATAAGTTAAAGTGACCCGACTTCACCTCAGTAGTCTCTCATGAAGAAGGACAGTGAGTCCATGATAGTGGAGATGATGGACCAAAATTAGAGAAATAGTATAGGCCGAAAGAGTGGTCAACAGTTCCTATAGTAAAAATATTGCCTATCTCACTATCTCTAATGTGAACTGAATCTTGTGCAAACTCAACTGTCTTCCTTGTCCCACCATGTCTAATCTAATAAATAAAGAGAAGGTTAGAGGAAAAATATGGAATAGATAGTACATCATGAAATGTACCATCATCAATTTCAATAGAACCTTTCCACATAAAATCATAATAGTGTTATTCCCCATCAAAATGTGTGGAGTAGGAGAAGCCTCAAAAGAAGAGAACAAATCCTAAGAAGATTCCTTATGGTGTGAAGCATCTGAATCTAGTAACCATCTAGAAGAATGTGGAGTAGTATTTGTACACAGTGCATGACCCTTTCTTATATCTCTACCATCTGACTAAAATGATGATGAAGAAGAAGATATATGTGAAGTAGAAGGAATATCAATGTTTCTCTTCTAAATGAGAGCTATCAAATTTGAAACCTATTTGGCATAGCCATCTAACTTCTTCTTATAGCAATGTGACTCATCATGACTGGGCTTATTACAATAAGCACACTTCATTCTTTATGGCTCTGGTTTATCTCCCTTAGGAGGAAGTGGTTTAGATGTGATGTGAGGGCTAGAATTAATATGAGGCTCTATAGGATGTGACTTTTGTTTCTTCTCCTTCATCCCAAAAGATGGTTGAGCTATTAGGATTAACCATGGACAAAAATAAAAATTACATGCAAATATAAAAAATAGCAGAAACTAATAAATCACACAGAAGAGAATACAAGACACCAAGATTTAATGTGGTTCACCCAAACCCTAGGCTATGTCAACCAAACAACAAGTCCAATATTATTATGATCCAATGATTACAACCTTATTACAATCTGTAATCCCTTTCAACTCAATATCGTCGCAAGAAGAAATTTTTGCATCACACATAATGAAAATCCTTAACCTTGGGATCTTTTATACAAGTATTTTTTGTACATTAGGGTTATAATTAATTACAACATGTTAGTCCAAATTTCCAGATAAAATAGGGCCCATTTTTTTTGAATTGTGAAGTATGTACAGTAATTTCCTGATCAATCACCACGAACTAACAATTTTCCACTCGGGGAAAGATCAAGCTCCACACTAGACAACAATCTCCCACTTCAAAACTAATCTTGTAGCAATATCACTACCACATGGGGCTCCCACTAGATCAAACCACCCTAAACTCTATTGTTCTTTTATTCTATTCAGTCTAGAAGACCAACTAAAGTTAAAGAGGAGTTTAGTTTCTCCCTTGTCACTACCTTGGTAAACATATCTATTGGATTGTCATCTATATGTATCTTATCCAACATTAACTATCCATCATTCAAAACTGACAGAATGAAATAGTACCGCAACTAGATGTGTTTTGTCTTTGAATGCAGAGTAAAAATTTTCACAAGATGAATGGCACTCTAACTATCTGTAAACAAGTAATTATCCTTCTGAGGGTGTCCCATTTATTCTAGGAATAACTAATGCCATACCATCTCCTTGGCTTCCTTTGTAGTAGCAACATACTCTGCCTCTATAGTGGATAAGGCGTTGACCTTCTATAACCTAGAAACCCATCCCACTGCTGCCCCACCAACAATAAATACATAACATGTAGTACTCTACCTGATATCAATATCATCTGCCAAATCCAAGTCAACATATACATATAAATCAATAGTAGAGCCCCCAAAGTGTAAACACTTACTAGATGTACCTCTCAAATATCTGAGAACCCATTTTACTACATTCCAGTGCTCAATTCTTGGATGACTCATATACCTACTAACAACTCCCACTGAATGTGCAATATCTAGCCTAGTTTATACCATATCATAAATCAAGCTTCCTATAGCTAAAGAATAAGGTACATTGGACATCTTATCCTCCTCTTCTTGTGTCATTGGACACATCTCCTTAGTCAACTTCAAATAACCAGGTAAAGGTGTGTTGACAACATTAACATTCTCCATAGAGAAATGTTGCAACACCTTTGCAATATAATCAGCTTGAGATAAAGTCATTTTTTTGTTCTTCCTATCTTTGCAAATTTTCATACCAAGGGTTTTTTTTTCTACCACCAAATCTTTCATAGCAAATGAATGTGCTAACTGGCATTTTAGCCCCTTAATGTGATTCATGTTAGACCTAGCTACAAGCATATCATCAACATATAAACTTAAAATAATGTAGCTGTCATCATCCAACTTCTTAAAATAAACATAATTATATGAATGACACCTACTATATCCATGCTCATGCATAAGATTGGCAAATTTCAGATACCATTGCTGAGGTGCTTGCTTCAAGCCATATAAGCTTTTCTACAATCTGCACACTAAGTTCTCCTTACCTTCGATCACAAATCCCTATGGTTGTGCCATATATTTCTCTTCATCAAAATTATTATGAAGAAAGGTTGTCTTAACATCAAGATACTCCAAATGAAAATCTTTAGTAGCCACAATACTTAGAATAGTGCAAATAGAAGTCATTTTTACAATAGGAGAGAATATCTCATCAAAATCAATGCCATTTTTCTATGCAAATCCTTTTACCACTAACCTGGATTTAATTGTTTCATACATCCATCCTCTTCTTTCAACCTATAAACTCATTTATTCTGTAAAGCTCATTTACCTGCAAACAACTTGCATAAATTCCAAGTCTTATTTTTTAGCAAGGAGTCCATTTCATCTACCATTGAAAACTCCCATGGAATCTTAGTATTCACCTACACAACTTCACCATAACATTCAGGTTCACCAACATCTATTAGTAAAATAGAGTACAAAGAAGGAGAAATTTTTTTTGGAGGCCTACTTAGCCTTGTTGATCGTCTAACATTCATTGGGGTGTGTGGTATTTGTTGTTGTGGTTATTGTAGATCATGAGAAACTGCTAGAACATCATCCTTTGGAGTATCATCCAACACTACATAATAATTTTTTTTAATTCTCATGCCACTGCAATAGATCTTTGTATAACACTTTTCCATTGAATATGACATCCTTGCTTCTTACAATTTTGTGATTTTCAAAATCCCAAAGCCTATAACCAAATTCATCAATGCCATATCCAACAAAAGACTTAGCTTCAACTTGGTTCTATTTTTAGAATCTATGTGTGAATGCTTCACAACCAAAGGTTTTGAGAAAAGAATAACTCACCTTCTTACTCGTCCATGCTTCCTCTAAAATACCATAACCCAAAGGAGCAAAGAGGCCTCTATTAATCAAATATATAACAGTATTGATAGCCTCCACTCACATGTTTAAGGGCATCCCAACATGCAACCTCATGCTCCTTATACGCTCCATTATTGTCCTATTCATGTGTTCAACCACTCCATTTTCTTGTGGAGTCCTTGGAACATTTTTCTATCTGCAAATACCATTAGTGGAGAAATAGTCTTCAAATTCATAACTGCAATACTCACCACCACTATTAGATCTATGACATTTTAATATTTTACTAGTCTCATTTTCAACCAAGCATTTCCATTTCTTAAAAGTTTGAAATACATCAGATTTCTGTCTAAGGAAATAAACCCATACTTTTCTAGCCACATCATCAACGAATGTAATATAATAATGAGATCCACCAAGGGAAGATACCTAGGCCAGTCTCCATACATCTATATGCACAAGCTCTAATTTCTCATTTTTCTTTTCCTTCCCACTCTTCACAAAACTCACTCTCTTTTGCTTTCCATACACACAACTTTTCACAAAAATCCACATCGACGACATTTTGAACCTGGTAAACTTTCATTGAATGAAGTGATTCCATACAATTATTACTCATGCACAAGTCTAATGTGCCATAGCATTGTATCAGAACCTACAACAAGTGTTTGTTTTCCATGGTCAACTGCGACAATTTTTTCTTGAACATTCATTTTTCTCTAAAACAATTAAAGTGGAAGGGACAATATGACTTGTACAAAGATATAAGGTGCCTACTTTCACACATTTTTCTACCATGAGGGAACCTTTTGAAACCTCCTAATTTTTGTCATTAAAAGTAACTACGCAACCCTCATCACCGAGTTGTCCTACTAAAATTGAATTCCTACTTAGCCTTGGAACATGTCTTACCTCTTGCAGCAGCCAATGATTCCTATTCTGCAACTTAATCTTAATTTTTCCCTTTCCATCAATTTGACAAGGTTCATCATCCCCAAAATAAACTAGCCCAAAATCCCCTTGGACATAATCTAAGAAATAACTTCTATGGAGAGTACCATGAATTGAAGGCCCTGATTCTAAAACCCATGAATCATATTAAATATTAAATAAATGCTTCATGGGAAATATCTTGTTTGAAGCGGAGGGTTTTTTAATTTTGCTAGGGTTTCCATCAACTCTTCCATCCTCTTCACTTTTGTAATGTTGAATGTCACTGATGGTGCCAGGCATAACCAAATACTTACAAGTTCCTTTCTATCTAAAATCTCCCAGTCCTCATCTGTCATAGTTCCCTATTTCTTGGATTTTCCTTCCAATGGCTTCCATAAATCCTTCTAATAAAGGTAGTCCTCCATTTGCATCTTCCATAACTGAAAGTTTTTCTCATTAAAATTCTCCACCTTTAGCTTACCCTAGTCTGCCATCGCTTCCACTCAATCATGAGACTTTCCTATAGAGGATCACTAAAAAACAACCTTACTCTGATACCACTTGTTAGGATTAACCATGGACATAAATAACAGTTAAATGTAGATATAAATAAGATTAGAAACTAATAAATCACATAGAAGAGAACAATATGTAATCCCTTATAGCTCCATACTACCACAAGAAGAAATTTTAGCATCACACATAATAAAAATCCCTAACCCTAAGATCTTTTATACAAGTAATTTATCTTCTTTAAGTTTATAATTAATTACAAGATGTCAACAAACAATTATGAAGTATGTACAGTACTTCCTTGATCAGTCACCACAAACTAACATGAGCTACCAATGCATAAGTTTGTGAGCCTATGAGAGAATCCAACTAAGAGAGCTTAACTTTCTCTGAAGTCAAAAAATGACAAAAAAACTCAAAGGATGGCATGGTAAATCTAGTACCCAAAGCATCCTTGGTGGAATAGAAGGTAGAATAAAAAATTTGAAAGTCTCCATAAAGCTCAGAAAGAATTAGGTAAATGCACTTAGTGTCAATCTTGATTTTCCCACAACCCTGCAATAAAGATCTATGTTGTTTGAAATTCATCAAGAAGTCCTCAATGGAAGAAAAATAATCTGGTACAAGAGAGGTAAGCTATGCCTCAATCTAAAGTGCCCTTAACTCATTCACTATACCAAACAAGCCATCAAGCTTGGTCCACATAGCTAGAGAGGTATTGCACCCATCAAGATGAAATTGTAGACTATTAGATACCTATAAAGAAATCATCCTCATTGCCTCATCCATCTTGTTCCTATGCTACATGACCTCAAAAGGCCTCTATAAAACTAGTTGCACTACATCTAAACAAGACCACAACACTTTTGGCCAGAGAAGTTGTGTCATCAAGGACTTCCACATGTGATAGTTATGAGGGTTCAGAAGTTGTAGACAAGAAGAGGTCTTGGCCATTATTTTAGAAAGTTTTGGATTATTTTTTGAAAAAGTTTTGGTTGATTTATGTAAATAATAGAAACAATAATGCAAAACACCCCCCACAATGCCAAAAATTGAACTCTAGGTGCTAGAAGGAATGGGTAAATAAAAAAGAGAAAAAAGCTTAAGTTTGAGAATCATATGTACCTTTGAAAATAATTTATGAAGATAATAGATGATCTAGATAGTCTCAAGAAGATCTTTCTAATACTTCTTAAAGATCAGAAAACAGAGCTAAAATGAGCAAGTTTTTCCCCCTGGAAGATAGAAAACATCATCTGACTTTGAGTAAAGAAAAAGGTACCAAACTGGAAAAAAATCCAAAAAATATCTTCAACATCATGTTTGTCTCCAAATCAACTTTTCGACATTTCTTTTGGATCAAAAAAATGCCTTCATATGCTCAAGTTAGAACCAAAAAATTGATAGGCCTCCATATAGGAAATAATTATTTTTTAAAACCCCATATAAATGGAAAAAGGGCTAAAAAAATCAGCACCCCCGATCATTGATAGGACCATAGGCTAGGTGGAGGGGGTCGAGTGGGGCTTAGGTGGTACATGAACAATGACTATAGTAGGGTGGTGGTGCTAGAGTGACATGATGTAGGTGGAGGCTAGGCTATAGTGTTGGAACAGTGGCATGATCTCAATGACAATTGGTGATAACTCTTCTAACCACAAGCGGTAGAAGTCTTACCACCACATGATTATGTAACCATTACAGTTGGTAAAGGCCATTGTGCGGTTTAATAAACTGCAACAACTTGAATTGATACTTTTTTAATTTTTATTTTAAAAGAAAACTATCACAATCACCTTATTAAATGTGCCAATGGTTGTATGACCCTGGTATGAAAATTGTTTTGCCTCCCTAGTCAACGTTGTCCGAAATTGACAAATTTTAAATGAAAATAGGGGTTTTGACATAATTTGATTCCAACCATGAGATTTTTTTAGCCTGAAAGTCCTCTAAAAATTAGAGACCCTCCTATTTTCACATAAAATACTTAAAAACAACTAGATATATTCCATAAAACCTTCATTCTTCTTTTTCTCCAAATAAGAACAAGCTACACTAGGTTAGACTCTGATACCATAAAGTATTTGAGAAATAAAAATCCACAAAACTTGAAGAACACTAGCATGCAAGAACCTATCATAGAAAAAAGAAAAAGAAAAAGAAGAGGCAAGGGTTTTGCTTTGAAAATATAGAATATTATATTATCATATTGAAAAGATAAATCAAATTTACAATTGATCGATCCTTATAGAAGGAGATCAAAAAACCTAAAAGGGAAACCCTAAGACATAAATGAAATTTAATAATTACTAATTAATTATTAAATGGAAATGTAAGTTCATAAAGGGAAGTCTTAAGAAGGGAGAAAATTAATTTAATAAATTAAATTAAATTAACCCTTTACTTTAACATTCATAAGGTGTCTTACTAGTGCCTTGTCTAATTTTCACTTTGTTCATAGTGTATATTGTTGTGTTTACTGCTTCTGTCCAAAAGATACTTGATATATTGTTCTTAAGCATCATTTCTTTAGCTGCTTTGGTCATTGTTCTATTCCTTATTTTTGCTATCCCATTTTGCATCAAAGTCATAGGGGCTAAAATTTGTCTCTTTATACCATTATCCTCAAAAAAATTGTTAAACTCATTTGAAATAAATTCTCCTCCTCTATTAGATCTCAAGCATTTAATCTTGAAACCAAACACATTCTCAACTCTATTCTTAAATATCCCAAATTTCTCAAAAGCTTTATATTTATCTCTGAGAAATGCAACCCACATTATTCCAGTGAAATTGTCAATAAGAATCATGAAATACCTTTCACCATAAAAACTCTTATTCTTGTAGGACCACTAAGATCTATATGCACAATTTGCAAATTTTCTAAAGTAGTAAATGTAATTCTTGGAAATGAAATTTTCTTCTATTTTTTCATTATATATTCTTTACAAATTATGTTAGTAGGTTTCACAATCTTAGGAAAATCTCTAACTACAAATGTATTATTATCCTTCACAATGTTATCAAAGTTTATATGACAAAATATCTTATAGCATAACCAACTCTCATTCACTAACAACTAAACATGTCATTTTAGTAGGGTTCAACTAAAATACACTACCTCTTGTCCTTGTACTAGTACCTATCAATTTACAATTCTTATTCTTGATAATGCAAGTCCTTCTATAAACTGTAACCGATATCCCTTGTCAGCAAGTTGTCCAACACTCAAAAGATTATGTTTGAAACCATCCACAAAGTAAACATCCTCAGTGTTAGTCTTTACATCAAGTGAAATAGATCATCTTCCTTTTATGTGACATATTGGATTATTTCCACCTCTAACTACTCCTCCATCATAACTATTGAATTCAATAAATTTATTCATATCTCCAATCATATGATGGGAACAACCGCTATCTATAATCTAGTTTGACTTTTTCTTCTCAATTTGTGATACTAATGCATTTTCTTCTTTTATCTCTTCTTTCTCATGGGTTTCTCCCTTAATGGAAACAAATCCAATTTCATCACCCTCATTATCACTACCATCTAGGAAACTTACCATCTTAAAATCAACTTTACCATTCTCACCAACATAGAAGAAATTCTTAGGTATTCTTGACTTGTAAGGCTTACTAGTTTTATACTTCTTTTCTCTTTTAGGACATTTAGAAGAATAATGATCAAGTTCTTTACATGTCCAACAAACAAGAATATTGTAACCTTTAGGTATTCTCTTCATAAGTAGGTCAAGTCTTTCTTCAATCTTCTTGTCTTCTTCCTCTTTCTTGGGTGGTACTAGCATAATCTTCACTTGTACTCACACTCCTTGTGAATTTAGGTATGTCCTTTTGTACACAAATTTTTTTTTCCACACTAAGTAGTTCTTTCTATTTCATGTATAATTCAGATGATTACCATCTTGCAAGAAGAGTTTCCTTTGTAAATTTAGGTATATATAGAATAACTGGTTTAATCATTCAAGTTCTCTTTGATGAAAAGTAGATGTCAAAGTCTTTAAAAACTTTCACCCAATCTTATCTTCTATCTTAGATCCACCACAACTTCTGATTCCAACAACTGTCTTTGGTATTCTAGCAAAATAGCCTCTTATTGTTTCATCTTCATGCATCTTATTATCTTGAAACATATATATCCAACTCTATAATCTAGCCTCCTTAGCATGATCATCACTCTCAAATATTTTTCCTAAAGAATTCCAAGTTTCATGTGCAAGTCTTGAGGATTTTACCTCTCCATATTCTAGTTTAGGAAGAATTGATAATAGTGCTTCTCTAGAAAGCATATTTTGTATGAATAGATCTTTTTCAATTTCCTCATAGGAGTCAAGTTTATCTTCTTTTATCACCTCCTTCGTATTCAATATAACTAGCCATTATTCTAGACCCATGCATAATAGGTGAGCCTTCATCTTTTCCTTCTAGTCATCATAATTGATTGCATCAAACTTTAGACTTTCTTTTCTAAAATAAAAAGACACTGATCTCCTAAAGGTGTTAAAGTTCTCTTTCAAGGACTTGATGTTCTGATACTAATTTTTAGAAAGTAAAGTCCACCAAGATAACTGAGAGGGGTAGGTGGAGGGTGGGGTGAATTAATCATGTAATTGTCTACAAATTTATTAATTTTGAAACATGTAAATAGTAGATGTGAAAAACATAGAAAGATAACCATGCATAATAACACCAAATATGTTAACTAGGAAAACTTTTGATTAGAAGGAAAACCCCAGTGGGAATGATGCCCATGAGATAATGTACTAATATAAAAGTTCCTTGTGAAAAAATGAACTTTGTTAGAAGCCAATAACATACAACTAGTACATAGAGGCCTTGTTAGAAGACTTTAAATCCCTATTAGGATATTCCAACCCTATTAGGAAATTTTCCAACCTTGTTAAGAGTTGAAAGGGAGGACAACTAAACCCACTGTCCAAATAGCCTAAAAAATACTCTTTACTAGACAATCTTCTGGATAAGCATATCCAAGATCTTTGAACTAGGTAAAAAACACCTCGTTTTCCAATAAAGGTCCTTTGAATCTCATAGTACATCCTCAACATCAATCTCTACTTTGATCAGACACAACTTTGCATCAAACTCCACACAACCAAACATCACAATGCATATGACTACATATGATGATTACACCTAAGGAAAAAAACTTTCTTTTATACCAAGTCCTAAAATGAATATTTGGTTATCCTTGAGGATTTCCCAATTTACAATAATAATATAGGACATCCTCAAGATATTACATTATAATTATACTCTTTTCATCAAAGATATTTTCAATAGTCAACTTACGGTAAACAATGCACTCAAAAATCTTCATAAGTTAGCTCAAACTACATATTTGATTAAAAGATATAATCAACATAGCATCTTGAACATGTCTCTGACCTTCCTCTAAGATTTCTTAATATCTTTGTTAAAAGATATAATCAATTTACTAGCAACCACTTTCTAGAAACTCTCTCTAAAAGCTATCTACAAAAAACATCACATAACTTTGACATATTTCCATATTTCTATATGCACTAATCATCTATAGAATCCTTAGACATTACTAAATATGTTATCAACTGCACATAACCACATTCATTGATCGTTGACCCCGCCAAACAATTCTTCCACTACAACTCTACTAATCATCATAGAATATGGTATATGTTAACATTAATGACAAATAGTGTCATGAATGTAACCTATAAGCTCCAAATAATGTCTCCAGAAATGCTATGCTACTCTCCCTCAGAAATACCATAATGATACCTTTTTCCATAGAGGAGGAAGAAGAAGTCACAATTATTGGTCAGCATGCACCTTCCACTAGAAAATCAACAAAAACATCACCAACACAAATCATAGTTAAACAAGAAAGAAAGAAACATACACCTAATAGGTCTAAGAGGATTAAGGAAATGGTTGGTGGAACAACACCTAGGAAGAAGCCAAAGGTATTGTGTTGGGGAGGTCATCTTCCACCCTGAGTATTAGAGGAACTAATTTCTTCCCCTTCTCAAGGCTTCCTACCCACTAAAAAGACTATCAAACCACTAATTCTCATGACTAATAAATATCAATCATCCTCTCTCTACTCTCTTCTCCTCTCTCTGCAAGTTTCCTAACTGAGACATGTCTTGCTCGCCTAGGCCTTGCTTGAACTTAGAGCTAGCTCCACCACATACACATAAAAAAAATAAAAGAACATGTTTATAGAGGATTCTTCTTGACTCCAGAAGTCGATATGACTAAATATAGAGATTAAGAAGAATCCATTTATTAATATACTCCTATGCAACACAATTCTAATCTACCAAGTCCTACCAACAGAGAAAAAATTACAAATTGAAACTAATTAACTTTGGAACTATCTTTTATTGAATTCAAAAATTTACATTATACTCAAGAAAACTTCTATCTACTAGAAATTTACTCTCTACTAGCTTCTACAATAATTCTATAACTAATTATCCTATTCTTCCAACTCCTCTCCTACCATCCAAGAACCTTCATCTTTTTATCTCAATGCCAGCTCGCTTAGCAAATCATCAAGATTTGACATTTAACCACCTTTCTAATCACTACAACTTCTTGCTTCATCTATAACTATCTCTTGGCTAACATGTCCATCTTCTTTCTCCACATTTTCTCTTTCCTCTTTTGAATTTTTTGGCTATGACATTGTGAACAAGTCTTTATCAAATCTTCACACTTCTTTCTTCCTTATTGCATTCCAAGATGCAACGTTGCACTGGCTATCTTCTTAACAATTTTTCCCCTTTGTGGTTTATCTTCTAACTATTCACTTCATCATTACATAACACTACAAATAGTGGTCATGGCTTCACACCTCTTTTCCATGACTACTTACTCTACCTTGCGACCATGTGAATGTAGACTTGTGTGGCTTTGCAACTATTCTCCTTAACTGTCTCTTAATTCTTGCGATCTTACAAAAATGTTCTAATCATGTCTTCATGAAAGACTTCACTAACTTCCTTCTAACCCTTGTGATTTTGTGATGCATTGAGCACATCTTAGCCATGATTTACTTGACTTGACTCTCATGGGTTGTGGGAATGTAAATTGTCTTTCTTCCTTTGCTTGTTGCTTCGTTGTTGTTGGGATAACTTAACATTTTGTGTTTGCAATGATGTGAAACTATCTAAAGTACCTTTAGTCATTGCTTTGTTGCTATTAGTCAGACTTAGCATTTCTTGGTTATGATAGTGTGAAAAGGTGTTCCTTGTTGTTCATCACTACTTCACCATGGTTATGTTTCCTTAACAACTAGTGGTTGCAACAATGCAATCCATTGTCTTTCCTTGCTTCACAACTTTGCTGGCTTTATTAGATATTAATAATTTCAAGTTGCAATCATGTGTTAAGGTTCCACTTTAACTATTTTTTCATCTTTGCACATCTTATTTGATGTTAATCTTTGAAGGTCAAAATCATGCGCTAACCCTTTTCCTCACCTCTTTTGTCACTTCGTATGTCTTCCATGCTACATCTTGTTGACTGTTGTGATCATGCGAACCAAAGACTTAATTTCTTGTGTAACTTTGTATGGCCAAAGAACTTAACAACTTATTTGGCTACGAATTTTTGAATATTGAATGAACTAGGCTAAAGTTCCTAAAGTGTTTATTTGATGGTTCTTTATTTTATGTGACCCACTCTTCAATGACAAGCATGAAAATGAACTAGGGCTTAGAGTAAAACCATAGGGTGCTCCACACCATTCTCCCCCTCTGCAAAAAAAGAGATTAAGTTGGCTTAGTAAAAAATAATACCCGACTAAAGTCTTATTTCTTGAAGTCTTGTTCATCGATCCATGTAGCCTTTGTAGTAGGTAATCCCTTCCATTGAATGAGATACTCTATGTATACTTGATGCCTTTTCATTTTTTCCACCTTGGATCCAATGTCTTTTTTGCTTGTAGCTTTTATTATGCTGGTATCTTGATTTCCTGGCAATCTCCATCCATTTTTTCTTTTTGGGTATCTTCTAGAATCTTAGGTCCTTTGTCAGAAATTAGGTCTTTCACATTGAAGATTGGTGATAACCCTAATTACTTAGGTAGATCCAATTTATATGCTTTTGGCCATACTTCTCCAAAATTTTTCTACAACTTGTTAGATATTCCTTTCTATAATATGGATTTGTTCAAGTGCACTAATACCAATTATCCAACTTGAAATTGCACATCTCTTCTTCCTTCGTCCACTTTTTCTTTCAATTTTCGATTTGTTTCTATCAGAGTCTTTTTGACTTGATCATGTATTTCTTTCATGGAATGAGAAAAATATTCAGCATGCCCACTAATTGATCCATGTTCTTTCATTTCTCTAAGTTCACAAACTCCTTTGGAGTGTCTTCCATAAACAATTTGGAATGGAATCTTACGAGTAGTTCTGTTGATGCTATTATAGTAAGCATACTCAACTTGTGATATAAATTGATCCCAAGTCTACCCATATTCTTTTGTTAAACATCTGAGAAGATTTCTAAGTACTTTGTTGATTAATTCAGTTTGACCACTAGTTTGAGGATGGTATATAGAGTTGTGGGACAATTTGTTTCCCAATTTCCTCCATAATGTTTTCCAAAAATGACCCATGAACTTGGCATCCCTATTAGACACTATACTAATTGGTAATCCATGAATTCTGACTACTTCTTTGAAAAAAACTTTTTTGTGTGGCTTGTATCATGAGTGGTTTTACATGGTATGAAATGAATCATTTTGCTGAACCTATCCACTACTACAAACACACTATCAAAGCCAGTTTTAGTTCTAGGAAACCCCACAATGAAATCCATACTTAGACATTCTGAAGGTCTATCAGGTATGGGCAATGGTTGATACAAACCAACATTTGATGAGGTTCCTTTTTCTTTTTGACAAATGATACATTGTTCAACATACTTTCTTACATCTCTTTGCATCCTAGGCCAATAGTAATATCTACTTACAAGCTCTAGGGTTTTTTCAATCCAAAGTGTCCACTGAAACATCCATTATGTTTCTCTTGGATAAGGTTCTCTCTCAGTGAACCTTTTGGAACAAAAAGTTGATTCTCCTTAAACAATAAACCATTCTACAATGTATAATTAGCAAACTCACTATGAAAATGATTTTCAAAAGATGAGAATACCTTGTAAGCTTCTGAGAAATCTTCATAGAGATATTTGAATTCCTCTATTCCAATGCTTTTCAATTAAATTTACTACACTATCAACAACCTTCTACTTAAAGCATCTAATATTTTGTTACTAATACCCTTCCTGTGCTTAATGGTGAAAGTGTAGGACTGCAAAAATTCCATCCATTTTATGTGCCTCAAACTTAGTTTCTCCTATGAATTTATAAAGCTTAAGGCTTTATTATCTATGAAGACCACAAATTACTTAGGCACCAAATAATGTCTCCATTTTCTAAGTGCTTGCACTAATGTGTATAATTCAAGATCATAGGAAGAATACCTTGATTTGGCTTCATTCAAGCTTTCACTAAAAAATGCAACAGGTCTTCCTTCTTGACTTAAGATTGATCCAACAACAATGTTGCTTGCATCATACTCTGCTGTAAATAGTTTCTCAAAGCTAGGTAGTACCAGGATTGGTTTAGTAACTACCTCTTTCTTTATTCTTTCAAATCCTTCATCTACCCTTTTTGTCCACACAATTTTTTTCTTCATTCCTCCTTTTATAGTATCGATAATAGGAGCACATATCTCACTAAAGTTTCTAATGAGCTTCCTATAAAATTGTGTCAATCCATGAAAACTTTTGACGGTTGCACTTGTCTTTGGTGTAGGCAAAGTTAAAATTGTTTTGACCTTGTCTTCATCCATCTTCAACTTACCATGTGATACAAAAAATACAAGGTAGATTAGTTCTTCTTTCATGAACTCACATTTCTCAAGGTTAATGGCCAAATTTTCTTCTTGCAACCTTCTCAATTTCAAAATGTTTGATACATTCCTCCTTTCTCTTATTGTAAACCATAATATCATCTAGGTAAAGTACCACAAAATTGCCTATATAATGTTTCAATACTTCATTCATTAGTCTCATAAATATGCTTGGTGCATTTGAGAGACCAAATGGCATGACTAACCATTCATATAACCCTTTAGTGTTTTTGAGGTTTTCTTCTACTCATTGCCTTCCTTCATTCTAATTTGGTAGTACCCACTTTTTAAATCAATCTTGGAAAAATATTGTGCACTACCAAGACAATCCATCAAATCTTCTATTCTAGGAATAGGAAACCTATATCTTATGGTTATCTTATTTATTTCTGTAGAATCTGTACAAAGTCTCCACTTATCTCCTTTCTTTAGTGCTAGCACAAATAGTATTTCACATGGACTAACACTCTCTTTGATCAATCCCTAATCTAGTAGTTCTTGAATACGTGTGTAAATCTCTTTGTTTTGTTTTGGAGTCATCTTGTAAGCAACATTGTTTGGAAATGAAGCTCTTGGCACAAAGTTTATCTAATGACTTACTACTCTATGTAGGGGTAGTGTGGATGATGTACTATCACTAACGATATCCCTAAATTGATCTAATACAACTTGTACCTCCACTGGTAAGACACTAGGTTTCTTCATCTCTTCTTCTTTGGGCTTCAATAGGACAACAAACCCAACTTCTTTTTCTTTTAGGTTTTTTAGGAATTCTTTCCTACTCATCAAAAGTGTTTTGTTAGTAGCCTTCTTTATCTTTTCTTCTTCCAATATGGACTGTATCCTATATGTAATTCCATCCTTCTTGAAAGAATATTTATTCTCCTTCCCATGATGTACTACCTCTCTATCATATTTCCAAGGTCTTACCAACAACAAATGACAAGCATCCATAGGGAGTACATCACATAAGATAATGTCTTGATACTTTCCAATAGTGATGTCTGCCCATACTTGTTCATTTACCAGGATGTTCTACCCTTTATTCAACCAAGTCACTTTGTAAGGACTCACACATGGCATTTTTGCTAATCCAAGCTTCTGAACTACTTCCTCTAACATGACATTGTCTGTAGACCCCGAGTCTATAATCACTATACACACCTTGCCTAATATTTTGCAAGTGGTTCTAAACAATTCTCTTCTCTGCTTGGGTTCCTCCTTTACAGGTTCTTTTACTAAGCCTCTCCTCAACATGAGGTTCTCACCTTTATCTACATCAAGATCCACTTCACCTACTTTAGAATTTTTCTCCTGTTGGATGTAGTTGATCTTCTTCTCTCCATGAGACAATGTTGATGCTTTCTCTGGACATCTATAGGAAGGATGCCCCAAATTGCCACAACTATAACATTTCATATTGCTGAAGTGTGAGCCTCTATTGTTGTTGTTGTTGTTGTTTCCATTTCTACCTCTACTACCATTGTTAGATCCTTTTCCTCTATTTGAGCCACCTCTCTGATTGTTTTCACTAGTGTTCTCATTCCACTTGGAATCACCATAGTTCATTTGTTCATTGGTCCTCCCACTAGAGCGTCCTCTTGAACCTCCTCTAAAGTCTCTACCTTTGTCTCTGTTCTTGGAACTTGAGTCCCCTTTTCTTTTCAACTTATCTTCCACTTTCTTAGCCATTTGAAAACATCTTTTCAATGTGGTGAGACTAAACAAACTTAATTCATCTTTAATAGCCCACTTAAGGTCATTTAGATACCTTTCCACCTTGATGCTCTCTGTCTCCTATACCCTTGACCTTAGAGCCAAATTTTGAAACTCTTCAATGTAGGTAGCCACATCAAGATCCTTCTGCTTGAGATTCTGCCTTTGCTTGTATAGCTAAATCTCATAATCCTTTGGAAAATAGGTTTTTTTCTCTTTTCCAAAATAGCCTTCCAACTAGCTATAGGTGTTCTTTCCTTCACTCTTTCTCTCTTCTTGCACAAACTTGCACCAAGAAAGTGTCTGTCCTTTCAATCTAGATTTTGCAACTCTCACTTTTTGTGCCTCTATTATCCGTTCACATTCGAAGTAATTTCCTATACTCTCAATCCTTTCTAGGAACACCTCAGCATCCATCTTGCCATGGAATAATGAGACATTTTCTAGACTTTTTCCTCCAAATTTTTTGAGAGCTCTAAGGAATGGTTCTCCTTCACCCAATGACAGATTTGGTTCAGGTATCTCATCCTCTAATTTTTCCTTTCCTACATTACTACTAAGGTACTCACCTTCTTTTTCTTGGGTTTCATCTTCCATCTCTTTAAAATTGTCTTTCATCTCCTCTATGGCCTCATCAAGGATCCTAATCTTCTCTTCTAGGAATTTATTTTGTTCATATAACTCCTTAGCTAGTTTAGCATCAGTCACCATATTTGAAGACCCACTAGATTTAGGAATATACAATAGACCACACAAGCCAAAAATCTTATGGCTCTGATACCAATCTAATGGGGAGGTCACCTTCCACCTCGAGTTCTACTCTCTTCTAGAACTCCTTAGACTCACTCTTGAGCCCTTAAGGTTACTACCTGACCCTAGTATTAGAGGAACTAATCTCTTCCCCTTCTCAAGGCTTCCTACCAACAGAAAAGACTATCAAACCACTACTTCTCATGAATGATAAAGATCAATCATGCTCTCTCTACTCTCTTCTTCTCTCTCTGTAAGTTTCCTAACTGAGACATGTCTTTCTCACCTAGGCCTTTCTTGAACTTTGAGCTAGCTCCACCAAACACACATACCAAAAATAAAAGAATATATGTAAAGAGGATTCTTCTTGACTCCAGAAGTCCATTTGAATAAACACAAGGATCAAGAAGAATCTATTTATTAAGCTAATACTATGCAACACAATTCTAATCTACCAAATCCTACCAATAGAGAACAAATTATACATTGAAATTGATTAACACACTAGAACTATCTTTTATTGAATTTAGGAAATTAAATTATACTCAAGAAAACTTCTATCTACTAGAAATTTACTCTCTGCTAGCTTCTATAATTCTTCTATAACTAATTCTCCTATTCTTCCAACTCCTCTCCTTCTTTCTGAGAACCTTCAGCTTTTTATCTCCATGCTAGCTTGCTCAACAAATCACCAAGATTCAACATTTAACCACCTTTCTCGTCTTTGCAACTTCTTGCTTTATTTGTAACTATTTCTTGGCTGACATGTCCATCTTCTTTCTCCATATATTCTCTTTCCTCTTTTGACTTTTTCGGCTGCAACATTATGAACAAGTCTTTCTCACCTCTTCCCACTTCTTTCTTCCTTAACTACATTCCAAGTTTCGACATTGTGCTAGTTGTCTTCTTAATAGTCTCACCCCTTTGTGACTTATTTTCTAATTGTCTACTTCATCATTGTGATGCTACAAACACTGGTCGTGTCTTTGCATCTATTTTCCTTGACTTCTTACTCTACCTTATGCCTATACAAACTTAGACTTGCACAACTTCACAACTATTCTCCTTAACTATCTCTTGACTCCTGTGACCTTTCAAAAATGTTTTGATCGCATCTTCATGACTGATTTCATTAACTACCTTCTAACCCTTATGATATTGTGATGCCCTAAGCACATCTTTGCTACAATTTACTTGACTTGACTCTTACGGGTTGCGAGAATGCGAACTATCTTGTTGCCTTTTATCGTTGCTTCACTATTGCTAGGCTAACTTAACATTTTCTATTCGCGATGACATGAAATAGTCCATACTACCTTTAGTAAATGCTTCATTGATGTTAGTCAGACTTAGCATTTCTTGTCTATGATGTTGTGAAACGGTCTTTTTTTTTGTTCATCACTACTTTGCCATGGTTATGTTACCTTAATCACTAGTGGTTGTGACAATGTGATCCACTATCTTTCCTTCCTTCACAACTTCATTGGCTTCATTAGCTATTAATCATTTCAAGTTGTGATCATGCACTAATCTTCCACTTTAAATATTTTTGCATCTTTGCAAGTCTCATTTGATGTAACCTTTGAAGATCGCGATCATGCGCTAACCCATTTCCTAACCTGATTCACCACTTCACATGTCTTCCATGCTACATCTTGCTGATTGCTACGATCATGTGAATCAAAGACTTAACTACTTGTGAAACCTCACATGACCAAAGAACTTAACTACTTATCTAGCTACAAACTTGAGAATATCAAATGAACTAGGCCAAAGTTCCCAAATTTCTTATTCAATGTGATCCACTTCTTGACCACAAGCATGAAAATGAAGTAGGGCTTAGTGTAAAACCCTAGGGTGCTCCATACCATATTGGCTACATACATTGAAAAGAAGACCAAATCTTAGGAAGAGGAAGATGTATGAGCTAAAGGGATGAGAGGAAAAGTCTCTCCTCCTATAGAACAATTAAAGAATGGTCAATCAGAGAAAGGAAGTGGTAGAAAGAGAAGAAAATATAAGTTATAGATAGGAAAGATGAATGAGATAATTATGATTGGTGGAAACTTAGAAAAGTTAAAACACTTCTATGACAATACAAATCAAAGAAGAAACTTGGATATACCAGTGATTAAATATATCATAAAATTCAAGACACCCTTCATCAATTTGTATGGACAATTACTAGAGGATATGTATGAAAGGTTAAACAAAACTAGATTAAGGGCAATAGAAGAAAAAAAATAGTTGAGAGAAGTATGTATTTATAAATTTTTCATATTAGATAATGATGAGCAAATGGAAAAAGATCAATAAAAATTTGATTTCATTATTGAGAGATAAAATGAGAGAAATTAGAATCATGGCAGGACTCTAGGAAGAGGTAAGAGGAGAAATAGAGAAGGCATTATATCAGATACTTAATGTGCAATCACTAGTACCTCTAGTAGCAACAACAATAGAAGAACACCAACCTGACATTTTTGTTATAGAAACCGAGGTTAATGATGCATCAGATGAACAAAAATGACAATATGGTCATAGGGGGAGCTATAATCACAATTAATACCAATGAGGACCCCTTTGCAAATACTTCAGATAACCCATTTGAAAATAAACAGGACCTTAATGCTGGCAATTTGGTAGTTGGAAACATTGTAGATTATTATAGCATAGAAGAGGAGCACAACAAAGAGAGTCACCAAGAGTCTACTATTGTCGACAATCAAGAATCACCTAAAGTGATGTCCTTAACACCTAGTTTTCTAAGCGTAGATTTTGATTACCAAGCTAATTGGCTAAATATAGTAAAGGAGGCCACATCAAGTATCATTTCACTAAAACAAAAAGAGAGAGAAGTAGAAAAGAAAGGAAAGGAACAAGAAAACCAAGATAAACAAGGAATATTCATAAATATCCAGAAAATGGGCTAATATCTAACATATTATGAGAAAATCACAAACTCAATAAATATATGCTAATACCTTGTATTCTACCATAAAAGCCAAATAAAAAAGGAAAGCAACACAAAGTAAAAAACCCCTCTTTCATTTGTAGCTCCCATGTCCTTCTTTATTCTCCATGTGATGTAGCTCCAATTACCTATAATGCATACAATTGAAAAGCAAAAGCCTATGATATGATAATGCTATGAGAATACTAGAAGAGTGATTTTAAGCTTGAGAAATCAAAGACCAAGGGACTAGAAATGGGAGAAATGTGGCTCATTTTATAGCCAACACGCAAGAGGAGAGCATTGGACTTGTCACCTTGGATATGCAACTTGGCAAGAGATTCCTTTAGGAAATGCATGACATATATGACACATGAAGATGCCAGATGCAAGATTGTATGACATATGTAAGTCAGTATGGCTAAAAATGGTGTAGGATCTATGATGCGTTATGTGACACCTCAAAGCCACTTAAAGCCAAGAATCAATGATGATGATGGCTACATATAGATATGCATACAGAATAAGATATATGTATTATGATAATATCTTAGCCAAGTGTAAGGATAGAATCCATGATGTAAGATGTCCATGTGCCATGATGACATCAAGATTATGTGAAATATTTGAATTAAAAATTCATTATTCCACATAAATGGAAATTAGTAATTTGGAGATTAGAGGTGGAAAATGAGACTTAGGAAATTGAGAATTTCCATAGTTTTCGAAGATGAATCAATTAATTAATGAATATCAATTAATTGAGAATGTTTTTGATAAGGTAAACAGGTTTTAAGGGGTCCTGAAACCCATAAGTTTAACAATAAGAAAGGCTGAAAATAAGCGAAAAAATGCCCAGCCAAAACATAAGCCTTACGGCTGAAAATAAGCCCAAAGGCCTAGCCCGAAACAACTGCCCACTAAAAAGGCCAGAGAACCAACCAGAAAAATAGAGACTAGACAAAAAGCCAAAGCCAGGAGAAACAAAAACCAAAGGACAGAGACCCAACCTAGCAGACTACTTCTCCATCTCGAGCATGGTCTGGGCAGCTTCAGCGCACTCTTGTTGCTCTTCTGCCTTATGATCCTGGGCGTTCGTCAAATCTTGCTCCATAGTGCTATCCTTGGCTTTATCCACATCCAGCCTATCTTTGTCTCTGTTCTGTTTATCATCTTCCTCCATCTGGTTCCTGTCTTTGAGATTTTCCAAGAGAGAGAGGATGTTGTCGTTGATCGAAGCGAGGAGGGAGATCATTTGACTTGCCCAGTTGTGATTGTAGTTCTCAATATTTTTTACTCTCCTCTCCATCAGAGTCTCCCAGCTGTTCCGGTCACCTTGGCTTTTTGCACCTGTCTTGCTCTTGATTTTTTCCATTTGGGAAACCCTATCTCTGACATCCTCAAGCTCATGGAAAAGCCATTTAATTGATCTGAAGTTGTCGATCATGCTATTGCGGGCATTGTTCAACAGATTCATGCCCATTTCTCTTGCATTATCAGAAATAGCCACCATAGCCGGGTTAATTAGCTCATTGAGTCTAGGCTTCTCGAGGTCGTCCACCAGGAGTTGGGGGTTCATCGCCTCTCTGTAGATTCCCATAGTGGCCGTTCTCACATTGAAGTTCTTCCAAGCCTTCCTTCTGTTATTAACTTGCACTTCCCCCTCAATCTGTCCAGAGTTGTCATTTTCCTCCAAAGGAGGCTGAGGATGTATAGGGGAGAGGGGAATGGGTAGAGAATCCTTTCCCTGACTACTGGAGCGCTCCATGCTCTCTCCCTCCCTCTTCTGTCTTTTTCTCAGTTTCTCCTCATCCAGCTCCTCCTTCGAAACCTTGTTAGAATCATCAGTATCCATTTCCTCCTCCACCTTAGCAAAGCTAGTTTTAGCTGGGGTATGACCTCTAGGGCTCTTTCTGCTGGGTAATTTGATAGAGGGGTAATCCTTCTTATGGCTTTTAGTCTTCTTACCTGAATGCTCAAAAACCTCATCAGAGCTGATGCTCTCGACATCGTCGAAATCTGAGGAAAAACTGGAGCTGCTCTTGTCAACATCTGCCCCCTGGATAGGGTTTTTGCTAATGGTTTGAGAGTGGAAATGCTCATGAATTAGAAGCAGAAGACCCTCATGCAGTGCCAGGTTGACGGTAGCTTTCTTTTTAAAACTAGAAATGGCCTTGTTCATCGAGTTAAAAAGATAATATGGGAAGGAGATCTTACTACCATGGCGAAAATGATTCAGAATCACAAAATGGTGAGTCCTAACCCTATCAAACCTGGGGTCTAGGGTTATATATTCAATGACAGCGTAGAGAACATACCTCCAGAGCTTCTTTATAGTATCCGTTACAAAAAACGTCTCTTTCTTGCCCAGCTTGTTCAGCTCTTCAGTGTTTTTCACAAAATCCTTGATTGCATTAGAAGACATCTTCTTGTCTCTAAAGAATTTATGCCCCTCCATCGGAATCCCCGTGACTTCAGCAACCACATCCTCAGTAATTTGAAAGTAGACCCCGTTCACCTTAACCTTACCATTATTCCACGAATTCACCATGCTGTTAGTGATCTCAGGATCCGAGCCATGAAGTTTCTCGAAGAAATTAGTAACCCCACCCTTTTCCAGCTCTCTCCAAACTTTGGCCTTGTTCTTCCACTTCTGAACTTCCCCCACCGGCTCCTTTCTGCTCCTCTCACCCGTCATGTTTACCTGATCAACTTCCACAATTCTCATGAACTTTGAACTGTGCAAGTTATTTGCATTCGAAAAAATGGTGATGTTTCTTTTATGATACCCGTGAATATACCCCTTTCTGAAAATAATGGTATCGTCCTTTCGAACGTGTTGAAATGTTAGAGGAAACCGCTTTTTCTGGTGAAAATCACGATGCCAATAATGGCACTTACCATTTATTAAGTAATCTTTATTATCCATAATTGCATTGGATTTGAGCCGTCCTTCCCAAGATTTTATCTTGGTCGATAAGCAACTTTGCCTCCATCGGAAAATCTTTTCCGGCATGCCAGGTCAGATTATTGGTGGCGTTAACCCCTTTATTAGCAAACCAATCAGCAACTGGGTTTGCCTCTCTGTAAACATGAGTGACATGGACCTTATCGAACTTTGTGAGAGTGGCGCAAGTCTCAGCAATTATGTTCACAATCGTCCACGAGGGAGGGGAAATACCATTAATGGTATTAATAATGTTTTTGGAGTCCCCCTCAAGCCAGAGTTTAGTAATCCCGGCTTCAAAAGCCAACTTGACCATCTTACTCGCAGCTCTTGCTTCAGCCAGATGAATAGTCTGGATTCCCAGCGGGGAAGCAAAGGTAGCTATTCCCTCCCCATAGCTATTTCTTATGATTCCACTGCAACCTTAAGGGCCTGGGTTACCCTTAGAAGCCCCATCAAAGTTGGATTTTGACCAACCATCTGGGGGGAGAAGCCAGCTAGCATCCTGCCTTTTGAGGTTCCTGTCTTTTTCTTTAGCTATCTTTCTATCCCCTTCTTCTTCTTCTTCTTCCTCCTTCAGCACTTGGAGATTTTCCTTTATATTCTTTGAGACCTTCCTGCCAAGGATTATAGCCGGCTCCTCTCTGTCTCTAAATATTCTATTGTTCCTTTCCTTCCAAATTCCCCAGCAAAAATGGGGTAAAATCCAGTCCGAGTGATCCTGCTGACCAACAATCTTACAAAGACCTTTCCACTGATGGAAAAAATCCATGAGATTATCCGGTTTGCACCAGAGGGTTTCATTGTCATGTGTGATGACATTCCACACCTCCCTGGCATAGTCACATAAGATGAAAATGTGATTTCCGGTCTCAGCCTGATTCTTACACAAGGGACATCTACTGGGCATAACATGTCCTCGCTTCATGAGATTGTCATGAGTAAGGATTTTGTTCTGAAGAGCCAGCCAGTAAAAAATGTTGATCTTTGGAGTGAGACCCAAAATCCAAGCCTCCGCCCAAGGGGCCTTCTCTTTTAAGCTCCAAAGGGAATTATAGCCTGAGGCAACAGAGTATCTTCCATTGGGATTATCCCTCCAGACCAGCTCATCCCCCAAATTGATAGGAATCATGGAATTGAGCATAAGCATTATAGGAGTCAAGTCCTCAGAGATGAGGGATAGGTCACTCCATTCCTGGCCATTCCAATAATCACAAACTTTGGACCTAATTTGATCAGTACAAGCTTGCATCCATCTCTCAAAAACAGGGTTATTGATAAGTGGATCTTGGGAAAGCCATCTATCTGACCAGAACTGGATGTCCTTCCCATTTCCCAATTTCCATGATATCCTGGCCTTAGCCAGGTCCCTGGCTTTCATGATCCCATTCCAAATGTTCGATCCTTTTGGGATATCTTCATTAAAAAGGGTGAAAAGAAGAGTGGGTCTTCTAAGGTACTTGTTTACCAGGGTGTCCCTCCATTCACCGGTGCTACTGAAGATCCGCCATATTTGTTTAGCTAGGAGAGCCTTATTGAGGTGGGTGATCTTTCTAATGCCCAGACCTCCGTACCTCTTAGGGAGGAAAAACTTCTCCCAAGCAACAAGAGGGTATCTTTTCTTCCCTTCATTACCATTCCAAAGGAAGTCTCTCTGGATTTTCTCCATTCTTTCAGCTATTTTCCTCGGAATTCCAAAGAGGCTCAGGGCGTAGATTGGCAGATTTTGAAGAGAAGATTTGACTAAGAGGCATTTCCTCGCTTGACTAAGAGAGACCCCTTTCCAACCAGCCATCTTCCTGTTGAATCTGTCCAAAATACCATTCCAAAAAGACTCCGGGGGTGAGGATCCCAAAGGGAGACCAAGATAGGTAGAGGGGAAAGAGCCTACCCCACAACCCAGAATCCTGGCGATTTTTCTTTGTCTAACCTCAGAGGTGTTGATAAAAAAGAGCGAGATTTTGTTCCAATTAATCAGCTGACCTGTCCCACTGGAGTAAGTATCAAGAATCTTCTTCAGGGCTCTAGCCTCTTTGACAGAAGCTTCCCCCCCCAAGATAGTATCGTCAACAAATTGCTGATGAGTGAAGGGAACGCAATTAGAGGAGGGAAGGATCCCTTTGATACAAGCCTCACGCTTTCTACAGTCTATAATCCTTCCTAACCATTCAGCTAAAATGATGAACAAAATGGGCGAAAGGGGGTCTCCTTGTCTGAGGCCTCTGGAAGGTTTGAAAAATTTAGAAGGGACTCCATTAACCAGAATAGCCAAGGAGGAGGTGGACACCAATTGAGAGATAATTTTGCAAACTTTACTGTCAAAGCCAAAAGTCGAGAGGACCTTCCCAAGGAGAGACCAGTCCACCCTGTCATAAGCTTTAGAAAGATCTAGTTTGAGAAACATACCTTCCCGTTTGGATGCCTCAAGAGAGTGGATGACTTCGTGCACCATCTGGACAGAATCCAAAATTTGTCTCCCTGGAACAAAACTCGATTGATGCTGCGAGATTATCATGGGCAAGATCTTGAGCATTCTTAAAGTGAGAACTTTAGAGATGATCTTGTAGAGTGAGTTGCACAGACTAATAGGTCTAAAGTTGTCCAACGAGTCCGCCCCAGGGGATTTAGGAATGAGAACCACAAAAGTCGAGTTTAGCTCCTTGAGAATAGATTTGGCTCCAAAGAATTCTTGGACAGCCTGAACAACCTCTCCCATGATCACTGGCCAGAACCTTTGGAAGAAAAAAGTGGGAAAATCGTCCGGGCCTGGAGCCTTGTCAGCAGGCAGAGAAAAGAGAGCCTCTCTAACTTCTGAAGCATGATTATTTAGAATGTTATTTAGGAAGAATGATTAGAAATGTGAGATGAAAAATGATTGAAAGGACATCGGATTAAATCATGGGTTATTTAATCCTATAGGGAAAATTAGTAAATTGATTGGCTAATTTGGTTTGATAAGCATGACAATATCCTTTGATGAAATGTGACGATTATGTAGATCAACCAGGATGATGATAGGTAAACCAAAGCCATGGTAAAATTGAATGACTGATTTAGATTGATGACATGCCAAGGACACATGACATGGATTAAGGACATGTAACATTTAACTGACATTGTAAATGCTACATGATCAAGATTGATTGATAGGGTTGACCATAATAACATTAATAGACACTGTGAATGTTATTAAATTGATATGATAATGCCAAAATCTGACACTAAGAGACTTGACAATGTTGAAGATCAGGTGATGTGAATGGTGGTTTGTCCTAGCACTAAGAGCCATGACAATACTAAGGTTAGCTTGATACATTTGATAGATTGATAACAGTACTTAGGATTAGATAGATGACACATTTTAGGTTGATTAGAACTGATTTCAAGTGATTCTAGGTAGATTTTGGGTGATTCTAGGTTGTTTTGATATGATATTGAGTTGATTTGATGTGATTTTGATGATGTTGAAATGGTTTTGAAATGATTTGTAATTGATGTCAAAGAGGATACAAATGATGATGGACACTATTGAGATATAATCAAGTTGGCCAAAAGATCAAAATTCATGAAATGAGAAAATGGGATGAATTATTATGAAAATGTGATTAAATGGTAGATGCAAACCATTTTCAAGTGTCTACATTTTTCCCCTCTTTGATACAATGTGATTTAGAGCATTGTGTCAAAGAACCCTGCTAAAAAAGTCATAACAACATGCCTCAATAGGGATGATATATATGGGTGCTTCCTTGAGAAATTGACTGAGATATGCATATGCAAGGTTAATTTGTCAATAATTAGAGGACAAAGCTATGAGAACTGATGGATCACAAATCAAAGCTTAAATGTGAAAGTTATGGGGTCCATAGCATAGAATGGGGGTCGATCAGGGGCTTGAGAGTAGTTTCATGGGTTACCAAACAATTAAAATTACATGTAATTTTTTTCACAACAAAGATATGAATCCAACATAACTGACAAATTAGAAATTGGAGTTGAAACACAAAAGTTATGGGCTCTGGAGTGTAAAGTAGGGGCTCTGGGAGTAGTTCTGGACATCTAACTACCCCAACTATGCCCAAAACACACCCAAGTGCACTTGGGGTGCACTTGGTGATGTCAAGTGTGCTATGATAGTACCAAGTGTGCCCTAGGCACACTTGGGAAGACCAACTATGCTTTGAAAGTGCAGACTACAGCCTAGAAGGCCCTGGGGGCCAAAATCAACCCGATTGGATTCATAATGACCTAAAACTATGTACATGCTCAAATGATAGAAAGAGGTCATAAAATGGGTGAAATCAGTTGAAAATGGTCATATTTGGTCAAACATGGTTAAACAAAGGTCATACATGGTGGAAAGCCATATAAGGTTTATAGATAGTGAATGATTATGCAAGAATACATGATGAGGATGATGATATGGTGTATTAGAATACATGAGCATGGTGGTGGATGAAGTGAACTTCAAAAGATAGAGGAGATGAGATGAGGAATAGTTAGTTTGAGGTGAGGAATTTTGCTTCCACAAAGTGTACTATATGTTATTGGAGCTTTATTTTGATATGGCTGATGGAATGCAACACATCATGGCATAAAGGGCCAAAGCACAAATGAAAACTTTTTGCATAAACAAGAATGATGCAAATAGAAAATAACCTTGTCCTTCACAAGGCATATATACTTACCCTAGACTCTCAAAGATACATGTTTAATAGACATTAAAAAAATAAATAAAAATGACCATGAACTATCCTAATCACTCTCATAGATCAGTTTATATCATTGAGTGGCATAGGAACATGATCAAAGAAAAATAAAGAAAAAATAAATCAGTCATTAAACAACATGAGCCAACAATTATTCTTGTCCATTATTACTTTCTTTTTAATGTTTTAGGTTTGTATATAGTGTTTGAAAGGTTGATCATGTGATAGGTTTGTTTGTTGATTTAGTTGATAGGTTCATAGTGATACATTGGATTGATTGTTGGTTTACATTGCTCAAAAAATGTGATTGTCATTGAAGTTTTGTGCTTTGAGTTTTAGTCTATGAAAGTGTGAGTGTTCAAGAAAAAGGGGTGATTATCCACAATGACTATTTACAAGGTTTATTACAAATTTTCAATGGGTTTTATGATTTTTAGGGTTTTTGATGATATTTGATGTTTTTGTTTGACTAGTTTCTTTAGGACATTTTACAATTTTTTTACTAATTTTTCCGGGACATATTATGATTTTTAGTGTTTTTTTAAGGACATTTTATGATTTTTATCAATTTGTTCAGGACATTTTATAATTTTAATGATTATTTCAGGACGTTTTATGATTTTTATAGATTTTTTTAGGACATTTATGATTTTTATAGATTTGTTGAAGACATTTTATGATTTTTATTTTACGAGTATTTCAGGATCATATTTGAATTTTTAGGATTTTTTTAGGATCATATTTGATTTTTTAAGGATTGTTAGGAGTTGCAAGGGTTAGCTCCAATTTGATATGCAATAAGTCCAATGGATAAGATGTGCTTAGGGAGATGCCTCTAGTTCAAGTTCAAACTTGTGCATTGTGTAGGTGATTTGCCTCTAAACAAGACACAAACTATGTGCAAAGGCCAAAGACAGAGTATGTATAGACTAATGACACTTGGGTATGATAACAATGGACATTAACTAGTTTATGGGCCATGATCAAGGACTAAGGATGTCTTGCAATATGAAGGATATGATCAGGGAATGACATAAGGGGTAAAACTAGATGGAATCTTGATAGATGAAGGAGTAATAACTGATTACGCATGGTGCCTATTTTCCAGGTTTTCACCATGGTACTTGCCCAAAGTACCTTTTTTCTAGGTTTTCAATTTTGGACATGTTTTCATCAAGGCATCCATTTTTTTCATGACTTTTTTCACTCTTTTTTTTTCATGACTTTTTGCCATTTTTTGATTTTTTTTAGGACTTTTAGATAGAATCATGAATGCTGCTGATGAATGCTAAGAAGAAATTTGTTATTGGTGCTACTAGCTGATAACCTCTAGATCCACAACTAACCATAACTATGTAGGATTCATTCTGAGTTTGTAGCTAAAAGCAAACCATTAGAAAGGCCTTGAGATATAACATCACGTACCATATGTAAGTCAATGTCTACTTATTGCGAATTAAGGCATTTGAGAATAGTTGGGTTAAAGGATAATTTGATGGGATGTAACTAATGATGATGAATTCAAAAGCTTGTTGGATAGATGTGTGATTTTGGGTGTTGGACAATTTAGGTAGTTGGATTTGGGGATAAACAACCAGATATAAGGAAAAATTGGGAGGATTGAGACCAATGACTTCCTACATAAAGGCTGATCAAGAGAGTTCCAAAAGACTTCATGGTATGTTGATCATTGGAACACTTATATTCATGGCATCATCTTGTTCATCTTGTATCCTTGGGAGTTGCTTAACTTTTGATTTTTCATGGTCTAATGGTGCCTTTTGGTTTTCACCAAGAGACATATGCTTGTTATTTTTTTTATTTCCTTTTAGTTTTGTAACTAGAATATGGAGTTGACTCCCCAAAATATGCCAATGTGTTCACTTTAGGAGAAATTTCTTCTTTATGATTTTCAATCATAATTCCTTCATAGATTTCAAAGTTTGTTACAAGAGCGTCATCATTGTCGAATCAATAAAAATTGGTGGTCCACACTAGTCCCAATCCAATAGTTCAGGATAACTTGAGCGGATGTCATCATTAGTGTTTAATGGACTCTAGTTAAAGGTGTGTGTGTGTGTGTGTGTGTGTGTGTGTGTGTGTGTAAGATTCATTTGTATTAGTGGGGTCAACAAAGATATGGTCAAGTGTAGAAGAATTATTGATTTTAGGTTGGGTGTCCTCAGATGCCTTTTCATCATTCAAAACATTCATAGTCTCACACACAGGTACCTTAGTACTAGGAGGACCATTCACAATGGTTTGAATCCAAGCCCCGAACTAGGAGGTCATCCTTTTGTAGTGATAGTTTCAATTATTCCTTATTTCTAAGATCCAAGACCACTACATCCATCATAGCCTTGTTTCTATATGATAATAAATCCAGGTCCATACTTGCTAGGAGATATCAAAGTGGGTTCTTGTTCTACTTTTTCTTTCTCAATATAGATAGATGTATTCTCATAAACATGTTCTTTATGTAGGCCACCACTGCTAATAAAATTGATGGAAGTGGAAGTTTGTGTACTGATCTCAAAATGTTGTGCTTGCAATAGTTTTAATTTACCATAAGATTGAGGAGAAAGTGGTGACTCCCTAATGTGGGATACTTGATATATAGGGTATTCTCCACACACTTTGTCTTTAATATTTAGCTTTTCCTTGGCCTTACTGAGGAGTATATCAACATTCACATATTCAGAGGAATCTGTTGGTTGTGCTTCATTGTTTTCTAGGACTTGGTATTCAGTAGCATCTCTCAAATTAGCATAAACTTGGAAAGGATCTGGATCACCAAGAATGGTAACCTCCACATTGTTGTAGGAAAACTAGACATTGATGATATGTAGATGGCACCGCTTGCATAGTATGGATCCAAGGGCATCTTAGTATCATGTTGTAATTCATTTCAATATCTAGGACTTGGAACAATGTGTCTTCAGTAGCTAGACCAACTCATATGGGTAATATGATAAAGCCCTTGTAGAAGCATTCATTATCATCGTAGGCCTTTATTTTGATTTTTTGAGAGGGATCCACATCATCTTCAGAGTAACCAAAACCCTTGACAACTTTGAGGGTATAGATGTTCAATCCTACTCCTCCATCTATCAAGACACATCTAACCTTGATGTTATGGATAAAGACTTCAAGATGAAGGGGGTCATTGTGGTTGGGTTTATCCTTAGGAATATCTTGAGGGGAAAAATTGATATGTTATGATGTGGATAGGTTCCCAACCATGGCCTAGAACTAGGAAACATCAATGTTATCTAGGACTACTGACTCTTTGAGGGCTTTATCCAAGATCTTTTGATGTTGGGGGGATGCATCCAGTAGGTCCAAGATGGATATTTTCACAGGGGTCTTATCGAGCTAGTCAACAAGGCTATAATCAAATAAAGTAGGAGCATTAGGTCTACTAGGGGTGCAGGTCTAGTAGAGGTAGTAGGTCTAGAAGGAGCTCTAGCTAGGGTGATCTTGGTATGATGCATAGTGATAACACAATGAGGATCCTCAGCCTTTAAGGTGAATGTGGATATGCAAGAGTCAAACTCATTAAAATGGTTGATGGTGTAGTCATATCTAGTGCATGTGTAATTCACACTAGCTTGTGAGTTTGAGTTCGAAATGGAGGCCTTTTCTTTGTCATGATTACCCAAAGGATCTTTAACGATGGTATGATCAACATTGGATGCTATTAAGGAAGGATCAACAATAATTATACCATCATCAATAAGGTCTTTTATTTCATGTTTTAGCTAAAAGCATGGCGAGGTCTTGTGATCTTTGGTGCGATGGCAATCACATAATTTTTTTCACCCTACCAAGAAGCTTTGGTTAATGGTTCATCTTTGATTGGGGGTAATTGCAGGAACTTATTATTGAGTAATTGTTGTAGTGCAATCTCAAGGGGTATCCCCAAAGGTGTGAATTTCCTATCTTTGGTTCAAGGATGTCTTTGAGGTCTATGTTGGCTCTTGATTTAACAGTGATTATTATTACCAATAGACAACAAAATTTATTATACCTAGAGGTAGCTAATGCTCATATTTAGCATAATAAACTGTATCTTTGGGCCAACTTCACAAATCATAGATGCTTCCTACACTTTTTGCTTTCCAAGACCAAGGTGGAAATACCTTAGGAACTCAAATATTTACTTGACTCTTACCCTTATTCCCTAGAAGTAGTAGATATGGTCTGATTTCTCTAATATAAATCTAGAACAAAGATGGGCTATAATAGCTAACAATAACTCATAAATTCCCATGGATTAGATGATGACCACCTTTATGCACTTGATACAATATTTGATTGATTACAAATTGAATATAAATTGGATACATGTAGCAGAGTTTATTCCAATTTCTTTATGGTTTATATGACTAGTGCCTTATTCATTTGTTGCATAGTGTCCACTATCATCAGGGGATCTAATTCAAATAACTTGTAAACGAATTATATCAGCTATAATATCACCAATTCCCATTCTTATGAAATATCCTTCTTAAAAACTCACAAACCCTAGTGATTCATTGAAGCACTTCCTTAATTCCTTGAATTAAAAGCAATAATAGAATCAATATACAACCTATCCAAATTGCATTCAATCAATTAAACCTTATTTAACTAATCTCAAAGTAAGTAGATTCATAAAATGGAGATAGAAATTGACAACAAAGAGTAGTGTAAATGCCCTTTTGTATTATCCTTTTAAAAGACTAATACAATAATGGATAGAAACTTAATGAAACTTAGAATATATTACTAGTTCTATTATTGATATTAAAAAATAATAAAATTATAAAGCTCAAAAATAAACTCAGAAGACTACACATAAGATTGGACCAATTGTACTTTTGAACAAGGAAAAATTAAAAAATTTATGGACCCTTTCTCTGACCTTGGGATCTCACTTATAGGGTGAGATGCAACAAGCTTTTGGTACAGAGAAATGATAGTTGTCCCTAAGACAAAATACTTGCATCATTACTGCCACAAAAGGCAAAGAAATGTGCAACAAGAAAATTTCACATCATAAAACATTCCTTTGGTGGGCGTATTTTTTTGTTACATATATTGTTATACTTTCTTTGTTTGATGAAAAGAGCTGATGAATGACTTTATTGTTGTTGCAGGTCCTCAGAAGATGTGGCTAATGGAATTGATGGTAATATTTATGGTTTTGATTTGAGAAATCTCACTTCAACTCAAGGATTCCCATCAATATCATCATGAACTAATAAAATAACATTTATTTTCACTTCCTTTGTTTCCATGTCATCAGTTTGGGATTCTGTGCCTACAACCGCAATTGGTTTCTCACCTTTATTCTCTTCTTCCTTTTGATCTTTTGATGATATATCAATTATCTGTATCTCGTCTTGTTCCATCTCCTCATCATCATCAGTTTCAACATCCTCTAACTATCACTGGGAGCAATATCTTCCATCTACTTGTCAAAAAGTGCATCATCTGGCTAATTTAATTGTAGAATATCATGTTGCTTCTTAATCACATATTCAACTATTTTGTCAATTTTAATAAAATCTTGCTTTAAAGAATCAAAGAATAATTGGGCTTTTATAATTTCCTTAGTAGTAGCTGCCTCGCATGCATTTCCCCTTTCATTTATGACTCTATTCATCCTTAGAAAAAACAAATCATCTAACTCTTTGGCCCATTCTTCCTTACTTTTCAATTTATTATTCTTATCCAAAGCATGTGGGAATAAAAAAAATTCAACACTCTTGTATTTGTCCAAGTAGCTGACAATTCTCCTCTATAACTCAACTCTTTTATCATCAAACTTTGAGAGGCCATTAGCAATATCATAAATTTTTTCTATATGATCATGTGACAAATTAATAATAGAAAAATATAAGAAGGTAACCTCTTTAATTCTCTTACTCCACTTGTTGGCAATAGGTTTCAAGGTCTCATCACTTGCCTTTATTTCTTCCCATATGCTCATTGTCTTTGCTAGTTGTTCATAAAATAAGGGCCATTCAATTCTATCAACCAAATACATGAGAGCCTTTCCCAATTTATCCTCATATTGCACATTTAACTCTACATGTAGTACCTTTAATTTTCTCTTCTCCTGTTGAAAATCCTTAGCTGTATAATAATGTGGCCTCTATGGTGTATTAGGAATCTCAACAAGGGGAGTGGATTTAAAAGGCTCCACTGGTTGGTGAGGGTATGTGATCCTTGGTCTAGTGGACCATCCCATCACTTTATTTTCAAGTTCAATTATTTTTTGAACTTCTTTATTATATGCCTCCAAAACCTTTTCATATTTATCTTGTAGTTCCAACCTCACCTTTTCATCTCTCTCAATAGTGGCCAAGGTCAAGCCAGATACTCCAACACTTAGATGTGTAGCTTCTACATTAGTAGTTTCTTCTACTCTCTTCACAATCAGGTTGCCTATTAATCTAGTATTATCAAGCTAGGAGGAGCTAGTCCTAGATCCTTTTCTTACTGACCAAATGACTAATGTAGCCTGGTCCTCACTAAATTTGGAACCTTTTATTTCTTTGTTCCCCTGATCCTCTATATTTAACTTACCTAAAACATAATTAAAAACCAAAGCATATGCAGTATCCTAGTTGGATAGCAACAAAACACCAGATGCTCTTACCATTTGTCTCCCCTCTTCAGGGGTTAGGTTCTTGAACTCTTGTGTCATTTGCTCTTTAATTTGATTCTATGCATCCACCTCTTCCATCTCTAGATGCTCTACTCTCAACTTACTACATCTTTCCTCAAGCATTCCCATGTTTTCTCTCCATGAAAATTGATGGAAGACTCTTAATTTAACAAAATCATCATCTAACATGAATTCATGGCAAGCCTACTCCATTACAGGGTCCAATTCCCTTCCTCTATAATCTTCCACAGTCAGTTCAAGGCTTGGCATTGGAGGCTCTTGAGGAATTCCCTCATTTAGCTCTATCTAGGTGATGAATACTCCCCCTTGGGATCCTAACTGCTTCATCTACTTCCTGGTGAGTTTCTCATATCAATTTACAATGGGGACTAAGTAGGTGAATATTCCTCAATGTGAAGATTTTTTTCTTTTATTATTCTTTGCCTCTTGGGTGAGGGTTCATCAGGTCTCTCTTCTAGGACAACACTAGTTGACCCTACTATTTGTTTTCCTTTGTCCACAGTGGCCATCTTATTTTGAATCAAATTGTAGCTAGGTCTTTTTTGGACAATCAACTACCCTGTTCCAATTGTAGGAGTGAATGCCAATCTCCTCATGACCTCTTTGACTTTGTGTGGAAAAGAATTGATAAAAACTCACTTCTTCTCATTCATTGCCTCCATGATTTTAGGAAAAGTAATCATGAGTTTATTTATTCTATCTACCTCTATTTTTGCATCATCCAGAGGCTTGTAATCTTTATCAAAATAATGAATAAATTCCAAAACTCTGGAGAAAACTCTCCATTTCTCTTTCTTAATCTCCTGCTCTTGTAAAGAAAACTCATTCCTTATTATATCCTTAGGGAAATAAGGTTCATGTGTGTGGGAACCAACTTTAGCCCTTAATCTAAAAGACTATTAAAAAATCCCTTAGAGTCACAAAAATAGGGATGACAAACAACCATCTTATACTGATCCAAGAATTTATACAAAAACAACCATCCACCTTTTGTGATTATGAAATGGTGGGCTATACTACAAGTGGGGAAAATTGAGCCTCTATTTCTTCTTACCAAATATGCTTCCTCCAATCCTACTAGCTGCAACAATATCTTAGCTATCCCTACTTTCAAATGTACCTAGTAGGGTAGTACATGGGGAGTCCCTTGAAAGCCATAAATCCAAAAAATTGTCGAAATAGGGTATGGTATGATATCAACCCAATTATGTGACACTTTTAAATTAGAGGGATTATCCATTGGTCTGAAAAAATTCAATAATGCCCTAGGGATTCTAGGATTGTCCCTTAATAATAGGATTCTCAATTTAGAGGCAAAATATTGGTCAAACCTAACAAAACTGACATTTTCTACATCCCCAGTCATATCAACACTCCACAACTAGACTGGTAAAGCCTCTCCTTCATGTTCTCTATTTAAAACTATCTCCTTCCCAAAATATGTTCCACCTTTAAACAAAAACATTTGCATTAACAATGAATAGTGACCAAAAGTCTTTTCTACCTTGCTCTTGGCAATTCCAACTAGGCATATACGGATCTCCTCAGCTATATAGGATGCAAAATAAAAAATATTTTTCACACCAAAAGAAGAAATATGAGCCATCATATACGTAAATTTGATTGGCATAAAATTTTTCTCATCCTCGCCAAAAACTCTACTTAAAGTCATATATATCTCTATAGCCTGGGAAGTGAAAAATTCCTTTTTAAAAGGTTCCCTAGTAGATGTTGTGACTACTGAGAAGTTTCCAATTGAACCTATGTGTGACCTTAGTGCACCTTGCCTGATCTTATCCTTCTTAGATAAGTATTCCTTTTCTAGTTCTATCAAGTTAATGGATATATGATAATCTAAAAGTGGTTCTAGGCCAAAAACTTCTCAAATTTCCTTAAGCACTCCCCATTCAATCTTCTTACTATTCTGGCCGCAGGGTCATATGTGCAATGGCCATGAGTAAATCAACATCCACAAATACACTAGGGACAACTTGTTTCCCTAAATCAAAATTCCAAACATTTGCATGAGGGGCAAACAAATTTCTTTCTGAAAACCACTTTTTGAAAAGGAAAAGCCCTGATTTGGTAGTAGTAGGATCCCTAAGCCAATTTCCTTTATCATATAAACCATCTGCTATCTTGAGCCTAGGGTTTACAAAAATCAACTTTTTCATTTGGGCTAATTCATTTGTAGACTCAAGTAATAATTCAAGAAGGTCATCATGTATGTTTCTGCTAGCATAATTTACCTAACCTGAGAATAATTTATTTGGAGGCATGATGGATAAAAATCACAAAATACTAGAATACTTTAATATATATTAAACTGAGAAACTTACTTGGCTCTTCACTAATTTATTATTGCAATTCTGTAACACACTGAAATTACTGGAAATTCTTTTTCTTTCTGATCACACAAAGCACAGTTTCTCAATAGCTCTGAGCTCTTTGGAAAAATCTTTGCAATATACTCTATTTCTAGTTTTCACTAGAGCTTTCAATCTTCATAAATGAACTGTGAGGAGAACAGGGTGGCATCACCTTCTATTTTCAAAACATGCTGTCGATTGCAAAAAATTGAACGATCTAGGACCAAAATTATGAATGAATCAACTTCCACTTACTAGGTTGGCAGTCGACCCAATAAAAATCCTCCACGTAAGCCTTTCTCTCTACTACTGGCAACTCGATCTGGACCCACGGGTGGTCGCGAATACATGTCACCTTCTCACTATGTTGCTATGTATAATTCGTGAGCAACTTCCTTATTCAATATAGTGACCATCATTGATTCATTTCTAATCTAATGATGTGTATTTCACAAGTGTTTTAATGTGCTTGTAGTGGATCCTCTTATTTTACTTTGGTTTCCATGTTGTTAGCACTAAAGATCGAACAACTTCTTATAGAAAATTAGTTTTCCAGCATGTCAAAAAAATGTCGTGTCGCATGTTACACTGGAAAGAATTAATTACCACAAGCAAGATTTCCAGCATCATAACCACCCTTTTTCTACCATGCTTTGCAATTAACGGTAGGTTGCCATGTCGCTATTGGTGGGATTCTTGCATTTTCTGGTCGCAACATAGCAACCACCATGAATTCATAGAAACTTGTGACAGAAAATGGAGCATACTCCAACTAGTACCCTTTTCCAATATTTGACATCTCTAACATCTAGTCACACTGCCAAAATCCTCAAAAGAAATTAAAAACTTGGTGCCATTCTTTTGAAACTTCACCTCATTGTCATTCTATTTTATGATGGTCCTCATGTTGCATAGGATAAAAACCTTGCAGCTTGTGATAGCAACATGATGGCCACCATAGATCTAAAGTGAGATCTAACAGTAGAAACGAATCTGGGAAAAATGAAACTGAAAAGGAAGAAATTAAATAGTATCTCGAAAGAATATACCATTTTCAAAAATGATTCACCTATAAAATTTTCAAAGTAGAAGCACATGACCTAACAAGTTTACTTAGGGCACAAATTTTATTTTAATAGGGTTAAAAAACTTGTAGAAGGCCAAACCCTAATTTGCACTATATATGTATGTATGTATATATATGTATATATATATGTGTGTATATATATGTGTATATATATATATATATGTGTGTGTGTGTGTATATATATATATATATATATATATATATATATATATATATATGTATGTATGTATGTATGTATGTATGTATATGTAGATCTATCTGATTTTGCATACCTATTTTTTGGGAAAAAAATTTCATTGTGGAAAATCAGACCATCAGTCTATCTTATGTGGAAATCTTAGTTTTTTGTTGTTGAGGTGTTGTTTGATTGGGAGTTTGTGAAATGGTAGGGTTTGCACCTTTTAGAGTCAGTTGAGGTTGTGTTACGCTGATTGTTCGTGCATCCACAATGGCATCATTGGTTACATTATTATTTTTGGAGAAATTTTTTTTCCTTTTCATTAGATGAGTTGGTGTTGGTGTTTTCCTTGTTGGTTTTAAGGATACCCTTACGAATGAGGGTGTTTTCAATACTAGCCCCCTTTTTCATCAACTTGGAAATGGTGCTTGGACTTTTGATCTTGAGTTTATACATTAAATCTGGGACTAGATTTTCAATGCATATATTAACTTTTTGTTCTTTGAGAATGTTTAGTGAGAATTCACTAACTAAGTTTCTCCAGCATAATAAGAATGTGATAAATGGTTCTCCTATTCTATTTAGTTAAGCACAAATCAAAGAGTGTCACCTCATTCATAATGTTGAAGGAAAAGTGGGAGACAAACTTGTCTGCTAATTCAAACTAATATTTGATGTTACCAAGAAGTTTGGAGTACCATTCAAGTGTGGGCCCACCTATAGAATGAGGTAAAAGTCTCATGAGATAGGTGGGATCATCATTGAGTTCGGTACAAGAGGCACAAAATTCCTTGATGATCAACGGGGTTTCCTTTTCCTTGGTATTTTTCAAATCTAGGTGCCGTGAAATGTTTTGGGAAAGCAGGCATAGGCAGACTTTTATCAAATGGATTAGGACATAAGTCCCTTTCTGTATATAGAGCCTATTTCTTTTGGACTCCCAATGCCTCAATTTTTTTAAAAAGTTGTTTGAATTGTTGCAGTAACTCTTCATTAGGGTTTTTAATGATAGTCCTCTCTTCAAGTCTTTTGTGTCTATGAGTAGATCATTTGCTGTGGCGAGAGCTATGTCTACTCAGTTCTGACATTTTTGTGTCTGAAGAGTTAGATGATGTGTCACTAGGTGGTGGAGGTATGTTAGTACCTTGAAGACAAAATGGTCCTTATTGTGGTACATGTTGGTGTACTTTTTGTGGTATTGATTGTTATTTTTGTACCATGTGTTGTTGTCAAGATCCCTCTGTTGGTTTCATGTGAGTATATGTATGTGACTGTTGTTGTAGAGGTACCTGCTGAGGTTGTCGCGGTGTATGTTGTTGTAACAAATGTTTTTGATAGGTAAATTGTTTCTCAAGGCATCTTTAGTATTCCAACTATTGTTTTAGTTGCTCCTGTTGTTTAGAAAACATGGCTTATTATTATTGGAATTGTTGTTGATACATTGCATGAAAGTCAAGTGGATTTACATTGGATTATGTGTTAGGGATGTTGGATCCTTGCACCACTTGAGGTTGTTATTGTCATTGATGTTGTTGTTGATATGTTGAATGTGTGTTAAGTGAATTTTGACTTGGTTGTGTATTGGAAATGTTAAGTCCTTGTACCACTGTAGGTTGTTGTTGTCTTGGAAGTTGGTTATGCCCTTAAGAAGAACATCACATTTGGGTTGTTGTTTTGATACCTTTGTGTGTTATATTTTTCTCCTTGGGACATCATAATTATTTGTTGATGAGATGTATTATTTTTGGGAATGGGTGAAATCTAAATAATAGTTGTGTAATTGATGTTCACATGGTATACTCATGGGAGGCTCCATAACATTTGATGTCATAACATTTGGTAAAGTTAGGAGCAAGGGTGCACTTTGTTGATTTTCCTCCAAAGGAAGTATGTTTGGAATCCCTAGAGTACAAGTCCCTTTAGGCATGTATTTTTGTTGCATTATGTGATTGAGATCAAGTCTTAACATCCTTTTGGGATATTTAAGAAGAGTCTTGTTGCCATTTATTGATGGAGGTTTATCAAACAAGGGATTGATGTGTTCAAATGTACTTTGGAGGATCTCAATGGTTGATTCTTTATGGGATATTATTGGTGTCATCATTGTATTTGAAAACACCAAAGGTTGTTTTCCCTTGTCCAATTCCAAATTAATCATGGGTTGTATGTTTTCAAGTGTTGGGTTGTTTTGATAATTGGACTTAGGTCCCTCCAAGTGTGGATTACATTTGACAATTTCTTGGGTTGCCAAAAGTTTGAAGTTTTTGCAGAAAGTCTTGTCATGGAAAGCCCTAGCCACTTCATCATCATTGATGCCATAATTTGTGTCAGAATCATCTCTTAGGTGTAAAGTACCTTATATGTTTAGAGGATTGAAGGTAGTTATATTAGGTTCACTAAATTTGAATGGGTGAGTTTCTTCATCCTCAAGAGTTGTAGGTACACTTCCACATCCAAGTGGTATAAGTATAAATATGGGTTCAAAATTAGGACTCCATTGAACCATTCCATGTGTAGGGGAAGTTCTTGAAGGGAATCTCATAGTAGGTGTATTTTTTAGGGTTGGTTGTGTCATTCCTTGATGGTTGTGATCTTGTAGATACATGCGTAAGGGATCCACAATGGTTTTGATTCTTTAATTTGGTCTTTTTCAAATGTTTGTTGGGGTTTTTTGTTCTTCTTTTGCCTTGGACGGGTTTTTGGTTGTACTTTTGGTTGTGTTTGTACCTAAGAAAATAAGGGTTGATAAAGTGCTTTAGGTCTCTGAGCTAATTGTGTCCTTGTAAGTGTTGGCATGATACCTAAGGATATAGATGCAATGCAGAAAACCCTAAATGGACATGTTACCTCCCAAGTGCACACCTAAAATATCAACTATGCTTAGATGGAGACTTGAAGGTAAGCAGTTGGTAAGAAGAAGGTATACAATTGGTAAAAAGAGATGTTAGGGTGACTAAAATGCAGAATGTGAATTATTTGAGTGTTTTTGGGTGTTTTCTAGGGTTTAGGGGTGAAATTCAAGATATGAAGATGTAGATTAGGGTTCTATGATCTAAAATGAAATCCCTAATTACCAAGTGTGCTCTAAAATCACCAACTGTGCATTGAAACTACCAATTGTGCACCTGAAGTGTCCAATTGGTAAAATAGGGCAAAACTTGGAAATAGGGAAGTGGGTATGCAAGATATGATTTTTTTGAATTTTTTAGTGTTTAGGAGTGATATGAAACCTATGTAATTGAAAAATAACCTAGGGTTTTGATATGAAAGATGAAAATTTCCTAAGGAAATGATGCAAATGCAATTGTGAATGACGTTTTAGATTTTGACTAAAGGGTATAAAAATGATTCTATGGTATGCAAAATGAAGATTAGGCTTGAATTTTTGACTTGGGAGTGATGTTAGAGGTTGATGTATGCAAGTTGGATTATGCAAAGGATGTTATGATAAGATTGATAATGATGTTTAGGATATGTAAAATGGGGATATGAGATCAAGAAGATAAGTTAATTGATGGATAAGTTGATAGGGTTTGATATTGGAAATGATTTTAGGGTTTTGAACAATGTAAGATGAAGGGCTTATGCCACTAGGGTAAGTCAAAATGAAGTTTATGGAGACTGGGAATGTGATAATTCTATGAAAAGGGTGTATTCAAGGTTTTGAGCTTAGGATCAAATCTTTGGAAAGTATTTTGTCTAAGAGTTTAACCTTGTGTAGATGGACTTTGGATCTTGACTAAAAAGCAATAAAAGAAAAAAAAGATCAAGTTAATAAAAAACACAAGGTCAAATACATCAAGAAATATATAGATTTTGACCAAAAAAATTGATAAAAATGACAAAAGGACTAGTCAAGATCCATCATCCATCAAGACTAGGAGATACTCTAGGGCTCATACTTTGTTCTGATTTTTGACTAAGTTCAAAGGTTTTGGGTTCAAAATGACATTTAGGGTGATCCAAATGATGGTTATGATGATTGGATATGAAATTTGCAAAATTTATACGATGGAAAATGAAGTTTGGGGTGCAAGATGAATTTTTGGGTCATATGTAGAATGAAGACCTACAGAGGCTTCCAAATGCAGTTTTAGGGTCCTAGAATGCAGTTTGGAGGCCCAAAATGGTCTTGATGGTCAGATTTGATAGCACCACATGAAATCCAATAAAAAAAACTATGGCTATGGTACACTTGGGGCCAGTTTGAGCATAGTTGATAGTTTCATGGTGTAGTTGGGAGACTAGGTTGAATGTCTGCTAATTTTGAGCTAGGTAATTGCTAAGTTGCTATACTAGAGAGCTAGGATGTTGGGGATAATGTTATGATTGTATAGGAGATTTAGAATGGAGGTTATGACCTAAGAAATGAATCCCTAAGTGAAGACAATGATGGTTAGGACATGTAGAATGTAGATCAGGACATGTTGAGAAAGGGGGACCTATCTAAGCACCTAATGACACTCCTAAGCTCCCAAAATGCTACTTGGAAGTACAAAATAGGTTATAAGACTAAAAAGTGCACTAAAAAAATGAAAAATTCACTCATGGTTCACTTGGGGCTAGTTAGAGTGTATTTGGTAGTTTTATAGCATAGTTGGTACGCTAGGCTGAAACTAAGGTGATTTTGGATTCTGTGGTTTCCAAATTGATGTTCCAGAGAGCCAAAGGGAAGAGGACAGTGATAAGAATAGAATGAAGGTGAAAAATGATGTTTAGGTCACGTGGAATGAGGGTTAAATTTTTCAAGATGAAGGTTGGGCATGCAAGGATGCAAGATGCAAATTTTGAGGTTGAAATGTAAAGACTAAGAGATGCAAAGTGAAGCCTAAAGAATGCAATATGAACAATAAGGGATGAAAAATGAAGACTAAAAAGATGTATTATGAGGCCTAGAGAATGCAAGTATGAGGCTCAAAGTATGACAAATGAAAGTGGATTCTATGCAAATGTGGAATCTAAGTCATGCCAAGCATTTCTAGGGTTACAAGTTGCCATGTTTTCTAAGTTTCAAGTGTTTTTGACAAAGTTTGCAATGCTTTTACAAGAGGTGTAATATTTTGACAATGTGTAATGTTTTGACAAGATTTGAATAGTATCCAAGGTGTAAATTTTCAAGTTGGCTTTTATCTTGATTAATGTTTTACACACACAATACACAATAAGACAAGAATAGATGTTGTTAAAGTGAAAAGACACAACACAACCTAGGCTTTAAGACTGTATCCATTGAATTCCCACTTGAAACAAAGTTCAATAACACTTATCTAGAGAGGAAAACTTAGAATCTTGGCACCAATGGCTCCTCCTTATAATGCACTCACTTCTCAAGGCTACCAAGATCTACTTCCCAAGGGGCATTACTTTCAAAGCGACTATTGTCTCTACTAAGGACCACAAGTATGTGGAATGTCTTCACGAGAATGGGTGACCCCCTAAGCTAGTGAATAGAAAGGTTTTTGACCTCTAAAGCAAGGTATTTAGTGTGGGCATTCTGTTTAGCAAGTGAATGATTAACTTCCTCATAAAGTCTCCTAGCCCCGAGAACTGGGGTTTGACACACCACAAGGGTACTGAAGGAGAGCTATTACACAACAATATTGCTAACACATCATTAACCATATCGAGTTTTTTTCATAGTTGCTAGAATGTTGACTTGGCTTTGTCTTGTTATCACTTCAAGGTTGTCCCCTGGGGCTCACCAAGTGGTGAGTCTTGGGTCCAAGGCATGCCTCTCTATAGAAATTGCATGGATTTCTCTTACACCTAAGATCCACGAATGGCAAGGGGAGAGGATATGCCCATGCAACTCCTAGGGTTCTAAATAATGCATAGACACCAAGAAATATAGAAAGTTCATTTTAGTGCACCAAAAAAAGTGTTATCTAATCTAGAAAAACCACACATAGAGTTTGGACAAGTACACAGGTCTTCAACAACGTCTTGCAAACAAGCATTAGTAGTTTTTCAATGAATGTCTTCTCCCAAAAATTGTGACATGCTACAAACAGATCATCAGTAACACAAAATAATTTACTCTAGGTCCTAGAATGAAATTGAAACCTTAGATGTAGATTCTGATCAAACTATGTGCTTTCTGTGGACCAACTGCACTCTGATAGAGCATATTGTGCCCCAGAAGGCCAGAATGACTTAGGAAGCCTCCAAGTGCACTCAAATAGTGCTAACTATGCCCATGGTGCACTTGGGGTCCAAAAGGGTACAGTTGGTAGTTTCTAGGGTAGTTGGGAGAGTGGAAGCAAGTTGTGGCGAAATGGTGCCCAAAAAAGAGCCAAAACTGAAAATTTTGAAACCTAGCTAGCCAAGTGTGTCCAAAAAGTGTAGAGTGCATCCATGGTGTAGGAAAATTTGGTTTTTTTTATTTGAATAAAAAATGTAGGTTATGATGACTCTTAGGCCCCTAAGATTGCTTCCTAGAGGTCCCAAGTGCACCTTGACAGAGCAGAGTGCACTCTAGGACAACAAGCTAACATAATGCATAAATGAAGGCCTAAAATCTTGTTATTGGTCCCCTTTATTAAAATAGATGTTATAAGGAAGAGCAGATAGCTATTATACCCTTCCAAGTGAGCTCCTTCCTTACACCTACAAGCACAAAAACAAGAAAACCAAAGTTAGTTAAGCATGATCTTTACATCAGGTTCACCAATTGTAGGACCATAAAATGGGCTAATACCTAACATGGTATGATCAAATCATAAACTAAATAAACATGCACTAAAACCCTCTAGTATACAATGAAATCAAAATAAACAAAGAAAGCAACACAAATTAAAAACCCCCTCTTTCATTTTTAGTTCCCATGTCCTTCTATCTTCTCCATGCGATGTAGCTCCAATTGCCTATAATGCACACAATTGAAAAGAAAATGCCCACGATATAATAATTCTATGAGAATACTAGAAGAATGATTTTAATCTTGAGAGACCAAAGACCAATGGACTAGAAATGGGAAAAATGTGGCTCATTTTATAGCCAACACACAAGAGGAGAGCATTGGACTTGTCACCTTGGATATGAAACTTAGCAAGAGATCCATTTAGGAAATCCATAACATATGAAACAAGATGTAAAATTTAAGATTGTGTGATGCATGGAAGTATACATGGCTAAAAATGGTGGAGGATCTATGATGCATCATGTGACACCTCAAAGCCACTTAAGCCAAGAATCTATGACAATGACGGCTAAATACATATATGTGTAAGGAATAAGAATATATGGATTATGATAATATCTTAGCCAAGTGTAAGGTTAGAATCCATGATGTAAGATTTCCATGTACCATGATGATGTCAAGACTATGTGGAATATTTGAATTAAAAATTCATTATTCCACACAAATAGAAATTAGTAATTTGGAGATTAGAGGTGGAAAATGAGACTTAGGAAATTGAGAATTTCCATAGTTTGTGAAGATAAATCAATTAATTAATGAATATCAATTAAATGAGAATGTTAGTTAGGAATAATGATTAGAAATGTGAGATTAAAAATGATTGAAATGACATAAGATTAAATCATGGGTTATTTAATCCTATAGGTAAAATTAGTAAATTGATTGGCTAATTTGATTTGATAAACATGACAATATCCTTTGATGAAATGTGATGATTATGTAGATCAACCAAGATGATGATGGGTATACAAAAGCCATGGTCAAATTGAATGACTGGTTCAAATTGATAACATACCAAGGACACATGAAATGGATTAAGGACATGTAACATTTAACTGACATTGTAAATGCTATAGGATTGAGATTGATTGATAGGGTTGACCATAATAACATTGACAAACACTGTCAATATTATTAAATTGATATGATAACACCATGAGCTGACACTGAGAGACTCGACAATGTCAAAGATCAAATGATGTGAATGGTAGTTTAACCTAGCACTAAGAGCCATGATAGTACTAAGGTTAGACTAATAGATTTGATAGATTGATAGATTTCCAAGGCACTAAGAGACACAAAAATGCCTAGGATTGGATAGATGATGGTAGACTTGAGATGTTTGACACATTCTAGGTTGATTAAGACTGATTTTAAGTGATTCTTGGTAGATGTGGGGTGATTCCAAGTTGATTTGATGTGATTTTGATGATGTTGAAATGGTTCTGAAATGATCTATGTAAGGAATAAGAATATATGGATTATGATAATATCCTAGCCAAGTGTAAGGATATAATCCATGATGTAAGATGTCCATGTGTCATGATGATGTCAATATTATGTGGAATATTTGAATTAAAAATTCATTATTCCACACAAATGAAAATTAGTAATTTGGAGATTAGAGGTGGAAAATGAGACTTAGGAAATTGAGAATTTCTATAGTTTGTGAAGACAAATCAATTAATTAATGAATATCAATTAATTGAGAATTTTAGTTAGGAAGAATGATTAGTAATGCAAGATGAAAAATTATTGAAATGACATAGGATTAAATCATGGGTTATTTAATCCTATAGGGAAAATTAGTAAATTGACTGGCTAATTTTATTTGATAAGTGTGACAATATCCTTTGATGAAATGTGATGATTATGTAGATTGACCAAGATGATGACAGGTAGACCAAAGCCATGGTCAAATTGAATGACTAATTTAGATTGATAACATGCCAAGGACAAATGACATGGATTAAAGACATGTAACCTTTAACTGACATTGTAAATGCTATAGGATCGAGATTGATTGATAGGGTTGACCATAATAACATCAAAATATACTATCAATGATATTAAATTGATATGATAATGCCACAATTTAACACTGAGAGACTCAACAATGTTGAAGACTGGATGATGTGAATAATAGTTTGACCTAGCACTAAGAGCCATGACAGTACTAAGGTTAGATTGATAGATATGATAGATTTCTAAGCCACTGAGGGATGAAAAAATGCCTAGGATCAAATAGATGATGGTAGACTTCAGATGTTTGACATATTTTAGGTTGATGAGGACTAATTCTGAGTGATTCTAGATAGATTTGGGGTGATTCTGGGTTGATTTGATATGATTTTGAGTTGATTTAGTGTGATTTTGATGATGTTGAAATGGTTATGAAATGATCTGAAATTGATGTGAAAGAGGATACAAATAGTGACAGCCATTGTTGAGATATAATCAAGTTGGCCAAAAGATCAAAATTGGTGAAATGAGAAAATGGGATAAGTAAGTATGAAAACATGATTAAACATTAGACACGAACCATTTTTGAGGTTATACAATATATTTTAAGGCAACATGGATATTCATAAATATCTTTAGTTATCAACATTTCCTATAAGAAAAATTCCAGAAGAATCTAGGAAGATTAGTAACAATGCATAGAAACTACTTGGAGAAACTATTGACAAGCTACAAAGAACCTTACCCTTCCAAGTACAAGTAGATGAGAAAAATATTGAAAAGAGTTGAGAAGATCTTGACTAAATTTGATAGTCATTATTTTACCTTGGAAGAGGCAATAAAAATAAAAGTTCAAATAGAACATGATGCAAGGCTATTTGATATAATTTGCAATAACATTAGAGGTGATATGGCAGTTTTAGATACCTATATTAAAGAAATGAGAATATATATTGAAGTTGTATATTGATTGTGATTTTTCACACTAAAACAAAATAGTCATCAAGGTAATTCAGGACAAATAAAATGAGATTTTTGGGATGATTGATGAATTTAAGACAACAAATATGAAGCTTATTGAGTTTAATAAAAATGTGCTAAGGGAAATTATGAACTTGAATTGTTGGAGCATGATAAGAAAAAGATACTAAAAATATTCACATTACTTTTACAACTAAAGACATCTTATCAAAAAATTTCTTATACAAAATTGAATGCAGCAAAATTAGTATCATATGGATTATGTGGAATGATTAGTATCGCAGATGCAATGAAGAAAACTTTGACTCACCTTTTCCATCGATGTTAAAGGGTGAGTGTTGGACATTAAAGTTTTAAGTATACCCTATTTTTAGAATAGTATATAGAGGGAATTATAAGTATTCTAAAAGTGGAATAATAGTATATAAGATGGTATAACTTTGAAGATGATCCACAATTTTGAAATTTTCACAAGGCCACAAATTTTGCAGATTTTGAGTCTTGACACTTCACCAATTTTTTTCCATATGTTGTCATGAATGATAGAGGGGGGGATTTTTGGAAATTTGGCTAAGGATATTTTTAAGGTTGTCATTTATGGAAATATATAGCTTTTATTAAGAGGGAAAAATATAATATGAAGTTTTTCATACTAAGAAAATTATCTAAGTGTTGTAAAGGAAAATAGTGAACAATCACAAAGATTGTTTTGGCATGCTTCATTAGAGGCACTTAAGCATGTGCACTCTTAGATGGAAATTGTATGGATAGTATAGAGCACGTGGGTAAAACCACTAAATTATTTGGTGTGTATGGATAGAGTTATAAGCATTACAAGTTACAAGACTGAATAGACAAAAAAAAGGTAAAGGAAAGTAAAGGCATTTTGGTTAAGGGATTGTATTGGTTTACCAAAACAATGACTTAACAATGTTGTGATGACATCCTAGATGTTAACCCATGCATAATAAAAGATAACTCAAATGATTTAGCAAAGTGTCAAGCAAGAAGACTGATAGGATAAAAGCCTTTGGTATAAAGGAAGAACACTTTTTGTTTGGTGAAGTGTGGTATTGTAATGTAATGTTATCATGTTATTTTGGCACACTATATGATTGCAAAGAATGTAAATTTGATCCTAGAGTAGGGTAGAGAAAAAATATGCCTATTTTTGTGAAGTGGAACTCAAAAGATAAATCAGATATTGCATATATCAACACAATCATAAAGGTTTTTGTATACATGCCTTTGCATAAAAATTATATTATTGTACATGCATGTTTGGGAAATGGGCTCAGATTTCTCTTTGTATTGTAATACCAACTTCTAACATGGTTGAGGCTTCTAACAAGGTCTAGTCCTCTAAAAAGGATATATATACTAGATGTATGTAATAGACTCCTAATTGTTAGAGTGGGGCTTCTATTGCACCAAAAGACCCATCTGTTTAATGCCTGACACAACCACTCAACTTATAGCACATAGGAGGTAGTTAAACCCTTGTCAAGAATCCCAAGGGGAGTGCTTAAAAAATTTCTAACAATCTCCCCCTCAGTTTTACCCAAGGGTTTGAGAATTTGAACCTATGACCAAGATCTGATACCACTTGTTAGAGTGGGGTTGTTGTTACACCAAAAGACTAACATGTAAATGCTTGATACAACCACTCAACTTATAGTACACAGGAGGCAGTTAAGCCCTTGTCACAAATCTTGAGGTAAGCACTAAACAAATTTCTAACACTAACAAGGTCAATATCTTTCACAAGATACTTTTGATTAGTGGATCATTTAGTGGGTACCATCCCCACCAGGGTTTTCCCTTTTCTAGGGTTTCCCTAGTTAACAAATAATGATGTTATGAGTTGCATTATGTTATGGTTATATTTACTTTTCAGTTTGATCATATATGCAAGTTTAAAGTTTGTTAATAATATCCATAGTTGGAAATTTTTTTTTGAAACAACGATTCACCCACCACCCTCTCAAAATTCCCTATTTATAACATATTGTTCCCATCCAAACTTTATATAAAATACTATGGAAGGTGTTCTTAACCTTCCTCCATGATTATGAATGGTTGTATGAAACAAAAATAAATATGTCAAAAAACTTGTTTCTCCTAAACCTGAGATATCTAAAAAGCATAATATTATAACTAGAGTGAAGAATAATGTGGATAAACAAAATATGTTAAAGAATACATTCCTTTTTAAAAAAGATTGTATAGGAGTGTGAATTTATTATTGCACTATAAAAATAATTGATATTAGCAAGCATATTCATGAAGGTTCCATACAATATGAAAAATATTCCTTTGAGGCACTTATAAAAATGCTTAATCACACTAAGGCAACTTCCAAAAATGAATTGAAGATCTAGAATGCTAACCTCAATGCTATTGAATATTCAAGTCAATAAAAAGGGTTGATCATCCATCTACTTCAATTTCTAAGGATTTAATAAAGAAGAAAAAAAATAGGAACAAGGTTAGTTCAATCGATGCTTGGGTTGACAAACTTCCATAATATATGTTTGTATTATAAAAATTGATTAATGCAATTGATGAAAGAGATCAAGTTTGAATAAAATCATAATTTAGAGGTATATTTGCAAGATCTATAATATTAGGAGAAGGGCCTTTAAACATGGCTCAAATTCAAGGATATGTGTTTATAATTACCAGTTGACAATGAAATCATTCTATCTAGAGAAAAATATGTTGATTTTAATGATCTCATGAGAAATAGAAAAAAAAATTCACCAAACATTTGATAAAAGACTCACGTACATCTCTATAATGAAGTATTGAGAAGGGGAAAAGTTTCTTTTTAAAGTTGAACTAATTCCATGAAAGTTGTTAGATGAAAATGAAGTGCTAATTTGTAAGAACTATTGCTTGAAGAGTTTTCTTTTTTAATATAGAGAGAAGTCAAATTAGGTGACTTCACAGTAATTTCTCTCAAAAAGCCAATGAATTTTTAAGTGATATTGGATGATCTAAGGACATGTTGGTGAGGTACAAGAAATATTTAATGGGCTATATGACATCATCATATAGGTCAAATTCATTGTTAGTCACATGTTATTGACAAATTTTGCTAAAACAAAATCTACATTGCAAGTGTTTGAGAGGTTCATGGTTGAATTAGGTAACTTGGAAAAAGTGTCTACTAAGACTCCAAATATTTTCATGTTTTCTAAAATATGTTTTAGGTCAAAAAATAATTGACATGTTACATTTAAATTTGAAAATCATAATTACATATGATCGCATCATAATTCAAAATATATTCGGATTATAATATGGAATAAGGAATAGTTAGTTTTTTCCTTCTACTATTTGTGCATATCTCCACTACTATGTATATGAGGGATCTCTTTTTGGAAATAACAATGGGAAGTAAACTCTGAGAGGGGGGGGGGGGTGTGAATTAGCACTTGAAAAATTTAACCATAAAACATTCACCACACATCCATCTCATAATTTAACATATAAACTGAAATAGCTAACTACATATTTGCATCCATAACATGAAACAAATAACACATGACACAATAAATTTGTTACCCAGAAGCCCTCCAATGAGAAGATAAAATTGGGGTAGAGATGACAACCACAAATCTTCACTACTACAGTTGTAAAGTTTAGCCAATTATGGTTACAATGAGTTTGACCATAAACTATGATCTACCGTATGAGAGGTCTTCCCTATTAAAGACTTACAAAGATTGTTAGGTCTCACCTTGTTAAATGTTTTCAACACCCTGTTAAAAGTGTGCCTTTTTAGAAGACTTAAACTTACAATAATGCAAGCGCTCGGTTAAGAGATTTACACAAGTCTGTTAAGACTACTCTGTTAGGAGATTTTCTCTGCATCACCTGTTAAAATGATTCAACACTATGATCCTTTGGTTAGCATACTATTGCTAGATGTCAAATCTTATCTTTGCTAATAAATCCTTGATCCTTCTAATCAGATATGTCTCCTCTGTCCTCTCTCTTCTTTACTCTATTCTCTGTAACTGATTTTGCAGTTTAGAACATTGTCATAACCTCCATAGCCACCATGAATGCTCTCTCTGCACTTAGCATTCATCTCCTTCCACACATACAAAATCTTTAGGGTTTTACTTGTTAAATAAATATAGGTGGAATGGGTTAGGTAAGAATCAATGGTTGAGGTTGATCCATATTGCTACTTAATTCATACCTTAGTTTGATTGGTTGAATGTACTACATAGGGATTTGAAATACACCTCTATACTTATCTTCTAGAGTCATAAAACAATCATTATGTCAGCCCAAAAATGGTTTAAATAGAATTTTGTGTCATTAGAAACAACTATGTCCAAAATTGTTCACTTGGCATATGAAGGCTTTGATGCTTGGCCATCACTACATTCCCAATGTTGTAACTCAACTTCTAAATGGATCAATATACATTGTTTACTCAGCTCTTGAATCACTCGACATGTATAGACTGGTCAATACTTGAGTGACTATCTACTCGACACATAGTGGTGCTCGACACTAACTAGGTATATTGCTCGACATGTATTATTTGGCAACTAATTGCTTGGCTCACACTCTAATACTGATAGAAAATGACTGTATTTTATCATTGCCCTGTCAAAACCAATCTAAGATTAACAATCTCCCCCTTTGACATGAGTGACAAAAACACATTGTCATGCATATACAATCCTTATTATGAGCATAACTCAAACAATATAGGCATGCTAAAAAATTTCAAAATATACAAAACTTATGACTGACTATCATACCTTATTTCTTCATTACTCCCCCTAAGTAAATGTTTCCTTTTTGTATCTGAATTTGATACTCTTGTTGAGTAGACTTGATGTCCCCTTTTTATGCATTATTACTCCCCCTTAATCAAAACTATATTACTCATTTCTCATTTCCCATCCTCATTATACTCTTTTCCCCCTTTTTTGACACTTAAGTCATGGGTGGTACATTGATAGTGTATTTATCCAAAAATGATTTATGGATCTCCATGATAATTTTCAACATTGCATCCTAGCTTTTTCATGCTACCTCTAGAGATTGATATTGAATGTCTAGTTGGGAAACAAGGTCAACTAAGCCATAATGAGTTGAAATTTGGTTATCTTTCTTCATCAATGTCTCAGCATAGGCTAGTTCCTTATGCAACACCTCCATCTGAGATGAATAATCTCCCCCTTTGACATGAGTGGTAAAAACACATTGTCATGCATATACAATCCTTATTATGAGCATAAGTCAAAAAATATGTATACATTACTCAGCTGTCATAGAAAATTTCAAAATTTGCAAAACTTATGACTAACTGTCATACCTTATTTCTTCATTACTCCCCCTAAGTAAATTTTTTCTTTCTGTATCTGAATCTAATACTCCTGCTCAGTAGATTTGATGTCCCCATTTTCTTCATTATTACTCCCCCTTACTCAAAACTATATTACTCATTTCTCATTTGTCATCCCCATTATACTCATTTCCCCCTTTTTTTGACACTTATTGTTAGAATTCTTTTAGAATAACTAAGAGGGTGGGGGGTTGATGAATCAGTTATTCAAGGTCTAAATGCCCTAATAATACTTTTTCTCAAATTATAGTGAGCCCATAAACTTTTCATCCATTCAAACTTAAATCAATCATCTTAGCAAATTACAGTAAATCAATCTATAGGGATAAAACATGCAAGATCAACACATGACACAATGATTTATGTGGAAACCCAATTTGGGAAAACCACCAGTAACATGCTACTTAATTCTCACTCTTCTAAAGTGATGCCATATTAAAAGCCTGCCCTGTTAAAGGCTTACAACACACTGCTAAATGTGACCTTGTTAGAGGATTTCACCATACTGTTAGGAATGGGCCTGGTCAAAAGACTTTAGAACATTCACTTGGAATGTCACCCTATTAAAGGATTTATAACATGGCTATTAAACCAACCTAAGTCTATAGGATTTAAACTATCTGTTACAATTGCTAGAGAGTAACAATAATGGCTTTTTGATCTGATACAACTTACAACATATTTTGCAGATTTTAGATCACACTTCAGTTCAGTCCTTTTGCTTGGCTTTTAATCACTTCAGCTTTGACAACTTGTCATCTCAAGCTTCGTCTCCTTGCATCTTCTTACTCATCATACCAATGCAACCATATCTGTGGTCATCTGTTGAAGCAGAGTAATTGTGCTCTCTTATTAGCACCTCCTTCAACACTTTATGCTTTCATGCTTGACCTCCTCTCAAACTTTTCTTTGTGACCTTATGAATCCTTAAATAGAAATTTGGAGTCCCTTTCCCGCTCAATTCTTCCTCTCCAATTTTAGGGTTTTAGGTAGATTAGGTAGGGTACAATGTATCTACCCCATATCTTTCTCTTATCTAGAAACTTCATCTAAAGTCCAGTTGTATTCTCCAAAAAATATTTTACATGATGTTTTGTGCCACCAGCTCATCACTCTTATCTTCTATTTAATTCACAGAATTCTAGATAACAACCTTGTAGGCTCAAATCTGGAAAATCTTCAATCTTTGAAATATTGCAGCAACTCGACATTATTGGTTTACTAATGCTCGGCACCTTTTTGTTACTCGATACTTGTATCCTGCTCGATACTTTTTTCTTGACTCAACACTTGTATCTACTCGGCACTTTTTTCTTGACTCGGCACTTGTATCTGCTCGGCAATTATTTCTTGACTTGACACTTGTATCTGCTCGACACTTGAAGATCACTTGACACTTACTGAGGTTGACCTTGCTCAGTTTCAACTAGGAATCTATTCGGCACTGACTAGCTTGCTTGGCTCCCTCTCTAATAGACTTAGTTAGGCTTCACAAATGACTTAGCTAAAATCTTACATCTTTGATATGTTTTAGTGTGCCCATTCTCTGTGTCTTAGAGTATGTCATCAATACACTTTTTCATCAATGGCTTAGCTGATCCTTGTACTTCATTAAAATATCATAACTTCAACCTTTATCTAGGTGTTCTAGTTACATCTTATTGATTGCCTCCTCCTTGTCAATCAACCAATTGATAGTATTTGTATCACTAGAGCAATTGTCATTCCTGCAAGTAGCAAGTTTGGCATCAATAGAAAAAAAATGATCGAGAAAATTCTTTACTATTTCCATTACTTTTTATGTATGATCTTTTCAATCATTTCCAACACTTATGTCATGGGTGGTACATTGATAGTGTATTTATCCAAAAATGATTTATGGATCTCCATGATAATTTTTAACATTGCATCCTAATTTTTGCATGCTACCTTTAGAGATTGATATTAAATATCTAGCTAGGTAGCAAGGTCAACTAAGCCATAATGAGTTGAAAGTTGGTTATCTTTCTTCATCAATCTCTTAGCATAGGCTAGTTCCTTATTCAACACTTCCATGTGTGGGGTCAACATTGATTGGATACTTATCAAGGTATCTCTAATAGTAGTATCTTGTGCTTGTAGCATGGAAAGCCTACCTTGTGTGGACAATAACCTCTAAAAATGAGACTAAGTTTGACTAGGAGTTAGTTGTAAGGTATTACTTGTAAGTTGTAGATCTCCCTGTAGTTGGTCAATAGCCCTCTAAACTTCCCATGTGAATAGATTTACATCACATAGCTTGGTGTAGAGAGAGAAATTATTCTCTAACACCTTCTTCACACTCTCCACTTTGGTTTCTAGATCAACCTATCTAAGTGTAATAACACTAGATATATTTTCAAGTAACTTTCAATGAAATTTCCTTTCAAACCACTCTAAGAGTTTAACATTAGAATCGAAGTCTTCATCCTTGATCTTATCAACCATATCAAAAGGTTTCTCAATGATAGGTTTGGGTTCATATGGCTTAGGAAGGTTGAAAGCATCAATAAATATATCTTTGATGTCATGCAAAACATGCTTTTTCTTTTGCTCCCTTCTCAGAAGCTCTTGCCTCTTATTTCATTGTAGAGCTTCTTGTAGAATGCTCATCTTTTCTGTAGTGATTTTGTTTAAATCAAACTTTAGAAAATCAATCACCTCATCTAAACTGACATCCTCATATAATGTGTCATATATACTCCTTGATATACTAGCACTTGGCCTTGATATTTTTGAAGGTGTGACATGTGTGCTCGACCTCTAAAGAGCTTGACTACTGGGAGGAGTAAGAAAATCTAGTAGGGTAACCAGAGTATATATGGAAATTTGTTCTTCTATTGTAGTAGTCACCTTCAACTCTTTAGTCTTATCATCTTTAATCTCTTTCTATTGTGCTTCACCTTGTGTTTGTGGAATAGGTGCAAGACTTGCTTCCTATCCTATGTGAACTTCAGTTCCATCTTTCTCAATATTTAATATAGTTGGAATACTTGAACTGTATAGGCTAGGAAATGTTGTATCTATCTATTGTTCCTCTACCTCTTTTTATCTAAAATGCAATTATAGGCATTACAGATTGTGTCTCATTTGTAACAACTATCTATTCTAGGTTTGCACTATGATCTATTTTTAGATCCTATTTTTCCTTCTCCTTTATTTTTGTGGAATAAGGGGCACATTATATGTGTCTTTTGGTTGCTACCCTGTTGATGCAACTTTTGTATTCTATATTTGATCAACTCTCACCAATATGGGTTTTGAGCATAGCTGTATTGTTGTGGTAGAATCCTTCAATATCTTTTACAAATCTTCTTCAGTCAAGGGATTGATGTTCTATGTTGAATTATTAGGAACATCCTTTATTTTTCTTGAGTCCTATTGACTCACTTGGTCTATATGTGGAGGACTGACACTTGGAAGTTGTTCATCTAGAAAAAAATTCTTCTCTTCATCAGTTGTGGCCTCCTGTGTTGCTATCTCCTCAATGCCTTCCACATTACCATCCTTGACTAGGACCTCTTTTGCCATATATTTTGCCTCTTGTTCACCTTTCTTAGGTTCCTTTACCTCTTCTTCTACTTTCTTTGTTGTGGCCTTGGTGGATAAACCATAAATGTCCTTCCAAAGCAATGTGATTTGAGCTACCCCTTCTTCTGTCTTATTCCTCAAAATATTGAATGCTCTATATTTTTGGGAAAATATCCCCTTGTATTTGTTCATGCCTTAGCCATCATCTACTTATCTAAAGCAAGCATAACTCAAGCTAATTGAGCTTCTCTAATTTGCCTCTCAACGATCAAACTATATTGCCACTTTTTCTCAATTCGATCATATAGAATTTTAGGTAAAGAGTCATAAATCTCTAGTGGAGTAGATTTAAATGTAGCCATCATCTCATATATGGATTATTGAACCTTATTTTTATCTACACTCCCTATTTTATCAAAGTAAACATGTGTGAAGCCTGATAAATCTACATTTGTAATAATATTTTCACACAAATTATCTATGTCAAAAGAGGGATTGTGGCTTACCACCTTCTATTGACTCAAGTCATCTAACTCAGTCTTCTCCTCATCTAAATCTGGTTGAGGCACTAACTTCTTTTTCAATCTCTTGTATGTCTTCTTAGCAAGCTCACTTGGCACTACTGTGTCAGGTGTCATCTTTCCCTTAGGGTTCACAACTTCTTTTACTTGTGTGGCAGTTTCCCTTGTACTAGACCTAGTAGTAGGTACTGTTGGCTTTTGTTGTGGTTTAATCACAAGATTCTTTGTAGGTTTCTCCACTTCTGGCTCCTTTTCCTTTCTCCTCTTCTTAGCTATTTGAGGTGCTTCCTTGACTTATTCTTGCTTAGCACCTTCTACTTCTTGTCCTTGATCTTCTTCTAGAGCTTGATTTTTTTTTAATGGGGCATTGGCTTGTTCTTCCTCTTTCTATTCATCTTCTTCTTCTTCTTCATCTCCTTCACCAGATCTCTCCTTCAACATTTTCACCAATTTTTTCTTCTATATAAGAATTGTAGTTGTCTTTAGGTCTATTTTGATCCTTGATTTTGCTTCCTCACAATTACCAAATGAGGTGGCACTCTTGTCAATATCTTTTTCTAGTAAAGTTGTAATAGCTGCAGAGGCATCATATACATTTATCTCATATGGCAAGGGTTTCAGCCATCTTACTCTTGATATTGTTACTTGCACTTATGTGTGGTCTGCATCCACTTGGAAACAAACATCATCATAATGTTTTCTCACTAAGGATACAGGGATCCTCAACCTCTGTTTCATGAATTTCTTAAAATCCTCAAAGTAGCTAGTCATCACTGACTCAAAGTTATTTCCAAGTTGTTCTATGAATTCTAAAATTTGTTGTTCAATTGGCCTATTGGTCTTCCAAGCACTTGTGCCAAATGTGGAGAAGGTATTTTACACATAAAATAATATGTAAACAAGTAAATAACCAAATTTTCATGATGCACTTTTTGGTTTCCTGATGGCCTCCAAGTTTTCTGATAGTTGTTGTAGTTGCAACTTGACAAGGTCATAGGAATGGTCCCTCTCTACTATCTTGTAACCCAAATCAATTACCATACATTTTACATTGTTTAGTCAGCTAGACTAAAAGAGCTTGTGAGAAATCACTCTCACTACAAAAGAATCAGGGGATTTAAGATTGTGTCAATAGACATCCCTCTTTTGTTCCATACTACACCTGTATTCTTTTCAATAGTTTCCTTCAGATCACTTTGCATTCTCTTAGGTTGATCAAGGGTAGGGTACTCTGATACTTGATTTATGATCCTCTTATTGAGCTTAATTTATCCACCTTCAAACCAAATATAGTTATCAATAATGCGGCTCAAAAAAATTTGTATCCATTCAGTCTTAAACATTTGAGGAAAATCTAGGGCACAATTTATTTTGGAAATATATATGATAGGCCAAGTTACTGAGAGGGGAGGGATGAATCAATAACTATTAAAAATTAATCCTTTAATCACCAATTAATCCTTCATGTGTATTCTAACCTAATTGCATGCATGAATAACTGAAAGCATTAAAACATTCATAACACTTTGACACACAATTAACCTTCCAAATAGAAAGTAAAACTAGGGTGAGGATGATACCCACAAGCTTTAGTACTGTAGCATAAAGTTGGCCTATTAAGGCTTAGAATGATCACTTTTGATGATCTACCCTGTTAGGATAAATAAGGACTGCTAGGTCCACCTTGCAAAAGGATTTACAAACATACAATAACGTATGCACTCGGTAAAGAGATTTACAAAAGACTATTAAGTCTAACTTGTGAAAAGATTTAACTGATCCACCTATTAGGATGAAATAGTGTTCGATCTCTAATCTACAATTTGGTTTGCTATATGAGATTCCTTTGAGTGTTATGATCACCTTGTTGTGATAGATAAATATTTATTGCTCCTTATACTACTATAGCCTTGTATTTTGCACTTTTTCTCTTCTCTGCTTGTTATCTTACTTCCATTCTGTTGGAAATGATTGAAAAGATCATGAGAAAAATTGTTGGAATGATCATATGGAACTGGTAAAGAATATTCTCAATCATTGTTTTGTCATTGATGTCAAACTTGCTACTTGCAGGAATGACAATTGCTTTAGTGATCCAAATACTATCAAGTGGTTGATTGACATTGAGGAGGCAATCAATAAGATGTAACTAGAATACCTAGAGAAAGGTTGAAGTTATGATGTTGGAATGAAGTAGAAGGATCAACTAAGCCATTGATGAAAAAGTGTATTGATGACATACTCTAAGACATAGAGAATGGGCACACTAAAACATATCAAACATATAAGGTTTTAGCTAAGACATCTATAAAGCCTAACTAAAATTCATTAGAGAGAGGGAGCTGAGCAAGCTAGTAGGTGCTAAACAGATTCCTAGTTGAAGTCGAGCAAGTTCAACTTCAAGTGCCGAGTGAACTTTAGATGCTGAGTGAACTATAGATGTCGAGCATCAGAAAACCAATAGTGTCGAGTAACACAAGGATGTCGAGCATCAATAAACCAATAATGCTGAGTTGCTGCATTATTTTGAGAATCGAAGATTCGCCAAATCTAAGCCGACAAGGTTGTTATCTAGAAGTTTGTGAAGTAAATAAAAGATAAGAATGATGAGCTGGTGGCACAGAACACCATGTAGAATGTTTTTAGAGATTAAAACTAGAGTCTAGATGAAGTTTTTAGATAAGAACAAGATATAGGGTAGATACATTGTATCCTACCTAATCCATTTGAAACCCTAAAGTTGGAAAGGGAGAATCAAGTGGCAAAGGAAAATCAGATTTCTATTTAAGGAATCATAAGGTCATGAAGGAAAGAGAGGAGAAGGTGGTTGAGCATAAAAGCATGAAGTGTTGAAGAAGGTGCTAAGGAGAAGAAAGCACATAAAATTTGTTTGGATAGACAACCACAAAGATGATTGCATTGGCATGATGAGTAAGAAGACTCAAGGAGACGAAGCTTGAGAGGAAGACAAGCTGTCAGAGCTGAAGTGATTAAAAGCCAAGCAAAAGGATAGAACTGAAGTGAGATCTAAAATCTACAAAGTATGTTGTAAGTTGTATCAGATCAAAAAGCCATTATCGTTACTCTCTAGAAATTGTAATAGTTAGTTTAAATCCTATGGACTTAGGTTGGTTTAATAGCCATGAGGTAAATCCTTTAATAGGGTGACATTCCAAGTGAATGTTCTAAAGTCCTTTGATCAGGCCCATTCCTAATAGTATGGTGAAATCCTCTAACAAGGTCACATTTAACAGTGTGTTGTAAGCCTTTAACAGGGCAGGCTTTTAACAAGGCATCACTTTAGAAGAGTGAGAATCAAGTAGCATGTTACTGTTGGTTTTTTCCATATTGGATTTCCACATAAATCACTGTGTCATGTGTTGATCTTGCATGTTTTATCTCTGCATGTTGATTTACTGTAACTTGCTAATATGGTTGATCTAAGTTTGGATGGATGAAAATAGTATGGATTCATTAAAAGTAGTGAAAAAGTATTATTAGGGCATTTGGACCTTGGATAACTAATTCACCCCCCCCCCCCCCCCCTCTCAGTTATTCTAAAGAATTCTAATAATTGGTATCAGAGCCAAACTGTTGATGCAGTTTAAAAGGGACTATAAGAAAAAAAGATCAAAATGCCTAAGAGAGAAGTCCCCAAGCTCAACAAAGACAATTTTGTTGCATGGAAAAGTTTGATGAAGCTATATCTTGGATCCATAGGAGATTATGTCCAAAATTCAATTGTTACTAAACATGTTGATCCAACTGGTACTCTTACTGCAAAAGATTTGAAAAATAAATAGGAACACAATTAGACAATGCTGGAAATTGCCTCTACACTCAACTATGTTGAATTTGATGATATCAAAGGATGTGACACTGCATTCAAAATGTGGAAAGCCTTATCAGACATCTATGGAGGAGATCAAAATGTCCAAAGAGCAAAAAGAGAAAGCCTCAGAGGAAAGTTTGATAATATGAAAATGGAGGAAAATGAGAATGCTGCTCAGTATGGCGCAAGAATAAAGGAAGTGGTAAGTGCAATAAGATATTTTAGTGGTCAATTGGATGAAGATACTGTTAATAGAAAGTTCTTAAGAACCTTGCTCCCTATCTATGCTATTAGAGTATCAACAATACAAGAACTAAGATGTGTACTAGGAAACAATCTAAGTTTTGAAGGTATAGTAGGTAGACTCACTACATTTGAGTTATCCAACTTTGACAACTATAGACCTGAGACTGTTGAATTTTCTTTCAAGCCCAAGCTATCACTGAAAGATGTTGAATAGATGAAATCAAAGAAAGGAAGAAAGATGAAATATGTATCCAGCGAAAGTAGCACTGATGAGGAAGATGTGGACCAATTGGAAGCTTTGCTAGCTAGAAGATTTCATAAAGGCAAGGGAAAATTCAAAGGTAAGATGCCTATCATTTGTTTCAATTGCAATTAAGTAGGTCATATTGTTGCTAGGTGTACATAGAAAAAGGATTACAAGGAAGGCAAAAAATACAAATTCAGAAGAGATGATGACAAGAGAGATTACAAAGACAAAGGCAAGAAGTTTTATATTGTTGAAGAAAATTCTAATGATAATGATGATGAAGTTGTTTATGTAGCCATGAAGGACCAATCTGATGAAGAAGAGCCTACAAAACTGATAACATGTATGAACAAAAATGACAGGTGGATCATAGACAGTGGATGCTCACATCACATGACAGGAGACAAAAGTAAGTTCGTTAACTTTACTCAGTATGATGGAAATAGTGTTAGATTTGGTAATGATGCTCCATGTCAAATAAAAGGAAAAGGTTCCATTAAGCTTATAGAACAAATTTCATGTGATAATGCATATTATGTTGAAGGATTAAACTACAATTTGCTAAGTGTCTCACAGTTAGGCAATATAGGATGCAAAGTAGAATTTGGAAACAAAATTGCAAAAATCTATGATACTAATGGTAAACTGATAGGAAAAGGAGATCAAACAAGGAGTAATCTGTTTTACCTTGATATGGATGATGTCTCTTGTTTTGTTGCAAAATTTGATGATGAATGGTTATGGCACACAAGACTATGTCATGTCAACATTGACGATCTGGTCAATACTAGTAAAATGAAGAAAGTTAGAGGTTTACCAAAATTGAAGAAGCCTGATAATATCATGTGCAAACAATGTTAGCTAGGAAAGATGACAAAGTCAAGTTTCAAAAGCAAAAACTATACATCTAAAGAAGTACTTGAGTTAGTTCATACTGACTTATGTGGTCCAATGGAAGTACAAAGCTATAGAGGAGATAAGTACATAATGTTGTTTGTTGATGACTATTCCAGGATGATGACTGTTATGTTCTTAAGACAAAAATTTGATGCCGTTCAAATGTTTAAGTGGTATGTGGCTAGAGTTGAAAAGGAAATAGTAAAAAGCTTGAAATGCCTGAGATTAGACAGAGGTGGTGAATTCACATCAAAAGAATTCGAGATATTTTGTAATTATAAAGGAATCAAAGGAAAAACGTCAGCTCCTAGAACTCCCCCAAAAAATGGAATTGCTAAAAGAATAAATAGATCTGTGATTGACTGTGCTAGAACATTAATGATGGAAAAGATTGCTGCTCTAAAATACTAGAGAGAAGCTGTAAGTGTAGCTGTTCATACACTGAACCGAGTATAAGTCAAGAAAGGTACAAATACAACACCTTTTAAATTATGGTATGGTCACTCACCCAATGTAAAACATTTCAAAGTATTTGGTTGCAAATGCTTTATCCTTAAAGATGCTAGAAATGAAAAATTTGATGCAAAAAGTGATGAAGGCATATTCTTTGGTTACTCCACTAGAAGTAAAGCATATAAGTGTTTGAATACTAACACTAACAAAATTATGGAAAGTGCAAATGTAAACTTTGATGAACATACAGAAGTCCAAGCTGAAGAACCAAAGAGAATCAATGAATACATAACCTTTGTGTATTCTCATTAAGGAATGACTCTTGACGAGGATGCTATCAATCGAATTGGAACTCAACAACAAATTTCAGTTTCAGCCGAGTCACAGCCAGTGAATGCCGAGTTGCATTCAGAAGCTGAGTTGCAGAATGAAGGAAATGCACAATCTGATTCTGAAGTCAGTACACATGAAATAGATGAAGAACAACCTGACAACTCAGTACATAGTGACCCTGAATCAGAAAGATCAAACATGGAAACAAGGAAAGAACCAAGATTATCCAAATATGTAAAAGACACCACCCTGTTGAATAGATAATTGGTGACAAAGATGCAAGACCAATGAGAAGGAACATACTAAGACATGAATCATGTCTGATCAAAAAATCTGAACCTAAAATAGTATACGGTGCATTACAAGATGATGACTGGTATAAAGATATGGAAGAAGAGATTGATGAAATAAATAAGAAAAAAACCTAGAGTTTAGTTTCCAGACCAGTTAACAAAAATGTGATTGGCACCAAGTGGGTATTCAAGAACAAGCTAGATGAGAATGGTGAGATTACTAGAAATAAAGCTAGACTAGTATGCAAGGGTTATGCTCAAGAAGAAGGACTAGACTATGGGGAAACATTCACCCCTGTTGCTAGAATGGAAGGAGTAAGAACTTTACTTGCATATGCTGCATATAAAAATTTCAAAGTTTATCAGATGGATGTAAAGTCTGCTTTTGTAAATGGTATACTAGAAGAAGAAGTCTACATTGAAAAACCAGAGGGATTTGTTGATAGAACAATAGGGATATGGTTTGTAAATTACATAAGGCACTCTATGGTCTGAAACAAGCACCTAGATCATGGTATGAGAGACTTCACAAGTATCTAGTGCAAATAGGATTTGAAAGAACAGATAATAACAACAACATGTACATGAAAGCATAAGGTAAGGATATTATTGTATCTAAAATCTTTGTGGATGACATAGTGTTTGGAGGAAAGGAAGTGCTTTGAAAAGGCTTTGCTGACAAAATGAAACATGAATTTGAGATTTCTATGTTTGGAGAAATCAAAATTTTTGTTGGATTGCAAGTACATCAACTAAAACATGGTATATTTGTGACACAATCAAAGTACATCAAAGAGATACTTAAAATGTTTGGATTGCAGGAGTCCAAACCAATCAACACACCAATGGCGACAGGAAATGAGCTATCCAAAAATGATGAATCAGCTGAAGTCAATCAAACAATGTACAGATCCATGATTGGAAAACTACAATATGTTGTACATAGCAGACGAGACATAGCATTAGCAGTTGGAATAGTGGCTAGATTCTCTGCTAATCCCAAAGAAAATCATCTCATAGCAGTAAAAATAATAATGAGATATCTTAAGGGAACTGATAACTTTGGTCTATACTACAAAAAGAATGGAAAGTTTGAGCTCAATGCATATACAGATGCAGATTGGGGAGGCAACATTGATGACAGAAAAAACACAAGTGGAGGTGCATTATTTTTAGGCAAAAGGCTAGTTACCTGGACTAGTAAGAAACAAACATGCACATCCCAGTCCACTGTAAAATCAAAGTATGTGGCAGCTGCAGTAAATTGCACAAACATTGTGTGGCTCACACATCTATTGAAAGGAATGAAAGAAGAGGTAAAAAAACCTGTGATATTGTATTGTGATAATACAAGTGCTATAAAAATATCCAGAAATCTAGTAATGCATGCAAAAACCAAGCATATTGCAATCAAGTATCATTATGTCAGAGAATTGGTAGAAGAAAAACAAGTGAAGTTGGAATACATTCACACAAAGGAACAAACTGCAGATATCTTCACCAAACAATTGCCCAAGGATGCTTATGAATATCTTAGAGGCAAGTTGGGGGTAATACCCCTAACTCAAGTAGTTTAAAGCAACAAGGATGCTGCCCTGCATAACAAGAACAAATCATTGAAATATCAGAAGAATGATGCAGAGGATGACAATAGGAGTAGAAACTCCAAATCAGTCACAAGCATGGTGATAGAGGGAGAAAACATGAGACACAAAGCTTATATTTTGCATGATAAAGATGCTACATCTTTGGCATTTATGTCAAAGAGGGAGAAATATGTAGAAACCTGATCAATACAAAGTAAGAGGGAGATATATATGAAAGAGGGAGATATATGAGATCAGTAGTAAGCATGCAAGCAGCCAGGAAAAGTAGCAGACAACGTATACAATCTTGATGGTAACTAAGTTGATCAATTGATCAGTTTGGTTTTGCCATCAATGCCAAAGAGGGATATTGTTGGAAATGATTGAAAAGATCATGAGGAAAATTGTTGGAATGGTCATATGGAACTGGTAAAGAATGTTCTCAATCATTGTTTTTTCATTGATGTCAAACTTGCTACTTGCAGGAATGACAATTGCTTTAGTGATCCAAATGCTATCAAGTGGTCGATTGACATTGAGGAGGAAATCAATAAGATGTAACTAGAACACCTAGAGAAAGGTCGAAGTTATGATGTTGGAATGAAGTAGAAGGATCAGCTAAGCCATTGATGAAAAAGTGTATTGATGACATACTCTAAGACATAGAGAATGGGCACACTGAAACATATCAAAGATGTAAGGTTTTAGCTAAGACATCTATAAAGCCTAACTAAAATTCATTAGAGAGAGGGAGCCAAGCAAGCTAGTAGGTGCTGAACAAATTCTTAGTTGAAGCTGAGCAAGTTCAACTTCAAGTGCCGAGTGAACTTCAGATGCCAAGTGAGCTTCAGATGTCGAGTGAACTTTAGATGCCGAGTGAACTATAGATGCCGAGCATAAGAAAACTAATAGTTTTGAGTAACACAGAGATGCCAAGCATCAGTAAACTAATAATACCGAGTTGCTGCATTATTTTGAAAATCAAAGATTCGCCAAATCTAAGCTGACAAGGTTGTTATCTAGAAGTCTGTGAATTAAATAGAAGATAAGAATGATGAGATGGTGGCACAGAACACCATGTAGAATGTTTTTGGAGATTACAACTAGAGTCTAGACGAAGTTTCTAGATAAGAGCAAGATATAGGGTAGATACATTGTATCCTACCTAATCCATTTGAAACCCTAAATTTGGAAAGGGAGAATCAAGTGGCAAAAAAAAATCAGATTTCTATTTAAGGAATCATAAGGTCATGAAGCAAAGAGGGGAGAAGATGGTCAAGCATAAAAGCATGAAGTGATGAAGAAGGTGCTAAGGAGAAGAAAGCACATAAACTTTGTTTGGATAGACAACCACAAGGATGATTGCATTCGCATGATGAGTAAGAAGACTCAAGGAGATGAAGCTTGAGAGGAAGACAAGTTGTCAGAGCTAAAGTGATTAAAAGCCAAGCAAAAGGATAGAACTGAAGTGAGATATGAAATCTACAAAGTATGTTGTAAGTTGTATCAGATCAACAAGCCATTATCGTTACTCTCTAGCAATTGTAACAGTTAGTTTAAATCTTATGGACTTAGGTTGGTTTAATAGACATGAGGTAAATCCTTTAATAGGGTGACATTCCAAGTGAATGTTCTAAAGTCCTTGGATCAGGTCCATTCCTAACAGTATGGTGAAATCCTTTAACAAGGTCACATTTAATAGTGTGTTGTAAGCCTTTAACAGGGCATCACTTTAGAAGAGTGAGAATCCAGTAGCATGTTACTGGTGGTTTTTCCCAAATTGGGTTTCCACGTAAATCATTGTGTCATGTGTTGATCTTGCATGTTTTATCTCTGCATGTTGATTTACTGTAACTTGCTAATATGGTTGATCTAAGTTTGGGTGGATGAAAAGTGTATGGATTCATTAAAAGTAGTGAAAAAGAATTATAGGGCATTTGTGTTAGGATAAACCATGGACAGAAATAAAAACTACATGCAAATATAACCAATAACAAAAAATAATAGAACACATAGAAATGAACACAAGGCACCAAGATTTAATGTGGTTCACCCAATCCCTAGGCTACGTCCACCAAACAGCAAGTCCGATCTTATTACAATCTAGTGATTACAACCTGATTACAATCCGTAATCCCTTACAGCTCAATACCGCTGCAAGAACCAATTTCGTATCACCACATATGAAAAATAACCAACCCTAAGCCCTTTTTATACAAGTATTAAACTGATTTAGGGTTATAACATGTCGGCCATAATATGTCAGCTACCATGTACAGTACTTTCCTGATCAGTCACCACAATCTAACAATCTCCCACTTGGGGGCTGATCAGGCTCCACACTAAACAACAATCTCCCACTTGGAGACTGATTCTGTAGCAAGACCACTACCACATGGGGCTCCCACTGGATCAAACCATCTTGGACTCTATTGTTCTTTTATTCATGTTCAGTCTAAAAGACCAACCGAAGCTGAAGAGGAGTTTAGCTTCTCCCTTGTTACAACCTTTGTCAACATATCTGCTAGATTTTCATTGGTATGTATCTTCTCTAGCTCTAACTGTCCATCCTCCAAAACTGACCGAATGAAATGGTACCACAACTGTATGTGTTTGGTCTTAGAATGCAGAGCTGAATTCTTAGCAAGATGAATGGCACTCTGACTATCTGTGAACAAATAATTATCCTTCTGAGGATGTCCCAATTCTTCCAAGAAGAACTGAAGCCATATCATCTCTTTGGCTGCCTCTGTAGTAGCAACATACTCTGCCTCTGTGGTGGAGAGAGCATTAATCTTCTGTAACCTAGAAACCTAACTCACGGCTGCCCCACCAATAGTAAAGACATAACCTGTAGTACTCCGCCTGATATCAATATCCCCAGCCAAATCCGAGTCAACATAGCCCTGTAAATCAGTAGTAGAGCCCCCAAAGTGTAAACACTTATTGGATGTTCCTCTCAAATATCTGAGAATCCACTTGATAGCATTCCAATGCTCAAATCCTGGATGACTCATATACCTGCTAACGACTCCCACTGCATGTGCAATATCTGGCCTAGTGCATACCATAGCATACATCAAAATTCCTACAGCTGAAGCATAGGGTACCTTGGACATCTTATCCTCCTCTTCCTGTGTCTTGGGACACATCTCCTTAGTCAATTTCAAATGACCAGGTAAAGGTGTGCTAACAGCTTTAGCATTCTCCATAGAGAAACGTTGCAACACCTTCGCAACATAATCAGCTTGAGATAGCGTCAATGTTCTATTCTTCCTATCTCTGCAAATCTTCATACCAAGGATTTTTTTTGCTGCCCCCAAATCCTTCATAGCAAATGCATGTGCTAATTGGCGTTTTAGCCCCTTAATATGATCCATGTTAGACCCAGCTACAAGTATATCATCAACATATAAACATAAAATAATGTAGCTATCATCATCCAACCTCTTAAAATAAACACAGTAATCTGAATGACACCTATTATATCCATGCTTATGCATAAAACTGTCAAATTTCAAATACCATTGCCGAGGTGCTTGCTTCAAGCCATATAAACTTTTCTTCAATTTGCACACTAAGTTCTCCTTACCTTTGACCTCAAAACCCTGTGGCTGAGCCATATATATTTCTTCATCCAAATCACCATGAAGAAAGGCTATTTTAACATCCATCTGCTCTAAATGCAAATCTTCAGTAGCCACAAGACTTAAAATAGTACGAATAGAAGTCATTTTAACAACAGGAGAAAATAACTCATCAAAATCAATTCCCTTTTTCTGTGCAAATCCTTTTACAACTAACCTGGCCTTAAACCTTTTCTTACCTCCTTCCTCTTCTTTAAACTTGTAAACCCATTTATTCTGTAAAGCCTTTTTACCTGTAGGCAACTTGCACAAATCCCATGTCTTATTTTTCAACAAAGAGTCCATTTCATCTTTCATTGCAGACTCCCACTGAATCTTAGTATCCACCTGCACAGCTTCATCATAACTTTCAGGTTCACCAGCATCAGTAAGTAAAATAGAATACAAAGAGGGAGAAAAACTTTGTGGAGGTCTAATTTGCCTTGTTGACCATCTAACATTCACTGGTGTGTGTGGTATTTGTTGTTATAGTTGTTGCACATCATGAGGAATGGCTAGAACATCAGCATTTGGAGTATCATCCAACACTACATAATCATCTTCTTTCTTCTCATGTTGCTACAACAGATCTTTGTACAACACTTTCTCATTGAATATGACATTCCGACTTCTAATAATTTTAAGAGTTTCAAAATCCCAAAGCCTATAACCAAATTCATTAATGCCATATCCAACAAAGACACATTTCTTTGATTTAGCTTCTAGCTTGGTTCTATTTTCAGAGTCTATATGAGCAAAAGCTTCACAACCGAAGGTCTTGAGAAAAGAATAACTCACCTTCTTACTAGTCCATGCTTCCTCTGGAATACCATAGCCCAAAGGAGTAGAGGGACCTTTATTAATCAAATATACTGCAGTATTGACAGCCTCTACCCACATGTGTAAGGGCAACCCAACATGCAACCTCATGCTCCTTGTGCGCTCCATTATAGTCCTGTTCATGCGTTCAGCCACTCCATTTTCCTGTGGAGTCCTTGGAATAGTTTTTTGTCTACGAATACCATTAGTGGAGCAATAATCTTCAAATTCATGACTGCAATACTCACCACCATTATCAGATCTGAGACATTTTAATTTCTTACCAGTCTCATTTTCAACCAAGCATTTCCATTTCTTAAAAGTTTGAAATACATCAGATTTATGTCTAAGGAAATAAACCCATACTTTTCTAGTTGCGTCATCAATAAATGTAACATAATAATGAGAGCCACCAAGGGAAGATACTTGGGCTGGTCCCCATACATCTGTATGCACAAGCTCTAATTTCTCCTTTTTGTTTTCCTTCCCTTTCTTTACAAAACTCACTCTCTTTTGTTTTCTATACACACAACTTTCACAGAAATTCATATTCACACATTTTAGACCTGGTAAAACTTTCTTTGAATGAAGTACTTTCATACCTTTCTCACTCATGTGCCCAAGTCTATTGTGCCATAGCGCTGTATCAGAATCTACAACAGCTATTTGTTCTCCCTGCTCAACTGCAATAATTGTTCCTAAATATTCATTTTTCTCTGAAACAATCAAAGTAGAAGGAACAATATGACCTGTACAAAGATATAAGTGCCTACTTTCACACCTTTTGCTACTACAAGGGAACCTTTTGAAACCTTCCAATTTTTATCATTAAAAGTAACTACACAACCCTCATCACCGAGTTGCCCTGCTGAAATTAAATTTCTACTTAGTTTTGGGAGATGTCTTACCTCATGTAGTAGCCAATGATTCCCATTCTGCAACTTAATCTTAATTTTTCCCTTTCCAACAATCTGACAGGGTTCATTATCCCCCAAATAAACAAGCCCAAAATCCCCTTGGACATAATCGATGAAATAACCTCTATGAGGTGTAGCATGAAATGAAGCACCAAAATCTAAAACCCATGAATCATCAACACTCTCTAAAGATAAAAGCAAAGCATCCTCTTCGGATTTGTTACTTACCACATTTTCCTCCTTGTCTCCATCTGAGTTATCTCCTTCATTTTTCTTTCGATTCCAGCAATCTTTCTTTTTGTGCCCTGGTTTCCCACAATACCAACAATCATTTGGTCCTCTCGATTGAGACCTTCTCCCCTTTGACTTTCCTCTTGATTTCCCACAATTTCCAGAGTTACTTCCTCTTTCAGTCATTCTGCCCCTGCTTTGTGCATTTAAAGCACTTCCTGATGTAGATCCACCTGAGGATTTTCTACGAGTTTCCTCACTTAAAATAACACCGATCACATCATCATATTTTAGGGTACTAGACCAGGAACAGAATTACTCACCGCCATTACCAAGCCATTCCATCTTTCAGGCAAAGAACACAAAATCAAGAGAGCCCTAATTTCTTCATCAAAATTGATACCCACAAAAGATAATTGACTAGTAATAGTATTAAACTCATTTAAATGATCTGCAACAGATCCACCTTCTGCCATTTTCATATTAAATAAACGCTTCATGAGAAATACCTTATTTGAAGTGGAGGGCTTTTCATACAGTGTCGCTAGGGTTTTCGTCAAATCTTCTGTCGTCTTTGCTTTTGTAATATTAAATGCCACCGATGGTGCCAAGCATAACCAAATGCTTCTGAGTGCCTTTCTGTCCAAAAGATCCCATTCAGCCTCTAACATAGTTCCCTGATTCTTGGATTTTCCTTCCAACGGCTTCCATAAATCCTTCTGATATAAATAGTCTTCCATTTGCATCTTCCATAATTGGAAGTTCTACCCATTAAACCTGTCAACCCTCAACTTACCCTCATCTTCCATCGCTCCCACTCAATTGTGAGACTCCCACTTAATCGTGAGACTTTCCTGCAGAGGATAACTGAAAGACAACCTTGCTCTGATACCACTTGTTAGGATAAACCATGGACAGAAATAAAAACTACATGCAAATATAACCAATAACAAAAAATAATAGAACACACAGAAATGAACACAAGGCACCAAGATTTAACGTGGTTCCCCCCAATCCCTGGGCTACGTCCACCAAATAGCAAGTCCGATCTTATTACAATCCAATGATTACAACCTGATTACAATCCGTAATCCCTTACAGCTCAATACCGCCGCAAGAACCAATTTCGTATCACCACATATGAAAGATACCCAACCCTAAGCCCTTTTTATACAAGTATTAAACCGCTTTAGGGTTATAACATGTCAGCCATATGTCGGCCATAATATGTCGGCTACCATGTACAGTACTTTCCTGATCAATCATCACAATCTAACAATTTGGACCTTGGATAACTGATTCACCCCCCCCCCCCTCTCAGTTATTCTAAAGAATTCTAACACTCTATATATTGGATGTGATACAATACATTACATATATACCAATGCAATTTACAAATCAACAAATTTGGCTACAATACAAGTTTACACAAAGTCGGCCCAACTGTAGGAACTTGGGTACTGAAGACTAGCTTGGTGAGGTTTTGATACTCAACATCCACTCTCAATGCTCAAAATCATCATGCACTTGGTAGATGTAGAATCTTGGTCCCTACTGATCACTTCCAAGTAGTATAAACTTGGTCCGCACTGGTGACTCAGTGAATACTGCAAAACTTGGCATATAAACTGAGTCACTTGATTCATATTGCATATCTTGATAAATGCTATCACTATGAGCTTGGTATAGACTGAATCACTTGGTTAACATTGAGTGGCTCAGTCAACACTAGATTCACATTGCTATAACTAGAAACTCGGTAAGCACTACATAACTTAGTTTGCACTAAGGAACTAGGTAAACCTTATGAAGCTTGGTTTACACTGCTGATCATTATTATGGTAGAAATTGCTTGGCGCAAATTGAATACTGTTTCTTGGACTCAGTAGCAACTATAAAACTTAGTAGAGTCTAAAATGCTTGGTTAACTCTATTAACTATATAATATTCTCAGTAGATACTTATAATCTAAATAAGTGTGTGTCACTAATAACAAACATAATTGAAATGTCAACAATTTAACCCTTTTCATTCAAGAATTTTATATTCTTCCCTCAAGACTCCAATATCACATTTTTTTGTAGGCATCTCTTATCTCCATGTCATCTACTTCTCCAATCTTTCCTATATAACAACATTTAACATCTTATATCATCAATACATTTGGTGTTATCATCGATAATACATCAAACAAGTCTCCTTTATATGCTATCTTAGGAATAGCTTAAAAAGGGGATTGTCTAACATCATTACTTATCAATTGAATGTTGAAAACCTCTTTCCCCTCTTTCCTAACATTTTCCTAAGAGCTATATGCCATTTCAAATATCTAGGGTTTGCAAAAATTCAAATAACATAACTCAACAATAGCTAAATACCTTTCAAATCTGATGATTGATGATGAGTAGTAGCTGAATCTAGTTCACAAACACTTGAATCTTCTTTCTCAATTCACCTTTTATGCTCTTCATGAGCTCTATAAACTCTAGTAAGTGAAAATGTGTCAAAAATTGACTATATAACCCTTCATATTTGACAACAAATGCTTAGTGCTTACATAGTTGTAAGCTCGACTATCATAGGACTTTCAACACACTTGACTAACACATGATTTTCAATATGCTTAGTTATAGCTATAATTAATATCACTCATGCTCAGTAGCAATTGTGAAACTTTCCATGCTTGACAACACCATAAAAAATAACAAAACTATAGATTTCCTCTAGGTTCTAATCACTCCATTGCATCTTAATTCATGCATATATGATCTTTTCAGATCTTAGATTCTAATAACTAATGCATAATATAAAATTTGAAACATCAATCACATACATACCTCTTGATTTCCTAGTTGGGGTGATGTGATCACCTGATCCATTGGATGAAGTGACCTCATCTGAGCTTGATGTGTTGCAATCTTCCTTCTTCCATGTCTTGTTCATCTTCACTTTTACCTTCTCAATATTGACCTTTTCTTTGCCTTTTCTAGTTTCATTTCTCAGTGCTAGTGACCTAGTTGGATAGTTTCTGCTGACATGACCAGTCTTGAGACAACTAAAGCATGTAGTCTCACTCAACCATCTATTGTAGTTGCCTTTGAAATGTGGTCTAATGCAATTCTCAGGAACATGTCCATATTCTTGACAAGTGTGGTAGTATCCTTCAAATCTTTGAGTGCTCATGGTCATGGTCTTGCATTCATGTGCCTAATGTCCTTACTTGTTACACTTATGATAGTAACCCTTGAATTTTTGCTTAGGGTTCTGATTTTCATTGTTGCTCCTACAAAAATTTATTTTATGACCTAGCTTTCCACAATTATGACATGTGAATTTGTAGTTCTTGCCTTTTTTATTCCTTGCTCACCACTTTTAGATGATTCTCCTTCCTCATTACTGGTGTATCCCAATCCAATAGTATCATTGTTAGGATATTTCATCAATTTCTCAAAGTATTTGATGGTTTCACTAGGTCTTTTGAATCTTTCAATGAATTCCTTTTCTGCTCTTAGTTAATTCCTTAGTTGATCATTCTATAACTTCAGGGTTGTGACCTCAATGTCCTTTTCATTCAATTCATGGTTTGCAACCATCAATTGATTCATTTTATCCAATTTCATGTTAGCAAGCTTTTACACATATGATGTCTTCTCTTCTAGTTTGTTAGTCATTTTCCTTTTGTCATCTTTAATCATGACTTTGTCTTCCTCAGCTTTCTTTTTCTATTCGATCATAGAAATACCGATTAGACTTCTTGTTCTATCTTAAGATTTCTGACCTCTTTAGTTAGGGCATTATTCTTTTCCATCACATCTATAACTGTTGCATCAAACTCACTTGAGTTTCCATTCTCAAACAATCTAGTAGTGTCTTCTTCTTAGTAATGAGTGTCATTTAGGTGAATAGCCAGTTCCTTTTTCCTCTGTAATGAACATTGCAACTCACCTCTTACTTCATTGAGTTGGTGTAGGGCAAGTTTTACTTCAATCTTCTAGTTCTCAATAGTCTTTCCCAACTTGTAGAATTCCATCTTCAAGATATTTTCTCCAAAGCTATAAAACTTTCCTTTCTAGAGAATGTTGAGTTGTCATTTTGCATGATGCTTAATGGCAGGAATCCTTTTGAACTCCTCTCTTGAAAAGATAATCTAGGTCAACTCCAAGGTTCTAGGTGATCTTGTGACCTACTAGAATCTGTTCAATTGAAGATAAATGTGTTTATTCATAGGGAGGACTTTGCCGGTTCAAACCAATTTCGGATAAGACTTTTGATTTGTTGTTTTGAAAAGTAACCACAAAAGAGATATATTTTTGGTATTTTCTATTTATGATGAATGCAATTCATTGATGCAACTGTATGAATTCCTCTTTTAACAAAGTGTTAAAAAAGAAAATAATAGAGATTAAGTAATGAGAGATTTTAAAAAAAAACTTGAAAGGAAATTACCTAATAGACATAAACCATGAAAACAACACATTTATGAGTTAAATTTTCAAAAACATTCGGTAGGAAACTAATGAAAATAGGAGCAATGCTTCCTTAATTCGACTGATGCAATCATTGATGGGAACTTAGTAATAATTGAAAGATGTTTCACTTCTCATCAAATCACAAGGCCATGGAAAATGTGCTCATGTGAGACAAGAAGCTATGCAGGAACAATAAGGTGATATTTTCTTCAACTCGGTACGTCAGTGGAATTTGTTAACATGATGCAAACACTAGAACTAAAAGGTTGCACAATCAAATCAACACAAAAAATCCATTGGCTCCATTATTATTCATGAACATGCATTCACTAAAATAAAACACTCTGGCAAGAATAGCTACACTCAAAATGAGAGCACCAATAGCACATATTATTACATCAAAATAACAGCTTGGGGTACATAATACATCTATATATTTATAAGAATTCCTCTTTTTATGTTGAGAGTGAGAGCTATTAGAATGTAAATATATGCTTAAGGCTAATAAAAATAATCTAATTATATACAAACTGACTCTCTAAATGGTGCTGAGTAGGTCTCCACCTTTGTTTATATCAATTAATGGGTGCATGGGCCTTTACATGACTTAGAGTAAGGAAAGAAGAAGTAGATAAGAAGAAGGAAGATGCAAGAGGCTCTGAAAGTCACTAGAAGATCTAAAAATGGAAGCTTGACCTTTTCTGGGTGTTTCTAGGAGTTGAACTGCCTTCAAAATGTGTTTTCAATGCATGGAAAGCTCTAAATTAGGAACTGGTACTTAACTATCAGTGCACTATTACTTCTTCAAAATTGTAAGTGCACCTCTATGAGTAGTGCATTCGTGCACCTATGCACCTTGCACACCTTACACACCTTAATAACAGGTTCCAAAAACTCCAAAATTTTCTCAAGTGTCAAAATTGAATTTCCAGCATCTAGATGTTTTCCCTTCCTTATCCCAAAGTGATGTCTAGAAGCTACATATTTATATTTAACTATTTGTCAGTAATTACAAACCTCCATATGGGTTTCTACAAAATCCTCAAGTTTAGTGTCCAGCTCCAACAATACCTCTTTAGTCTTAAATGCTTGCCTAATATCTTCATCAGATGAAGCATCCTTGAAAATTCTTAAAAAATTTTGGACAACTAATTGCACTGATTTGAGCATTATTTTTTACTCATCTTCAAAAATCTCAAGGGCAACATCATCATAGTACTTTTTTGCTTCCAAAATCTACAATTGAATCTAGTCTCTTAACCTCTGAATATCTTCATGAAGTCCTTCCATGACCTTATTACTAGTAGTTATCTTCTCAATCCAATCCTCAATATTATCAAGCTCTTCCATTATATATACGTCCATGAGTGCATGATACCTTTGACCTTTTATTAATGTCAAAATATATAGGTCTTTCACCCAGGTATGTACCTCATCCATTAACCCAAAATCCTAGTTCACTATGGATACCAATTTATCCACACTTGATTGAATGTAGTGCAACAAGTTCAAATTTCCCTATATTGTTTGTATGCCCTTCTCCTCAAAATTGTCATGTCATTGCTAACATGCTCCCAAAAATGGATCCATTTGAATTGTCCCCTTTTCCTTCCTCTCTAATGCCACAACATGAGTGATCAATGAATGATCTGGTCTATTGGGCCCATTGTTCCATGCAGATAGCATCTCGTGATCTCATTTTGTTTCTACAACAACACTTATTTTACGTCCGTAGTAATCAGTACTTTGGCGATATCTACCATGGGATTTCCCAATAGGACCTCCTTGATTTGGTAATCATTTGGAGTCAAATCCTCAGTGTTAAAATATGGAGGAGGAATGGCTATATATGCAAGCAAGTCCTGATCTTGGTTCTTCATAATGAAGGCTAATGGTCGTGCATCACTTGTAGGTGGCTCAGGCTTCTTGATGGCTTTTACTAGCTCATACATTCCCTCCTTAGTAGTTACATTTAACTACCTCTTTTTTTGAACCATGACCTCCCTCTTCAACCAAATGGGTGTAGTGTCCATTGTAGACATATATTTGACCGAAGAGGGGATTTGCACTGCAACAAGCTAGGGTTTTCATTGCACCAAAAGATTGACCTATCAATGCCTGATACAACCACTAGACTTATAGAACATAGGAGGCAATTAAGCCATGTCATGAATCCCAAAGAGGAAGATTGATATTTAGTCCAAGATTTCCCTCCTTTTGCATTACCCAAGGAGATTCAAACCTGTGACCAAGCTCTAATACCACTTGTTACAAGATAGGGTTGTCATTGCACCAAAAGATCGACCTGTCAATGCTTGATACAACCACTAGACTTATAGAACATAGGAGGTAGTTAAGCCATGTCACAAATCTTGAAGGGGAAGGTTGGCAGTTAGTCCAACACCCTTTCCCTTATCAGTCCTCTCTGAAGTCTTTTCTTGTTGAGTGAGATTACTATTTTGAGCCTTTGAATCTGCTTGGTCTAAGGTCCCAACCTCAATATAGTGAGGATTTTGTTGATGTTCCTCATGTATTCACCCCTCCTCTAATACTTAATCAAGTTGCATTTGTTGGGGCTCTTCTTCCTTTGTTGCTTGTTCTTTACAGTTTGTTATAGGAGGAAGTGGCATTGTTGAACCTTTTTCACAAAGTGACAGATCCAAAGATGGTAGTGGGGTAGGCCTAGAGGTCTTTGAGGTAGAAGTGGTAATTGGTTCTAGTCCTCTCTTAGGGATTGACTCATTGGAGTATCCCTTATCTTCTCCCCCACCATCTTAGCACCAACAAGCATAAAATCAAAATCTAAGAGATTAAAGACATCTTTCTCTTGACCCTACATGTCTACAATCCACTATAATTGCCCACCCTCTAAAGTAGTAACCTAAATAGGTTCTTTCAGAATGGATAGTGGTGTCATGGTGGAGCTTCTTCTTCTGTCCTCTTCTATGGCCCTAGCCAAGTGAGTCCTCTAACTCAAGGGGACATATTCAATTTATTTCCCTTCTTCTTCTTCCACTTTGAATTTAAGAATGGTTTTTGGCATATGTGGAAGAGGAGTATCCTTTTTCTTTAATTTTCTCCTATGTGACCCTACCATAGTGGACTCAATCTTGGCCTTCTTAGATGCTAAGGGGGAGGTTTCTTTCTATTGACTTGCTGATGAAACCCTTTGTTCTTCCTCTTGCTCTGTCTCATGTCATCTACTAGTAGAGGTAGTTTCTCATTCTCTTAGACTTGATCTTCTAGGTCAACTTGGGGCTCTAGAGCTCCAGGTTTAGCTTGTTTAGACACTCTTTTCCTTTTTTATTTCCCTTATCTTCCCTAAAGTACTCAACCTCCGTCTCATGTTGATGTATTATCTATGACCTCACTAGTCACTAGGGATTGAGAAGGGAAGGTTGGTATTGTGAATTTTTCACCTTTACCCCTAGTTGGGCATGTTGTGGCTTGAAGAGGAATAATTTGGGGAACTAGATCAAGTTTGAAGGGTTTCTTGATACATTCCCTTGTTATTTGGACTATGCATTATTAATGTCTGCATTCTCATCTCTGCTAATTTTTGCATTCATTATCGGCCTATCATAAATTTTATCCCTGATATATAGTGGATCTAAGACATCTTTTATGTCTTTATCTATAGCCTTTAATGGGATCTTCATTTTGAGGGCCTTTTTTGCTAGATATAGAGTCATCCTACAATAATCCCTTATTTGGACATTGTAGTCATCTATTGCATTCATCCAGTGGTCTTTGAGTGCATCTTCATATATGAACTACTTCCCTGCCAAATGTTGCACAATCCCAATATTATCAAAGTATGGGCGAGGGGAGTTGTACTCTAGGGATACTGATCCCATTTTGAATTAAAGGTCATAATGTCTTGCTTCTGCTTGACCTTGAAAGCCCCTATGGTGATCAACCACACCCATGTCTTCTTGCATTGTTTCCTCACTCTATCATATGTAGATGTGAGTTTCTTGATAATCTCCAAAAAAATGATCCTATAAGAAGGATGCCTTGGGAGCTTCATTGGGTTCACTTGTGTTCCTACTACCCTTAGGTATGTGAATGTTTTGAGCTAGATGTAGTGGGTGTCAATCTCTATGATTTTGGTTGCTGCCTCTATTGACATTCGTTTAACATAATGACCCTCTATGAATTAGATGATTGCGAATATAAAACTATCTTTCACAATCCTATATTCCTTGATCTAATCCAAAAGCTTCTTTTTCACCAACTGGGGGTATACCACATAAGGCCATGCATTAGCATCTTGCATGCTACCTATTTTGTAAAGTCTAGGGTAGTTAGTTGTTCAAGCCACTAATAAGTACATGATGTATGATGCCATATAAAATCTTGTATTAGCTTTTACATCTATCAATTGCTCATATAGATTATCACTAAGGATAGTAGCCTAGTTCATTGGCATTTTTTCCATCCTGATGGTCTCTATGAAGTGCACCATCCAAATGTGAAGGTATCCCACCATCGGGAGTCCCATGGCTCTACTCAAAAGAACAATTGTGTATCCAATATCATCCTTATGTACCCTTATGTCATATCTACTTTTTTGACTTTGTGACCTATTGGTGTTCTATTTATTAGAAAGGAAAATTGAATTATTTCTTTGGCTTCATTTTCATTCTGCCTATGCCATCTTTCTCCTTGGTTATAGGTCATCTTTACATATTGATCAACCCTTGGGAGATGAAACACCTTATCAATATTCCTCAGTTTGAGGTCCAAGACTATCTCCTCCATAACACTCTTGGCAACCTTTTCTTTAGGCACATAATGTTTTGGCAAGGTCATAATCAACTCAAAGGATTATACAGAAGTTGGATGTAATGCTGCATTTACTAGCCCTAACCTGATCATATCTGATACCATTATGAGTCTTTCTTTAGGCTTGTTGCAAATGGTGAGGAATACATTATAGTTAATATATTTGAGCTCAATGTCTTTGATTTCTGCATGTTCATCCTGAAAGCGATATTTCTTTGGTATGCCTTAGTATTTGAAGACAACAGGCTTAAGAGCAATCTTTTCCACCATTGAGGATGATGATGCCATTTTATATGCACAAAAGAATAGTTATTACTCTAGAAAGCTAAAAGTATAACCTAAAACAAATCGTAACTAATAAAAAACCTAGCCAAAATGCTCCAAAATAGTGAAAAAAAAATTTTAGTCCCCCTTTTAACCTCGATATGCAAAATAGTACACCTAGTGCATCATGACAGGTGCGCTAGGTGCACTCAAATGGTTCCTCTATAACCATTTTGGCATAGTTGTGCACGTGCGCACCTTGGCAAGGTGCGCTCATGTGATTGGCAAGTGCATAAAGGGGGGACTTAGCTTTTCCATGTTTGGAGTGCATAAAAGGGTGTGCACATGCACACCTTGTTGGGGTGCACATGTGTGCACCCTTATTTATGCCTTAAGATTGCTTTGAAGAAAGGTGTGCATGTGCACACCTTGGGGAGGTGCACACATGTACACCTTTCCTTAGGCATTTTGCATTTGTCTTAGCTTTGAAAAGATTGAAAAAAGGTGCACACATGCACACCTTTTCAAGACTTAGTGTTCTTAGGTTTTTATGTTTTTTAGGTTTTGAGCATAAACAAAGGTGTACACATGTGCACCTTGATGAGGTGTAGATGTGTACACTTTTGGTATCTTAATGTTTTGCATTGTGTTGTGCAGGTTTAGCATACCTTTGGAGGTGCAAGAAAAATGAGGAGAGGGTGGAGGGGTCCCAAGCTTATATAGGCCTGTGCCTTTTGTGCACACCCTTTGGAGGTGTACATGTGTGCATCTCCAAAGGGGAAAGTGTGTGCACTTGTGTATTTGGTGTACCTATGTACCTTGATGTGATTCACATGTGTGCTATGTGTGCTAGTGCACTTTTATGCAAAAAAATACTCTTTCCTCCAAATTTTCCCAATTCTAACACAATAGGTCTTCTCAGTTAAAGGAAAAAGCTAGACCCAAACTCCAGGGGGAGTTCCAAACTAACCTAGGCCCCAAACTAGGAGTCTGGGAGACAAAAATTTACTAGGAGGTCCCTATTTCTAAGAGAAATGGGACGTGCATTATGAAACCATAATAGAGAATAAATCTCTGATACCAATTGTTGGAAATAACAATGGGAAATTAAATTCTGAGTGTCAGGGGGGGTGAATTAGTACTTAAAAACTTTAACCATAAAATACTCACCACACGTCCATCTCATAATTTAGTATATAAACTGAAATAGCTAATTACACATTTTCATCCATAACATGAAATAAATAACACATGACATAGTAAATTTGTTACCCAGAAACCCTCCAATGAGAAACTAAAATTGGGGTGGGGATGACACCCAAAAACTTCACTATTGTAGTTGTAAAGTGTAGCCAATTATGGTTACAATGAGTTTGACCATAAACTATGATCTACCTTGTGAGGGGTCTTGATGTAGGGGCATTCTAGCCATCGTGTTATCCTGCTGATTCTATTGGTTGCTGCTGAGTTACAACAATTACCTAGTGCTAGTAAATTTTTAGTCATTGCCAAGATGAAGTTATCCCATGTCATGTTAACATACTGGTTACCGTGTTATCCCATTTATTTTGCTAGTTTTGATCGAGCGATTCTTTGAGTACCGAGTTGTTCAATTGCAGTATTTGTCGAGTTGTAATGTGTGTTGAGTGTTTCTTCATGTGTTGAGTGTTCATTCATGTGCCAAGTGTTCCCATTGCTGCTGAGTTTTCTTGTATGTGCCAAGCACCAATATTAGTTTTTTGTTTCTATTTCTAGTTTAAGATGACCTAGCACGTATTTAATATTTGTTGAGAGCCAACTTGTGGCTTAGTTATGCATTTAATGAAAGGATTTGTGTATTTGGTAATTTGTAATAGGTCAACTTGTGGCTATGCAAGTATTTAAAGGGGTCTTGGGTAGAATCTTAGGCATTATGATTGGATGTTAGATTATTGTTCAAGCATGGAGATGTAGAGAAGCTTGAAGAAGTCATTTTAGTTAAGGGCTCTTACCATGGAGTATCTTGAAGATAGAAGTATGCATGTGAGTTTGAAGATTTGTCCTTCTTTGAATTATATTTTCTTCTTTGTAATGGTTGTAACTCGAAAGGTCATATAGTAGAGCATGTTGGATGTAAACTTCTTGATTCAAATATATGAAATATTATCTTTTTGAAGCTAAATCCCATTCCTCTTGTTCATTTTCCACTATGTATTTGTTTGTTGGTTTCTAGATTACCTCATTTTGTGGTACACCTAGATTAGATCTACATCAGGTGATATTAGAGCTCAGTTGTTCCTAAGTGCATAAGTAGATCAGTGAAGTGTGAGGCATTTTGTATGAGGACCTTGGTTGGGTGAAGTTTACCAGTGAAGGGTTTTGATTTTGGAAGTCCTATCTAGCTAATGATTTGGTGTAGGGTTGCAAAGGAGAGATGAAGATCCAAAATTATTTGACATGTTGAGGATTCTTGCAACCAAAGTAGAAGCTATTGAGTTAGTGGAAGACTGTGGAAGACATCTTGATGATGTTGAGAGCAATGAGTATGATTCTTTTTGGGATGATTTACATGAAAGGATTGATGATCTAGAAGAGTCTAATTTGAGTTGGCATCTGAGGATTAGAAAGAAGGTTTTTTGGCTAGTTAAAGAGATTATGTAGAGAAGAAGATAGATCGTCAAAGAACATGATGATTTTGCTGAAATGGAGCAAGTATCTTTTGGTTTTCATGAGCAGATGGATAGATCTGACATGGAAATTATAGAGCATCTTGTTGTGTGCAATGAGATTGCTAAAGAGAAGAGTTTCACTTATGTTGGTAAGGAATTGGATGTTGTTATTCAGAATGATGTTAATGTTAGAATGGATGTGATTGAGGACTTATTTGTTGTTGTCATTTATGATTTGGAGTTATATGCTCATTCTGTTATGAATGATGTTGATTTGGATGTTGCTTGTGGTAAGAAGATTGATTTACTTGCTGGTAATATGGTTGAGGGTTTTAAAGGTGTTATTGATGTGGATTTACATGATGTTTTTGTTGATGATATGGATCTGAACTTATATGTTGCTGTTGAGATGCTAAAGGACAAAAATGTTGTTACTAATGTGGATTTTCATGATGTTGTTGATATATGTTGCTGAAGGAATGAATATACATGTTTCTATCATGGACTTGTATGTTGCTTCTATTATGGATTTGAATTCATATGTTGTTGTTGATTAGATTTATGATTGGGATATTATCACTGATCTAGTTTTCATGTACAAGGATGATGTTATGGATGATGTTAATGATAAGTTGCAGATGAAGCATTGTGATTTTTAATTGAGTTTATATGTTGATTGGTTGGATGATATTCTAATTTTTGAATGGATGAAGCATAGATGGTTGATTTTTAGATTTGATCTCTTTCCTTTGATGGAGTGGAAATAGTTTGTGAAGATGAAGCTGAGTACAAAGTTATCTTTTGGAAGCAAAACATGGGAATTTTTTTTTTATTTACCTAGGTAGTTTGATGCAAGAGCACCTGAGGTCTTTTCTATTTACCCTAGTAGTCTGATGTAGGGGCATCCTGGTCGTCCCATTATCTTACTAATTCTATTGGTTGCTACCAAGTTACAACATTTACTGAGTGCCAATAAATTTTTAGTCATTGCTGAGTTGAAGTTATCCCATGTCATGTTAACATGCTAGTTAGCATGTTATCCCATTTATTCTACTAGTTTCGACTAAGTGATCCTTCAAGTGATGAGTTGGTTGGTTGTAGTGTTTACTGAGTTGTAATGTGTGTCGAGTGTTCCTTCATGTGCCAAGTGTTCCTGTTGGTATTGAGTTTTCTTGTATGTGTCGAGTGCTAGTATTAATTTTCTATGTCTATTTTTAGTTTAAGCTGACCTAGCACATATTTAATTTCATGATGGGTATTTAATATTTTTTGAGAGCCAACTTGTGGCTTGGTTAGGAATTTAATGTAAGGGTTTGTTTGTTTGGTAAATTTTTAATAGGCCAACTTGTGGCCATACAAGTATTTAAAGGGGTCTTGGGTAGAGTCTTAGGAATTATGATTCAATGTTGGATTATTGTTCAAGCATGGAGATGTAGAGAAGTCTGAAGAAGTCATTTTAGTTCAAGAATCTTACCATGGAGTAGCTTGAAGATAGAAGTCTATGTTTGAGTTTGAAGATCTATCCTTCTTTGAATTATGTTTTCTTCTTTGTAATGCTCATAACCCAGAAGGCCATACAATTAAGCATGTTTGATGTAAACTTCTTGATTCGAATATATGAAATATTGTCTCTTTGGATCTAAATCTTGTTCCTCTTGTTCATTTTCCATTGTCTATTTATTTTTTGGTTTTTGGATTACCTCATTTTGGGGTACACCTGGATTAGCGCTGCATCAAGTCTGTCATGTCAAAGACTTACAAAGATTGTTAGGTCTAACCTTATTAAAGGATTTCAACACCCTATAAAAAGTGTGCCTTGTTAGAGGACTTAAACTTATAATAAAGAAAACACTCAATTAAGAGATTTACACAAGTCTATTAAGACTAATCTATTAGGATATTTTCTTTGCATCACCTATTAAAATAATTCAACACTATCATCCTTCGATTAGCACATTATTGCTAGATGTCAGATCTTGTCTTTACTAATAAATCCTTGATCCTTATAATTTCAAATATGTCTCCTCTATCCTCTCTCTTATTTCCTCTATTCTCTTTAACTGATTTTGTAATTTAGAACATTGTCATAACCTCTATAGCCACCATGAATGCTCTCTCTGCATTTAGAATTTGTCTCCTTCTGCATGTACAAACTCTTTAGAGCTTTCCTTGTTAAATAAACACAGGTGGAGTGGGTTAGGTAAGAATCAATGGCTGAAGTTGATCCATATTGCCACTTAATTCATCCCTTAATTTGATTGGTTACATGAAATGCATAGGAACTCATGATATACCTCCATTTGTATCTTCTAGAATCGTAAAATAATCATTATGTCAGTCCAAAAATGGTTTACATAGAAGTTTGTATCATTAAAAATAACTATGTCCAAAATTGTTCACTCGACATCTAAAGGCTCTGATGCTCGGCCATCACTACATTCTCAATGTTGTAAATCAACTTCTGAATGACTTGGAATACACTATTTACTTGGCTCTTGCATCACTCGACATGTATAGACCACTTGATACTTGAGTGGCTTGACACATACTATCTGATTGACACATACTGGTGCTTGGCACTAACTAGGTATATTGCTTGACATGTATTTTTTGGAAACTAATTTCTTGACTCGCACTCTAATACTGATAAAAAATTACTAAGTGTTTTCTCACTACCTTGTCAAAACCAATATGAGATTAACATCTCTTGGTAAATATTTCTCATTCATGCATACAAAAAAATTCTATAAAATGGATTTGAGTGGGAAGAGCAGGGAAATGAGTGGAGATGGATTTTTAAATTTTGGGGTGGAAGATGCAAATGAGGAAGACAATTAGGGAGTCCATAGAAAGGGTCTTTTGGTATTTGAGATTGTTTTGGGTGGTTCTCTTCTCCCTTCTAGGTTTTCATATTTTCATATTATTCAAAACCCTCTATGGTGTCATATTCTTTTTTATTATCTTCATTTTTCCCCCAATGATTAGTGTCTTAGCATTGGTGTTATCCCTTGCCTTTAGATTCCTTATGATTCCTAGTTGTGTTCTTATTTTGGTATCAAGTTGTTTTGGATTTAAAAAAGGATCCTTCACAATGACAAGATTTTGAGCTTTATGGAGTCAAGCTTGAATATCCAAACTATTTATAGGCTTTGAGTGGTTGTTAGTGTCTATGTGGTGATTGTTAGAATGTTTAGAATAATTGAGAGGGGGTTGAATTAGCTATCCAAGGTCCAAATATACCAGTTGTACAAAAAAACACTTAAACAACTTTAGACCTTATCATTCATTAGTTCAATCTCTATAATATGCTTTTAGTAACATCAACCAGTAGTCCATTGTCCTAAATATGATAGACTTGTAGAATGTAAACATTAACAGTAAATCACCACATATAACATCTACACAATTTTGACACTAGGATTTAATATGGAAAACCAATTTGGGAAAAACCACCAATAACATGTCACCAATCCTTTCACTCTTCTAAAGTGAGCTCTGTTAAGAGCCAACCCTATTAAAGGTTTACAAAACACAGTATTATATAATACCTTGTTAAAGATTTTAAACACCCTGTTAGGAGTGGCCTTGTTAGATGACATTAGAACATTCCATTAGAATGTTACCTTGATTAAAGGGTTTACATATGACTGTTAAGCTAACCTTGATTAAAGGATTTCAAATACTTATACAATGGTTAGAAAGTAACAACATGTTTGATCTGATAAATACAACTCTCTTTGCAATTTCAGATCTCAGATTAGCTCACAAGTTGATTCACTATCTAGCCTTCATTGTCATCTTAGTCTCTAATTTTCTTGGCAACCCTTCAAGAAATCACTCTTTTCCTCTACTCAACTTATCTCAGCCTTCATCTTAAGTTTTCTAGTCAATAGCCTCAGCCATTGGTCCAACTTTCAACCACTCTAAAAGTTAGCACTTGTACCTCATTAAATAGGTAATTATGATCTTTTGTCACTTAATCATCATTGTAGATCTTAGGTTTAGGTTAGATTCATCGAAGCCTTCCACCATTTTGTCTATTCTTTCTGTTTTAGAAACTTCTCCAAACTTCTCATTGAATCTTCACATAGAGACATGCAAACACATTTTCCCTTAATTTAAATGTTCTAGGTCATTAAGTTTTATCTTCAACATGCTTCCCATTGTAGACACCTAAAAATTTTTTAGAAAATAAAGTATTTTTATTTTCTTAAAAAAGTCCCTGATGACATCATCATTAATTAATTAATTAATTAATTAATTTTTATTTCATTAAATCCCTTTATCTTATTTAAAAATATTTAATTAAGGAACCCCCCCCAAAAATGTTTAAATCTTATTTAAACATTATTTCTTTATTTAATTAATAAATTGACCAAAAATCTCAAAATAAATAATTTATTTATTTTTTGCCCAAAACTTGGCCAATTTCCTTAAGACCACTAACCTCTTCCAAAATCTTCTAATCCTTCTTTAATTTCAATTAAAGGCTAATCCCATAATTTCCTACCCCTAATCCCAACTCAAAATATTTAATTAAGATTAAATATTAATCCTCATGTTTATTAAAAATATTTTAATAAATATCTCCTCAACTCAAACCCTTGAAATAAATAAAACTTTATTTATTTCCTAAGAACCTTATTTATCCTCATCCTATGAAGTTCTAGACTATTCTAGAAAGTCTTTATCCTCATCCAAAGTCTAGACTCTTCTAGAAGATATCTTTAAACCTAATCCTAATCCCCTCCTAACCTTGTCACATTCCCTAAAAATTGGTTAAGACTTACTAACCCAAGCCAAAGTCAACAAATATCTCCTCCTTCACCCACCCTCATTAAATGCCATCCACTTGCCTATCCCTAAGCTAATCCTAAACCATCCTAATCCATCCTCTAATCATTTGCACAATCCTAAGAAAGCTTAAAACCTTCCTAATCAAGCCCAAGCCGAAATTCCTCTCATCTCCCTCAAAATATCCCAACCATAAAACTTTATGAAGCCCACTAGGCCATAAATGACTCTTCCAAGCCCTTTCATTGCTCTTACAAGCCATTATGAGGGTCTTTATGAAGATTTTATCCCTTGAGCCTCCTTTGTTGACTCATCCTTCCCCTTTCCTCCATCCTCTCACCCTGTGACATGTGTCACTCCCTGATTGGCTGTAAGGAAGCACAATCCATGTGCTCTCCTCTCATGCAATCTGAGCCTTCCATGAGCTTTTCCCCATCCTTGCATCTTAGCCCTCAATCCCTCAAGCCTCTTGCCTATAAATTGGATCCTTCCCCTTTGCAAAAGAGCACAATCCAAAAAGTAAAGCCATAATGCCATTTTGAGAAGCTATTTTTTAATATTAAATCCATTCACCAAAATCTATCAAAAATCCTCCATCGAAGCCCATTTGAGCATTTGAGCATACATACATAATCAAGCTATCTTAGCTATTAGACACAACTCTACATCAAGTGATCATCCTCATTGAGAGAGCCTATCCATGGCTCATATTCTCATTTGAGGACTTCACTTTGTCTCTCATGAAGTTATGTTAAATTAGTATGCAAATGCTTTTTGATTGTTTTAATTTAGTGTTTCTAACATAATAAAGTAGCATATACACCCATATCCTAAGAAATTAACTCTATCAGCTAGAAATTAAGATTTCTCATAAACTGTTAAATTTTTGTCCCTCGACAATCAATATATTCTAACACTGAATCATCACTGGATTACTCAATCACTACTAGATTTATATTTGGCACATATACAATCACTTGGTCTATACTGATGCTTGGTCAAAAATATTTCTTCTCGGCACTTACTATGGCTTCATTGATACTAGTATCACTTGACATATATTTCAAGTTCCTTAATCTTCTGCTCTATTGTCCGATTAAGACTATGCATTTGGCCTATCTTTGATCACTTCTTTAAGGCTTTAGTACAACTCTCTTTCTCTCTCTTAGTGGTTGTTCAACTGTCACTGAATAATCACTTTATCTTTTCAAAGTCTAACTAATCAAGTGTCCACTTTGTATTTTCCTCTTCATAGCTTAACCTTTCTTCTAGGTGCTTTTGTTATGACCAACTTCTAAAATCCTCTTCATCAATAAAATAGATATGACACCTAAATCAAATAGAAAATTTTCTTACCAATAAGGTTTGACATCAATGACAAAATAACAATTCTTCCAATTGTAGTTTCCAACAATCTCCTTCTTTGGCATTGATGGAAACACCCCTAGTTACCATGCAATCCAAAACTTGTATTGAATTGAGAAAACTCCCTCTATGTACAGTTTCAGATCTTCAATAATATCCTTAGTTTCATTATGATTCTCATCCATCCACACCTCTAGTCTTATGAATCCTCTCCCACTTTATTTTTCAATATCTCTCTCTTTCATTTGTTATTGTTGTCTTAAAATAATTTCTCCCTCATTTTACAAAGGAAAATCGCTTACATTTTCTCTGTCTTTGACAATAATGCCAAAGATAATATGATGCAGGAGCATCCTAGGTGTAAGAGCAAATTTGCATCACCCAAAAAATATTTTATTTTTAGTCTTTTCCATTTTAATAAGGACTAGTAGATAAGGTGGTTATTATTTATGGGAACTTGCTATTTTTAGTAGGTTTGTCACATGAGCTCAGAATGTTCTCATTTTGTACAAGAAGGTTCATTTTAGAGTTGTAAGCCTACCATAAGAATCTCATTTCTCAAGCATAAGTATTGGAGAAGTTATTGTAGAATTTTTCTAGAAATATTTGTAGCAAAATATTCAAGATCACCATTGGAGGCTTTAGAGTTCTTGAATGAGGTCTGAAAACTCGATGGAAAGGCGTTACACAATTTTGAGCTTGTAGATCAGGAGTTGGCATTTCTAAAAAGTGGGTAATAGCCAATCAGAGCAATGGTTCATGAGTTATGGCCTTTTGAAGTTGGGCTACCTAAAATATCTAAAATAATTGCAAAAGATGTATTTGTGATATTGCTATCAGGATTTAACTATGTGATTTTGAGTCAAACTCATTGAGCTATGTTTCATGAGTAGTGATTCAACATGAATCCATCTCTCATGAGAATAAATGGAACACTTACCACCTCATTGGTGTAGAACCAAAATCAATGTGCAAAGAACATTAACAAATAAAGTAAACATTCACAAACCAAAAACTAAATTCACATATATGCTTAGACAAAGAAAGAGAACAAGAAGTGCAAACCTCACAAGAGAAAACACTCCATGCTTTCTTGATTCTGTAGATGTGTCCTTTTGCTGTGGATGTATGCTCAAGATGCTCAAAAGCTACTTCAATGGAGATGGGTAATGGAAAATTGGTAGCTTTGTGAGCTCTCAATTTGGCATTATAAGGGTAATATTGATGGCTTTGGTTCTCAAAATAGCATGGTAACTGTAGCTCAAAGATTGTTGATGAAATGGCTTGGGATGGGATTCAATTTATAGGCTAAGGGGTAGAGGGATGGAGGGCTTAGATGCAAGGATGGATGAAGGCTTAAGGAGGGCTAAGATGCACTCAAAGGGGAGCACATGGATTGTGCTTGTTTAGCACCAATGGGAAGGTGACACTTGTCACAAGGAGGATGAGTGTGAGAGGGTAGGGTAAAGGGTTGGTTAAAGTCATGATGAGTGGGGTTGAGTATGTAAGAGGGATGTAAGAGGAATGAGTGTGGAAGAGGGAAGAGTGTGGAAGATGGGTGTAAGAGTCATGAGTGGGCTTGTAAGAGTCTTTATGTTTTGTAAGAGCACTCATGACTTAGTGGTTGGGTTTTTTTGAGGGGAGACTTTGGTTTGGATTAGGAAAGTCTTAAACTTGTTTAAGGAATGTGACAACATTAGGGGGTGGATTAGGCTTGGGTTTAGGATTAGATTAGGGATGTTAGAGATGTGCAAGTGGATGGCATTAATGAGGGTGGGTGAGTTAGTGGCTAAGCTTGGTTAGTATGGGTGGATGGGGTGGATTAGGCTAAATGGAGGATTAGAGATAGGTTAGGGGTTTTTGAATTTGAGGATTTCATTTATCAAATAGATTTATTTAATAAATGGGAATTTTTGGAATTAGATAGAAGAATAGGATTTAATTGATAAATAATAGATTATTTGATTTATCAATTAGGACTATAGATGATTAATTAAATTAATCAACTAGGGGATGACAAAGGATTAATTAAATAGAAATTTAATTAATAATGCCCTTTTTAGATAACTAAATAGGATTACTAAAATAGTGTAATCAAATTTAGGTGTCTACATTTTGCCCCTCTTTGACATAGTGTTGAGACAACACTATTTCAAAGAAGTTTGAATGAAGAGGACACGAGGAAGATGTTTTAGCAACGAGGTTGCTCCAGTCTCGGATAAGAAGAGGAGAGACTAGACTTAGATGATGCCCCCTCAAGAAGGCGGTGGGGAGAGAAATGAGGGTCGAAAACTTCTTGAAAAGTACAAGAAATTGAGACGAGCTAAGACCCAGGTTGGAAAAGGGGCTGAACTAGCTCAAACTCTCACTATGGGAGAATGACAAAGGGAAATCAGAGGCACAATAGTAAAGCAAGCTTAAGACTTTCCAGGATTGGGGGGGAGAGATGGAGAAGCGGAGTGCTATAAAAGGAATCCATGATAGGGAGATGGATGATAGAATGATAAAGCTAATGCAACAGGATTTCAAAGAGTCAGATTGGCGGAAGATGGGTTTCGGAGATCCCTAGGACTAGGATTGTGGATCTCGAAAGATGAGGCTTGGTGGATTGATTTGATTGGTGGATCCCTAAGACTAGGATTGTGGATCCCTAAAGCTAAGCGTGAGGAGTGATTCAAAGAGATACTGATGCATAAGCTGGGGTAGGAGCGACAGATGTAGGATATGGATGGGGGATAATGGAGATGAAGGGAATCCATTGAAGCTTTTTGAGCGGGGGGATACTTCAAAGAGAAGTATCACCATGTAGTTGAGCACTAGATTTGCTATAAGACTGTTGGTTAATTTCCAGGGTTACCAAGAACATCAAGGCCGTTTTACCAACCGTCCAGAGGACTGACGAACTGACTCAAAACAAACACATAAAGATTGCCCCAGTATCACACATGAATCCCAGAGGAAGCAGCATGGAAACGACACTAGGTAACCCACAAGCAGAAAAAGAAAACAAGCAAAAGACCTGATCAAGACCTTACGCTCTAATTGCCCCATTCGCAGCATACCATGATATGGAAGATCATGGCAACCTTGAGGAGGGAACAAGGAGATTGCTTGGAAAAGATATTTCAAGACCCAAAAGGGAAGATCCCAAATCAAAAGAAAGTGAAAATCCAAAAGAGAACTGTTTGCCAACGAGATGGGTAGGATGAGGTACTAACAGACCAAGATTAGACATGAGGAAAGCTATATCCTGCAAGGACCTATCGGAGAGCACCTAAGCTGATGGATCGAGATGAGTGATGCGTCTGGTAAGCTGAACTAAGAAGGATAACACTTTGGTGATAGGAGATCTAGCTAAAGGATGCATTGGAATATCTAACCAAGGTGTGCGATGTGTGCAAGATGTTGACCAAGGATGAACTAACACGAAAGCCGGATAGATACAATGATACTAAGCTAAAGAGGATGTACAAGCTGACAGACCAAGATATGTTACAAATGTACAAGTTTGTTCATGTTTTGGTTTTTTGTGAGATGGAAATGTTTGTGAAGGATGGGGTGTCTATAATAGTTGATAGGTGGATAGGTAGATGGTTTGTGAAAAGTTTAAGGAAAATGGGATTCTGTGTGTGCATATGATAGGATACAAGCTAGGATACAAGATCATTTACAAGATGGAATATGGTACAAGCTTTGGACAAGATTCGAATATATACAAGGTATGGTACAAGATTTACAAGGTATAATACAAGCTTTGGTACAAGATTTACAAGTTGTACAGGAGGTATTGACAAGCTCCATCAGATTTTGGATATTTGATTGGAACACCAAGGGAACAAGCAGGTGTTTTATGGGATGGTGGGTGGATGGATGAGGGATAGGATAGTGATAGATAATGGATTAGTCTTTAGCACACAAGGCACCTGAATTACCAAGTTTTCACCAAGGTACCTATCCAAGGCGCTTGAATTGCCAAGTTTTCACCATTGGACGCTTATTTCTCTTTACTATTTTTTTCTTGTATTTTTCAAAAGCTGGGTATACCAAGGATCTTCAAGCATAGAACTTCTTGAGATGAATGATGTTAGTGGGATCATTCAAGAGTTCTCCTTCTGGTGTAGATAATTGATAGGCTCCAGAGCCAAAGGAGGTAGTAACCACATAGGGACCAAGCCATGTAGGTTCAAACTTGCCTTTCTTTTCTCGATCTGCTTGGACTTTCATATTTTCTTTGAGGACCATATCACCTGGCTGAAAGTGTCGTGGGACCACCTTCTTGTTGAAATTCCTTTTGAGACGAGTTTGATAGACTGTGAGATGGTCATAGGCTTGTTGTCTCTTCTCGTCTAAGAGATCTAGCTGGGTGAGTCGAGCTACTCTGTATTCTTCATCTGAGATTTGCCCTCGCAAAGATATGCGTAGTGAGGGAAGTTCAACTTCTATAGGTAATACTGCTTCAACACCATAGACTAGGGAGTATGGAGTTGTGCCTGTGGATGTAAAGAAGGAAGTTCAATAGGCCCATAGAGCCGGATTTATTTGAAGGTGCCAATCACGGACGAAATCATTGACAACTTTCTTTAGGATTTTGAGGAGGGTTTTATTAGTTGCCTCTGCCTGGCCGTTACCTTGTGGGAAATATGGGCTAGAAAAGTGGTGGTGGATGCGGAGGGAAGTGCATAATTCTTCCATGTTGAGATTTTCAAAATTACCTCCGTGGTCAGTGAAGATGGTGGATGGGATGCCGAAGCGGCAAACAATGTGGTACAAGATGAACTTGGAGACTTGAACTCCTGTAGCTGAGACTAGGGGGACTGCTTCCACCCACTTAGTGAAATAGTCTGTAGCTGTTATTATCCATTTATGTCCATCAGATGAGAGAGGTGTGATAGTTCCAACTAGATCAAGGCCGCAACAAGCAAAAGGCCAAGGTGGTGCAATAGGCTGTAGATCCTATGCTGGAGCGTGCACAAGATTTTCATGCTGCTAACATGGGAGACACTTTTTGACAAAGTCACAAGAGTCTTCTTCAATGGTAGGCCAATAGTAGCCTGCTCTAAGGATTTGTCGTGATAGGACAATACCACTCGTGTGGGCACCGCAAAGTCCAGAATGTACTTCTTTTAATGCCATCGCATCCTCATTTTCATCTAAACATCGAGAGAGAGTATTGTGATAACCCCGACGATATAGGGTATTGGCTATGATAACATAGTGGGATGATTTTCGGATGAGGTTCTGGCGATGGGTGCATGTGAGGTGAGGGGATATGATACCATCGTTAAGGTAAGCGTGAATTTTATGGTACCAAGGGGATTGGGGACCAACCAAGATACAAACACGGTTTGAATCCTCATTCGCATAGGCAGGTGTGAGGAGCTGCTCAACTAAAAACTCATACTGCGTAGCTTCTTGGGGAATTTCCAAGAGTGAGCCGATAGTGGCCATGGCATCTGCTGCCTTGTTCTGCATTCGAGGCACTTGTGTAAACTAAATCTTTGTAAAATTCTGGGTCAGCTGATCAACTAGCTCTTTGTAGGGTAATAGCTTTTCATCTTTGGTTTGATATTCATTTAAGACTTGTTTGATAATGAGTTGGAAATCACCAAAGACTTGTAACTCAGTGATATTCCATTCTGCAGCTATTTTTAATCCTGCTACAAGAGCTTCATATTCTGCTATATTGTTGGTGCTAGGGAATTGTAGCTTGAAGGCTTTTGGAATGTAATCTCCTTGAGGTGTAACTAATAATATTCCTGCCCCTGATCCATGAGAGGTGTATGAGCTTTCAAAATAAAGCTTCCATGGGGGCTGTTCTTCAATTAGGCAGATATGCTCATCTGGAAATTCTGTGAGCAAAGGATATGCATCTACTAGAGGTGCATCAGCTAGGTGATCTGCTATAGCTTGCCCTTTGATTGCCTTTCTGTCCACATACTGGATGTCAAACTCACTTAGTAGCATAACCCATTTGGCCAAACGGCCTGTAAGTGCTGTTCTGAAGAGCATATACTTGAGAGGGTCAATCTTGGAGACTAGTTGGATGGTATGACTTAGCATGTAGTGGAAAAGCTTTTGAGTTGAGAAAACAACTGCCAAACAAGCTTTTTCCATAGGAGTGTAATTGAGTTCATAACCAACTAGGGTTCTACTGATATAGTAGATGGCTCTCTCTCTGCTATAATCATCATGTTGTGCTAGAAGTACCCCTAGAGCAGTAGGTGTTGCTGATATATACAAGATCAAGGGACGACCAGGAATTGGTGGAACCAAGATAAGGGGATTGGTGAGATACTACTTGAGCTGATCAAAGCTGCGCTGACATAAAAGATCCCACTTGAAGTTCTCATTCTTCTTTAGCAAGTGTGAAAATGGTGTACACTTATCTGCAAGTTGGGAGATGAAGCGCCAGACAGATTGAAGTTTTCCCTGAAGAGAGCGAAGCTGTCGCAGTGTCCGAGGAGGAGGCATGTCTAAGATAGCCTTGACCTTTTTGGGGTCGATCTCTATACCCCGTTTAGAAACTATGAAGCCTAGAAGCTTGCCAGATGTGACCCCAAAGACACACTTCTTGGGATTTAGCATGAGAAAATATTGGGCCAACCTATCAAAGACTTTTTCCAGGTCAGCAAGATGATCCATGAAGGTGTGAGATTTGACCAGGATATCGTCCACATAATCTTCCAAAATGCTATGGATAAGATCATGGAAAATGGTTGTCATAGCTCTTTGATAGGTAGCCCCAGCATTCTTTAGGCCAAAAGGCATCATGGTGTAGCAAAAGGTTCCCCAGGGGGTAATGAATGCTGTCTTATGCTGATCCTCTTCTGCAATCTTGATCTAATTATACCCAGAAAGTCCATCCATAAGGGACAGGATTTCATGTCCAGCTGTAAGATCTACAATCATATCTATGTTGGGCAAGGGAAAATCATCCTTTGGACAAGCTTTGTTAAGATCTCTAAAATCAGTACAGATTCTGATGTCACCAGAAGGCTTAGTGACAGGGACCATGTTGGAGATCCATTCTGAGTAGTCGATAGGTCAGATAACCTTAGCAGCTAACATTCTTTCTAGTTCAGCTTTGACTAGTAATGCCACCTTGGGGTGCATTTTCCTAAGCTTTTGTCTGACGGGCTTGATCTTTGGATCGACTGCAAGATGATGAACTACAAGCTTTGGATCGAGTCTTGGCATGTCCTGATATGACCATGAAAATTGGCCAATGTTCTCTTGTAAAACCTCAAAGAGGAGGTCAGCTTGGTCTTGTGATAGGGATGCAGCAATGTGAACAATTCTAGGGATCTCTGAAGAACCAATGTTGACTTCTCTAGTATCCTCTATTAGAATAGAAGATACCTCTGGTCGATTATCTTGAGGAGGCAATACTAAATCCTCATGTTCTGCTTGTGGCTCTGGATTTTCTTGCTGAGGGGTTCTCTTCGCTACCTTAGCTAGTCCCAGATTTACCTTAGTTCCAGTTTTGGGTGTATCAAAACTAGGTTGGGGATTTTCTCCAAAATACCCCTTGGGATCTAGCTTGTAGATGTAGGCAGAATCTGGCTTTGTCTTCTTATGAGGAGTTTCAACTCCCATGAATCTTAGAAGTGCTTCCTCTGATGCGAACTCATCAATATGTATGAAACTTGGTTGGTCCCAATCTATGAGTTGTGGATGAGCAAGTGGTAGGTCAATGAGATGGATGGATAGTTCTCGGAGAACAGAGTCTCCTAGAAAGATTTGGTCTGGGATATCATCGTAGGCTCTCTTTTCAACTTCCTCAGGAATGTATTCAATTTCGATAAGGTCACGGTGGATGTTCAAAAAAGCGTGACCATTCTCGTTGGTGCCCCCAGTTGTGGGTATGCCAAAGCCAAGACCTGACTTTATTTCCCAATCATGAGCTTCGATGGGACATTGCATGCCCCTTTCTTCTGGTCCTAGTCCACCTCCTTGATAGTTCCATTTTTCAGTGATGAGCTTATGTTGTTGGGGATACTTCTGGCTGAAGTGATCAAGGTGTGCTTGATTTCTTGGAGGTGCATCCTTATGTAGCCAATTGTTGATATCTGGAGTGAGCTCCTCATGAAGAGGGGTTTTTGAGGACACAAAGGTGGTTGGGCCAAACTGTTTGTATCAAGGAGGTGGAATCTCCTTAGCTTTGTGATATGTTGGCCGTCCATGGGTATGTGGATCAAGTGGGATTGCTCCGACAGCAAATGCATCTGATAGAATATATTCTCCACATCCTTTTTTGTTGATCTTTACAGTAGATAGGGTGGAGGCAAGGATGGTTTCTGCGTCATTACAAGTGTGGGATGAGCTAGCGATGGCTGTGCCGATGTCTATTCCAGGGCAATGGTTTGTATATGAAGCTTCAACCGCATTGCAGTAAGCAAAGGGTTCTGGATCGGCATGGATGGTTACCTCAGTGCCTTGATGCGGAAATTTGATGCACTGATGGTAGGTGGATGGAATGGCCTTCATAGCATGAATCCATGGGCAACCGAGGAGGATGTTAAATGGTAGGTTTAGATCAACAACATGGAAAACTGTCTCTTGAATGACTGGCCCAACCTTGATTGGTAGCAAAATAGTCCCTTCCATGGTCCTTTCCAAGTTGTCATAAGCTTTGATGGTGATAACCTCACTAATCATATCTGCCTTAGTATACCCAGCTTGTTTTATGAATTTTAGGGTGCAAATGTTCAAGGCTGATCCATTATCTATCATTACTCTTTTCACAGCAAAATTGGATACCATGATGGCTATGCGAAGCGGAAGGGTGTGATCTGGCTCAACCGCGGGTATGTCGGTGGGTTTGAAAGATAGGGCACATGAGGATGAAAAGTGTCCAACAAGATTACAAAAATTAGTAGCATTGATATCAGAAGGGACACGGGATTCTATGAGAGCACTGTCAAGGATGTCTTTGCACACAGGACTAGTGCGGAGAAGGTCTAAAATGGATATTTGGCCTGGCATGTTCCCAAGGTGTTCCAAGATATTGTACTGGCTTTTTGATGGAGCTGATGGTGTTGATGAAACTGGTGGGCCTGCGATGTTAAATTGCGCTCTTCGAGTGGTGATCGCACACTCATTGTCTGGTCCTCGGATATTGATAACATTGACAGAAGGCTCTTTCTCAGATATACAACCTATAAGGCTACCATAGTCTATATAGGATGAAGTGTGGTCATTGTTCTTCCCATGCTGTTGGTTTGGCTGGCGGTTGTTGGTGTTGTTTTGGATAGGTGCTTTTCCAGGATTTTGGTTGTTGTGTGGAGGAAAAGCATTTTGATAAATCTGTAAGCCTGCATTGGAGAGGTTTGGGCACCAACAGTGATTTCCTTCCGATCAATGAGGTCTTGCACATAGTCTTTCAGTTTCATGCATCTGAGGGTGGTGTGACCGTTTACCCTATGGAACTTGCAATACTCATTGTCCTTGTACCATGCAGCTTTGGATTGGCTTGGATCAATTTGCTGGGTAGGAGGAAATTTGATGAGGTTTTCCTTAGCCAATTTCTCAAAAATAAAATCCAATGGCTCACCAAGGGGTGTATAGTTTCTAGGTGCAGGTTGGAATCTGGGCTTTTGCCCTACAGCTACATTGATGGCATTAGCTTGATTGTTAGACCCTTGAAAGTTGGGTCTTGTATTGTGGTTTTGATAGCTTTGGTTATTTCGTTGTTGGTAATTGTAGCTTGTTGGTTGTTTGTTTGATATGGTGGGTTAGACTGGTTTTGAGAAGGACCAACGATATTCACATGTCTGGTGTCAGTAACCCCATCTGTTGCAACATGCTTGTTTTTGTTCCAATACCTAGACTTGTCATTAGAATGTGATTGATTTTGGTTGGCCTCTTTCTAAATCTTTACCACACCATCTTTGATGAGTCCTTGCTCAAGGATCATTCCTTTCTCTTTGATATCCGTATAGGTCTGCAAATAGTTCATGGTCATGTGGTGAGCCAAGCTTGGATGTGCATTATCAATAAACATTTTCACCACATGGCGTTCTGGCAAGGTGCAGGATATGCGGGTGGTAAGGGTTTGCCATCTTTGTAGGTATTCGGCAAGGCTTTCTCCACCTTTTTGCTTGGTGTGGACAAGATCAACTATTGATAGCTCTGTTTCAACAAGATGGGCATATTGGGCTACAAATGCCTCAGATAATTCAGCAAAGTTTTTAATTGTGCCATAGGGGATTCTATAAAACCATTCAAGAGCTGGTCCAGCCAAGCTTTTGGGAAAAAGGCGCAAGAGGAAGACATCATTGTATGCCACGTCCTGGCAATGCATGTAAAATTCTTTGATATGTGTGACAGGGTCTCCTTTTCCTCTGAATTTGTCAAATTTGGGTACCTCAAAGTGTTTGGGAAATGGTGTCATGGTAATGGCTCTGTCAAATGGGTAAGGACACACATTCTCAAACTTGAATGCCTTTGGATCATTCCCTTCTTGGATGGCTCTCAGAGTTGTCTTCATTTGCTCCCACTCTGAATTGATAGGTGATGGTTGGGGTGCCCCCAATGTAGGAGTGCCTTGAGGTAGGTATGTGCTGGATGGGGCCATTGAATATGGATGGTTATGAGGGATTTGCTGATAGGGATTGTACATTGTTTGGGCAGTTGCATGGTGGATGACGGGTTGTTGAGGGGGAGGTGGCGCATATTGCTGCATGTGCTGCGAGGCTTGCTGTTGATATGGGATTTGAGGTTGGGATTGAGGAACATAAGCTAGCTATGGGGTAAATGGATTGCTTTGTGGAGGTAAGGTATAAGATGGTTGTGCGGCTTGGGGAAAGGATCAGAGGGCTTGTGGGGTTTGACCAATATATGTGGGTTGTGCCCCCATTTGGGATGGCATTTGCAAATAATTGGTGGTTGGCTGAGGTGGTGGATTACCTCCTAGAAGTGGCATTGAAAAGTAGTTGGTAATTGGAGGTAATGGATTAGTTGGTGGTGGAGGTGGTGGGAATTGAAAGCTTGGGAATGGAACTGATGGGGTTTGATAGCTTTGTGGCTGGATTTGGAAGCTTGGTAGAGTGGTGGTGGGAGCTGGGGTCACTTGGGAGCTTGGTAGAAGATAGGCAGTAGCTTGTGGGTTTTGATAGCTTTGTGGAGTGAAGGTAGTAGCTTGTGGATTTGTGGCTGGTGGTATTGAGCTCCCGAGACCTAATGGAAATGATGGGATTGTGCTTTGGGCTGTGGTGAACAAGCTGGGGGGGATGAAAGGTTGATTACTTGGCCCCATGGGTGGCATCCCTATTGTATATTGCTGAGGTTGGCCAAAGATGCTAGCACTAATTTGGGAGATGGGTGGATTTGGAAGGCTAGGTGTGGGAGCAGCAACAATAGTGAAGGGGGTGAATGGTGAGATGTTTTGGGTAAAGGGGGTTTGGAGTGGAGAGGTATGAACCAAGGATGGAGTGGTGGTGGCTGGGTTGGCTTGCGGCATGGAGATTTCAACTTGGGTGGATGATGGTATGTTTGGGTCTGTTGGGTCATATGGATTGGCTGGAGGCTCTTATTTTGGAATATATTGAGGATAATTTGGATCATAAGAGCCTATGGGTGGTGGCAGCTGCCCAAACAATGGGTGAGATGGATCTGATAATGGAGGAGGTCTTCCAAAGTCAAAGGTTCCTACATTGTCCCTTCGAAAATTAGCCATGATTGTCTCTTTGTTTTTGTCTATAATGGCGTTTACCAATACTGCATTTCCTGGTTGGTTCATGAAAGCTTCAATGTCAGTAGGTGATGGCATAGCTTGCTCTGGGCTGAAGGATGGTTGAGTGCTCAAGGGGGGTGAGGCTGTTCGATCCAAATAATAGGGCTCCATTGTTTCTTTCTTCTTGGCTAAGCGAGTGACGGGTGGCATGAAAAATGTTCCTAGGGATGAGATGCAATAATGCTGATGGATGCAAAAGGGGGAAGGCTTTTCTATGAAAATGATTTCCTAGGTTGAGGCAAAGCTATATGAAAAAACCTAAGGACGATCGGGTTGGGGATTCTAACTTCAAAGATATGTTGTCAAAGCACAAAAGGTCTACTTTCCTATGTGCAAGCTTGGTGGTGATTGTGTCAACTTAAGGATAGACTGATGATCCTTTAGGAAGAACACGAGATTGACCACTTGCGAATCCCAATCTTTAGCTCAAGGTGATGAGGGATAACAAGTGACAAAGCTAGATTACCTTAGACAAAGCTCTGTCAAAGGGATAACCTTGGTGAGATTGATGGATTTGGAAGATTTTAGGAATGGAAAACTTTTAGCAAGGTGACAACAATTTTGAAAGCTTAGATGTGCAGATTTTCAATTACTAGCTAGATGGTATGATTCTAAATGAGATGGATGAGCTAATAATGCTTAAGGGGATAAGCTAAGATGGCTGGCTTTTCTACAAAGATGACTCTAGAGTGAAGCTTATCCAAGAAGATGTGGAGAAACAAGGGTGTCTAATCATAGAAATCATGCCTAGTTGGTAAGGCATAAGCAGGATTAACTCCTGGATGTTGGCTAAATTTGATGGTGCGCTCTAACCAGGCCTCTTGAAGTGCTTCGTTGGTAGCTTTGTCCTCTGCTTTGTGGAGTTTGGAAATTCATGGGCTTGGTGTTATTTCTTTTCTCTTGGCTTAAAGTTCTTGGTATGCTAGAGATGGCTTGAGTTTGACCTTGTGAAACTTCTGTTTGGGTTTGGGTTGTTCTGACATAAATTTTTGAATTTGCTTGGCTTTGGGAAAAAACTCAGTTGTTTTGCTTCAACTTGTTCAACTTCCAAAATTGGTAGTGACTATGCTAAGTGTGCCCTAAGCTAGGATTGACCAAGTTTGGCAAACATTCATTCAAAAAGTAAAATAAAAACAAGCAATAGATAGGAACACCCAGATAGAAGTTTGTGGTTCTCAGAATGTGATACTTGCGCCAAGGAGTGTGTATGTTCTACAAATGTTTCGATCAGTCACTCCAAACACATTAACATCCTAGATGGTTTTCTGCAAGGCTGACAATTGGTTTAGCTAGGGAGTCCTCGACATACGCAAGGTACATGAGGCCCAAATCTGTAGATGAGACCAAAAGGATGTCACACAGCCGAGAGGAGCGGTAACCCACTTCTCCTCTTTCACTTCTCAAGGGTATAAAGTTCCTTGAGGCTTAGCCCGAATGACAAAATCTTGATCCCAAGAGAGGTGTCTTTCGATTCACCTCCCGATTCTTATACTCCGCCAGAGCGCTGGAGTTGAGGTCGTCCAAGGGGTGATGAAATCCCCAAGTAGGCCTCCTAAAAAGAAACAAGGTTTTGGATCCTAATCTTATGCACCCAAGATGGCCTCGAAAGACGACAAGGGGAGAGAAGACTTGGATGACCTTGGGCTAAAAAACATGCTTGTTCTTTTACCAACTGACTCTTATGTGTGCTAATCTAGACTTTGCAAGCACTCATGTTTAAGAGACAATGTTCAATTCCAACTTGAAGCGCCAACAAAAGTAAATCAATCGAAGAATGCAAACAATAAGAAGAGTTAGGGTCAACAAAAGCAAACTCGTGCGCCCGGAGGCCCTCCACGTCAAGTATCGATTAATTTTCTTTAAGGCATTCAAGATTGAGTGTGAGTTTGTTTTAAGCCCAAAACAAAAGTGTGTGAGATTCGATTTCAAGCGCATGCCCGGAGGCTCTCCACGTCAGTTGTTGTTCAATTTTAGTGCCCAAACTTGAAGTGTGATCGATTTAATCTAGAGTTTTGGCCATTTAAGAATTTTGATAAAGTTAAAGCAAACGTTCAAAGACCAAGTGAGTGAGTTAGATTGTGGAACATTTAACACCTTTTTCAAGTAGACCCATCCCCATAAATGGCGCTGAGATTGCAACCAATGGTTAATATTTGATGGGTGATTAGAAAAGAAGTGAGTCCAAGGAACTACTCAAATTGATTTTTGTAAATTTGTATTTTAACTTAACAAAGTTTCTTAAATGTCCAAAAATCAAACTTTACCTAGATTGCATGTGGAAAAGAGATTTGTAATGGTTAATTGATCCTTGGCATTCAAGATTGGATTTTTTTCTTTTAAGCATGCATTCCAAAGAAAGTTGATTTTAATCCATGACATTCAAGAGTGTGTTTTTGAGCAACATTCATTCAATGAAAAATGTGTTTAACCATTCAAGTCCATTTTTTTTTTTAGCAACATGCATTCAAAGACAAATGGTTAAACATTCAAGTTCATTTTTTAGCAACATGAAAACTTGCAAGAAACATGGTTAGTGGTTCCATATGTGCTCCAACCTGCAATGAGACAAAAAAAAAGCAATTTAGCTAGTTAGCCAAAATCTTCAAAAATGAGAGCTTAACTATGGGAAAAAAAAATAACTTTTTTTGTTGTTTTTTCTACGCGTAAAAATGCTTAAAATGGTCTAAATACGATCCAACATAAGCAACCAGAGAAGACAGTCTGTCAAAATATGAAGAGGACAAAACAGATTTGTAGCACAGAACACAGGTGACAAGCAGAGACGTCGATTTGCGCAGATGCGGATTTTCGCAAACGATGATTTTCGCAGACGCGGATTTTCGCAGATGTCGATTTTCACAGACGCAGATTTTTGCAAACGTCGATTTTCGCAGACGTGGATTTTTGCAGATGTTGATTTGCGCAGACGCGGATTTTCGCAAATGTTGATTTGCGCAGACGCGGATTTTCGCAGACGTCGATTTTCGCAGACAGAACAGGTTGCAGACGCCAAAACTGCACCAAAAAAGCTGAAAAATGCGAATTTTTTTTTAAAGATGGTATTTCTTCTTCCTAAGTGCGTTCTTTAACCTTCAAAAACAAGCAAAACACCCTCACAACATACTCAAACAATAACAAACATTAGATGGTTAGAAAAATGACATATAGATGAAAATAGATGATTAAATGACCCATAGTGGGGTCTCACCGGGCGTGCCAAAATGTAGAACCAGAATCAGTGTGCAAAGAACATTAACAAATAAAGTAAACATTCACAAACCAAAAACTAAATTCACATATATGCTTAGATAAAGAAAGAGAACAAGAAGTGCAAACCTCACAAGAGAAAACACTCCATGCTTTCTTGATTCTGTAGATGTGTCCTTTTGCTGTGGATGTATGCTCAAGATGCTCAAAAGCTTCTTCAATGAAGATGGGTAATGGAAAATTGGTAGCTTTGTGAGCTCTCAATTTGGCATTATAAGGGTAATATTGATGGCTTTGGTTCTCAAAATAGCATGGTAACTTTAGCTCAAAGATTGTTGATGAAATGGCTTGGGATGGGATTCAATTTATAGGCTAAGGGGTAGAGGGATGGAGGGCTTAGATGCAAGGATGGATGAAGGCTTAAGGAGGGCTAAGATGCACTCAAAGGGGAGCACATGGATTGTGCTTGTTTAGCACCAATGGGAAGGTGACACTTGTCACAAGGAGGATGAGTGTGAGAGGGTAGGGTAAAGGGTTGGTTAAAGTCATGATGAGTGGGATTGAGTATGTAAGAGGGATGTAAGAGGAATGAGTGTGGAAGAGGGAAGAGTGTGGAAGATGGGTGTAAGAGTCATGAGTGGGCTTGTAAGAGTCTTTATGTTTTGTAAGAGCACTCATGACCTAGTGGTTGGGTTTTTTTGAGGGGAGACTTTGGTTTGGATTAGGAAAGTCTTAAACTTGTTTAAGGAATGTGACAACATTAGGGGGTGGATTAGGCTTGGGTTTAGGATTAGATTAGGGATGTTAGAGATGTACAAGTGGATGGCATTAATGAGGGTGGGTGAGTTAGTGGCTAAGCTTGGTTAGTATGGGTGGATGGGGTGGATTAGGCTAAATGGAGGATTAGAGATAGGTTAGGGGTTTTTGAATTTGAGGATTTCATTTATCAAATAGATTTATTTAATAAATGGGGATTTTCAGAATTAGATAGAAGAATAGGATTTAATTGACAAATAATAGATTATTTGATTTATCAATTAGGACTATAGATGATTAATTAAATTAATCAACTAGGGGATGACAACGGATTAATTAAATAGAAATTTAATTAATAATGCCCTTTTTAGATAACTAAATAGGATTACAAAAATAGTGTAATCAAATTTAGGTGTCTACAATTGGATCTAGGTGATGCTCATAGGGGTGAAGCACCAGGACTTCCCAGGAGATCACCCATCCCAGTACTACTCCGGCTTGAGTGCACTAAACTACAAAGTTTCCTCCATTGTTGAACCCAAAGCTTGCAACCCCATTTTCAAAACCTTCACCAAGTGTTGTGTCTTATGAACCATTCATTAGAAAGCCCCTTAAGCTCATCAATTGATAAGTAGGAGATAATTTCCACAGCAAGTCAAATTGTGATATTGCTATCAAGATTTAACTATGTGATTTTGAGTCAAACTCATTGACCCATGTTTCATGAGTAGTAATTCAACATGAATCCATATCTCATGATAATAAATGGAACAATTAGCACTCATTGGATCTAGGTGATGCTCACAGGGGTGAAGCATCGAGACTTCCTAGGAGGTCACCCATCCTAGTACTACTCCATCCTGAGTGTGCTTAACTACATAGTTTCCTCAATGGTTGAACCCAAAGCTTGAAACCCCATTTGGAAAACCTTCACCAAGTTTTGTGTCATATTAACCTTTCATTAAAAATCCCCTTAAGCTCATTAATTGATAAGTAGGAGATAATTTCCATAGCAAGTCAAATTGTGATATTGCTATCAGGATTTAACTATGTGATTTTGAGTCAAACTCATTGACCCATGTTTCATGAGTAGTGATTCAACATGAATCCATATCTCATGAGGATAAATAGAATTCCTAGCACTCATTATATCTAGGTGATGCTCACAGGGGTGAAGCATCAGGACTTCCCGAGAGGTTACCCATCCCAGTACTACTCTAGCACGAGCACACTTAACTACATAGTTTCCTCTATGCTTGAACCCAAAGCTTGTAACCCCATTAGAAAAACCTTCACCAAGTGTTGTGACTTATGAACCATTAATTAGAAAGCCCCTTAAGCTCATCAATTGATAAGTAGGAGATAATTTCCACAACAAGTCAAATTGTGATATTGCTATCAAGATTTAACTGCGTAATTTTAAGTCAAACTCATTAACCCATGTTTCATGAGTAGTGGTTCAACATGAATCCATATCTTATGAGAATAAATGGAATACTTAGAACTCATTAGATCTAGGTGATGCTCACAGGGGTGAAGCACCAAGACTTCCTGGGAGGTCACCCATCCTAGTACTACTCCAACTTGAGTGTGCTTAACTACAGAGTTTCCTCCATGGTTGAACCCAAAGCTTGCAACCCCATCCAAAAAACCTTCACCAAGTGTTGTACCTTATGAACCATTCATTAGAAAGCCCCTTAAGCTCATCAATTGATAAGTAGGAGATAATTTCCACAGCAAGCCAAATTGTGATAGTGCTATTAGGATTTAACTGTGTGATTTTGAGTCAAACTCATTGACCCATGTTTCATGAATAGTTTTTCAACATGAATCCATATCTCATGAGAATAAATGGAACACTTAAAACTCATTGGATCTAGGTGATGCTCACATGGGTGAAGCACCGGGACTTCCTGGGAGGTCACCCATCCCAGTACTACTCTAGCCTGAGCACTCACTTAACTACAGAGTTTCCTCCACGGTTAAATCCAAAGCTTGCAACCCCATTTGTAAAACCTTCACCAAGTGTTGTGCCTTATGAACAATTCATTAGAAAGCCCCTTAAGCTCATCAATTGATAAGGAGATAATTTCCACAACAAGTTAAATTGTGATATTGCTAACAGAATTTTATTGTGTGATTTTTAGTCAAACTCGTTGAACCGTGTTTCATGAGTAGTGATTCAACATGAATCCATCTCTCATGAGCATAAATGGAACACTTAGCACTCGTTGGATCTAGGTGATTCTCATAGGGGTGAAGCATTGAGTATTCTCAGGAGGTCACCCATCCGAGTACTACTCTAGCCTAAGTGTGCTTTACTACAAAGTTTCCTCCATGGTTAAACCCAAAGCTTGCAACCCCATTGTCCAACTCTATATGTATTTTTAGGTTTTTTCGGCCCTAGGTATTAAGTTTCAATGTCTAAAACCTTCCTATGCAGCATAAAATTGCCTATTTAAGAAAGGCCCAAACATTGTCTAGAACAACTCTAGGTGATAGTTTATAGCTTGTCTTGCAAATTATTGTAATGAAGGCATCCATGTGGGTTAGCATATTGTACTTTTGAATTTTGTAATTTTGTATTTGTGGTGCAAATAAGAAGTCCATATTTTGTTCTCACATTTTCTGTTGTTTCTTTTTTTTTTGTTATGGTTTATGGTATTAAGGGAGCATCCTTCATCAAGTAGTATTAGAGCTAGAGTTATTAAGTGTGTAGATAGATCACCAATTGTGAGACAGTTCACACCAAGACTGTGGTTTGGACTAAGTGTGTAGACAGATCACCAATTATGAGGCAATTTGCATTAGGGTTTTAGCGAAAGCACGAAAATGCCTCTATGAAGAGAGTGTGGTGAAAGAGTTGTAGATCTTACACTCGAGGGTTTTCAAGCCCTCCAAAGAAAAATGCAAGCATTGGAAGAAAAAATGTGTAGAGGAATAAATCTTCTTGTAAGATATGAAAGTGAGGATGAGGACGAAGTAGAAGAAAATGCCAAAGCAGAGGCAATTCTAAACTCAGAGGAAGAGAGGCTTTTTGGGGCCATCTCCAAGATTGGGAAAAGACCTAAGTTTGAAGTTCCCACATTTTTAGGAAATCTTAACCCAGAGGAGTTGATTGATTGGATCAATGAACTAGAGGAGTACTTTGAGTATGAAGATATTGATGATCCTAATAGGGTCAAGTTTGCGAAGGTGAAAATGAAGGGACATGCAAAAATTTGGTGGCAGGAGGTTCAGTTGGAGCAAAATAGAAATAGAAAGAACAAAATCACCATATGGGATCAGATGATAGCTAAATTGAAGTGACAATTTATTTCCATGGATTGTGAGCTTGATCTATTGAATAAAATGCAAGGATTGAAGCAAGCAAAAAAAATTGTTCATGAGTATACCAAGTTCTTGTTAGAACCAGCCATACAGAAGCTGATAAGGAGAAGGTTTCACACTATCTTAATGGGTTGAGGCCAATAATTCAAGATGAGCTGAGTCTAGTTCGAATGAACAATATTGAGGAGGCATACCAATTTTCCCTAAGAGTTGAGGAGAAATTGAGTAAGAAGTTTGATAAAAAGAATAGTGGAAGAGGTTATAGTGGAAGATATGGTGGACAATGTTATGGTGGCCATAATGATGATTAGAAGAACAAGGATGAGGCTAGAAGTGGTAGTTAGAACTAGAGGGAAAACAATTCCAATCATTTTCATGAACAAAACAATAGAGATCAGAGAGGAAAAGGAAGAGGACAAGGATCTAGAAGAGGAGGCTTCCAGGAAAATGTTTTCACTACGGAGAAGAAGGGCATAGAACATTTGAATGCTCCCAACCCCAAGGAAGGAAATATCAAAGAAAAAAAGGTCAGGCCAGAGTTGTACAAATTGATGAAGATGTTGAAAGAGGAGAAGTCCTAGTTGATAGAAGAGTCCTCGCTGAGTGGCGAGAATGAGCTTGATCAAAGAAGGGGCTTGTTTCACACAAGGTGTAAATGTGAAGATAAGTGTTGTGATGTGATCATTGAAGGTGGAAGTACTGACAATATGGTGTTAGAAATAATGGTCACCAAGTTGAAGCTAAAGAGATAGAAACACCCACATCCATACCATATTGCTTGGGTGCAAGATGACCACAAGGTCATGGCCAATGAGTAGTGCTTAGTGAAGTTCAAGATTAGAAGCTACCTGGATGAGTTACTATGTGATATCATACCTATGGACATATGTCATATGTTACTAGGTAGGCCGTGGTAGTTTGACAGGCATGTTGTACACGATGGACAAGAAAATACCTACACTCTAACCAAGGATGGAGTGAAACATAAGTTGAAGCCATTGAAAGAGAAAGAAGAAAATGTATGTAGTGTTGCCAGAATATGTTTTGTTGATGGAAAAGAGTTTCTCAAAGGTATGAAGTGTGAGCATGTGTGTTTTTATATAATTCCAAAAGATGGTAAAGAATAAGTAGAGGAGGTACCTAAAAAATTTGAAAATATGTTGGGAGAGTTTTTTGATATTGTATTAGATAATGTACCTAATGGATTGCACCCAATGAGGAAGATTAGTCACCAGATGGATTTGGTTCCAAGAGCCAATTTTCCAAATAAGGAACCACATAGAATGATACCAGTAGAAAATGAAGAGTTTAACATGCAAGTTCATGAATTATTGTAGAAAGGGTTGATTCAAGAGAGTCTAAGTCCATGTGTTGTACCAAAAATATTAGCACCAAAGAAGAATGGAGAATAAAGGATGTGCATAGATTCTTTTGCTATCAACAAGATCACAATCAAGTATATATTTCCATTGCCAAGTATGGATGATATTATGGACTGTTTGAGTGGAGCTAAGTATTTCACAAAGATAGATCTAAAGAGTGGGTACCATCAAATTCATATTAGAGAAGGTGATGAGTGGAAGACTACTTTCAAGACAAAAGAAGGTCTGTATGAGGGATTAGTCATGCCTTTTGGGCTAACCAATGCATCGAGCACTTTCATGAGGCTCATGAATGAGGTACTGAAAGAGTTTTTGGGTAAGTTTTTCATTGTTTACCTAGATGATATATTGATCTTTAGTAAGACATTGGAAGAGCATTTGATTCATATTTGCAAGGTGTTTGATAAGTTGAGGGAAGAAAAGTTGTTGATAAACCTGAAGAAGTTCAGTTTTGTAAAGATGGAGTTAGTGTACGTGGGATTTGAAGTCTTAGCAGAAGGTCTAAAAATTGACCTAGAAAAAATGAAGGCTATCCTTGAATGGCCTACTCCAAGGAGTGTGACAAAGGTAAGGTCTTTTCATGGACTAGCTAGTTTTTATAGAAAGTTCATAAGAATTTTTAGCAATATTTGTGCACCTTGACTAAAATAATGAGAGGGGATAGGAAAGAGTTTAAGTGGACTATAGGAGTAGATAAGAGTTTTAGTATGTTAAAATAGAAAGTTATTGAGCAACCTATTTTAGCACTTCTTGATTTTAACAAGGTGTTTCAAGTAGTCTGTAATGCTAGTGGTACAATAATAGGAGTTGTTTTGAGCCAAGAAGGTAGACCTACTACTTATTTCTAGTTGAGAATAGAAGTAAGAGTGAGAAGTTGAATGATGTAAAAATAAAATATTTTGTTTATGATCAAAAATTTTATGCTATAGTTCAAGCATCAAAGAAGTGGAGACACTATCTTCTTCCTAAGGAGGTTTTTTTGTATACTAATCATCAAGATTTGCAATATTTTAATAGTTAAGGAAAATTAAACCAAAGGCATTTGAAGTGGGTTGAGTTTTTGAAAAGTTATACATATGTTTTGAAACATAGGAGTGGGAAGTCTAACAAAGTTGCATATGCTCTTAGTAGAAGACAAATTTTGCTGATAGAAATGCAGATAGAGGTGGTTGGGTTCAAGGAACTCAGTACTTTGTATCCAAATGATCCTGATTTTGGTGAACATGGAAGGTTTGTACAGAACTTGTTACAGTTGACATGAAAAAGTGGTTGGATTTCATGATCTAGGATAGTATGTTGTTTAAAGGAAGCCAGTTGTGCATTCCTAGAAGTTCAATGAGAGAGAATCTCATCAAGGAGAAGCATAGTGGAGGATTGGCTAGACATTTTGGTAGAGATAAAACTATAGCTTTGGTTGCTAAGAAATATTATTGGCCACAGTTGTAGAAAGATGTGAAGACGTTTGTATAGAGTTGTAGAGTATGTTAAATGTCAAAAGGAGTGAAGTAGGATACAATGTTGTATCGGCCATTACTTGTACTAGAGAAGCCAACATGGTTTTTTTTTTTGGATTATCGAGGACACAACGCGTGCATGATTCTATTTTTTTGGTGGTTGACAAGTTTTTAAAGATGGCACATTTTATTCCTTCCAAGAAAACTAGTATTGTTGTTATGTAGCAGAGTTGTTTTTCAGAGAAGTGTTGAGACTACATGGTCTTCCAAAGAGTATAGTTTCAGATTGAGATACCAAATTTGTTGGGTATTCTTGGTGTGTATTGTGGAAGAAGTTGAAGACATATTTGAATTTTAGTTCATCACATCACCAATAGACCGATGGACAGACAAAAGTTGTGAATTGCAGTTTGGAAAACTTGCTAAGATGTTTGGTTGGAGACAAGCTAAAAGGATGGGATATGATTTTACCATAGGAAAAATTTGCATATAATAATTTCATCAATAGGAGTACTGGTAAATCACCATTCCAGATTGTATATGGGAGTAGTCCCAGAAATGCTTCTAAATTGAGGCAGTTGGATAAAGGAGAGATAAGTAGTGCTGAAGTAGAAGAATTTGTTGAACATTTGAAGAACAACCATGAGGAGGCGAGGAAGCACATTATAAAGATGAATACATAGTATAAGAATAAGCTAAACATGAAAAGGAGGTATAAGGAATTTCAAATTGGAGATGAAGTCATGGTTCATTTGAGAAAGAATCATTTTCTAGTGGGTACATATAATAAGTTGAAGATGAATAAGTTTGGACTGTGCAAGATAATGAAAAGGCATGATTCTAGAAATACTTATGAAGTGAAGTTGCCTACTAAATTGAATATTTCACTAGTATTTAGTATTTCATATTTGATAGAGTATTATGAAGGAGGTGATGGAGATGAAGTTGTAGAAGTGTAGTGGAGTATTCCAGCAACTAATTCAGCTACAAAGGAGATTGAGGAGATACTGGACAATCATGCTGGAAAAAGTACAAGGAACAAAACTTATTAGGAATATCTGTTCAAAAGGAAAGGGAGGCCAGTAGAGGATTCATCATGGCTAGCAAAAGAGGAGGTTAACCACCCTAGTTTTCCTCTGAACACCTGAGACGTGACAGAGTCACTTCTCAAATTACCCTAGGTGTTTGATGTAGGAACATCCTAGGTGTAAGAACAATCTTTCATCACCAAAAAAATATTGTTTTCAGTCTTTTCCACTTTAATAAGGACTAGTAGACAAGGTGGTTACTATTTATAGGAACTTTCTATTTTTAGTAATTTTGTCATATGAGCGCGGAATGTTCTCATTTTTTACAGGAAGGTTCATTTCAGAGTTGTAAGCCTACCATAAGAATATCATTTCTCAAGAATAAGTACCAGAGAAGTTATTGCAGATTTTTGGTGGAAATATTTGCAGAAAAATCTTCAGGCTCATTGTTGGAGGCCTTAGAGTGCCCAAATGAGGTCTGAAAACTTGATGAACAAACACTAGCACAATTATGAGCCTCTAGATCAAGAGCTGGCATTTCCAAAAAGTGGTTATAATTGCCAATCAGAGCAACGATTCGTGAGTTATGGCCTTTCAAAGTTGAGCTACCTGAAATATCTAAAATAATTATCAAAGATGTATTTGGCCGACTCTATATGTATTGTTAGGATCTGTCGACCCTAGTTATTAAGTTTCAATGTCTAGAACCTTCCTAGGTGGCATAAAATTACCTATTTAAGAAAGGCCTGAATATTGTCTAGAACAAATCTGGGTGATAGTTTGCAGCTTGTCATGCAAATTATTGTAATGAAGGCACCCATGTGGGTTAGCATATTGTACTTGTGAATTCTATAATTTTGCATTTGTGACACAAATAAGAAGTCCATATTTTATTCTTGCATTTGCTGTTATTTCTTCATTTTCTATTATGGTTTATGGTATTAAGGGGAGCACCCTTCATCACAATCATTATCTCATACATCTCAAATATGTAAACATCTTCATGCTAGTTTTTAATTAATCCTGTATCATATGTATATGACTGATACAACATTCTATCCTTGTTCCATTATTACTACCTTAAGCAACTCCTAAAGTTGAAGTGTTTGCATCAACTTGTAAAATATAGTGTTATAATATCTTTGATGCAGAGCACCATTGTAGCTTAAGCAGCCTTATTTAGGGGAATCACCCTTAGTTTACCTCTTAGATATTCATGAGCATCCTTAGGGAAAGGTTTAGTGAATAGATCAACTATTTGTACCTTAGTGTTTACATACTCCAATTTCACTTCTTTGTCTTGAACTAGCTTTCTTAAGTAATGATACTTGATAGGAATGTGCCAGCCTTTTGTGTGCATTACATGATTCTTTGATATATCAATAGCACTAGTGTTATCACATTAGATAACAACTAGATCAGTGATTTCTTCCTTCACACCTTTCAACAATTTCTTGAGCCATATGATATTTGTACAATTCACTGTTGCTACTACATGTTCAAATGTTTAGAATAACTGAGAGGTGGGGGGGGGGGGGGGTTGTGAATCAATTAATCAAGGTCCATAAGTACCATTTGAACAATCAAAAATTAAACATTATCTATTTTTCTTAACCTGTTGTAACTCAGTCTCTATTGTAATTTAAATAACAATGTTAACTAGTAGTTCACTGTCCTAAGACAACATACTTTGTTAAATGTAAACATTGTTGATCTCAAATTGGTTTTGACAATTGAGTGTCAACACACTTAAGTCATTTACTTACTTTATGATATTTGTACAATTCACTGTTGCTACTACATGTTCAAATGTTTAGAATAACTGAGAGGTGGGGGGGGGGGGGGGGGGGGGGGGGCTGTGAATCAATTAATCAATGTCCATAAGTACCATTTGAACAATCAAAAATTAAACATTATCTATTTTTCTTAACCTGTTGTAACTCAGTCTCTATTGTAATCTAAATAACAATGTTAACTAGTAGTTCACTGTCCTAAGACAACATACTTTGTTGAATGTAAACATTGTTGATCTCAAATTGGTTTTGACAATTGAGTGTCAACACACTTAAGTCATTTACTTACTTTATGATATTTGTACAATTCACTGTTGCTACTACATGTTCAATTGTTTAGAATAACTGAGAGGGGGGGGGGGGGGGGGCTGTGAATCAATTAATCAAGGTCCATAAGTACCATTTGAACAATCAAAAATTAAACATTATCTATTTTTCTTAACCTGTTGTAACTCAGTCTCTATTGTAATCTAAATAACAATGTTAACTAGTAGTTCACTGTCCTAAGACAACATAATTTGTTGAATGTAAACATTGTTGATCTCAAATTGGTTTTGACAATTGAGTGTCAACACACTTAAGTCATTTACTTACTTTATGCCAAAATAGTAATGCATGTTGAGTACAACATGTAAATATTAGACCATGCCAAGTTGCAATGAGTGTCGAGTCACTCAAGTGCCGAGTAGATAGACCATGTCGAGTGATTCAAGTGTCGAGTAAATGGTAGATGTCGAGCAGTTCAGATGCCGAGTTAGAATAGTGTATGTCGAGCATCAAAGACTACATATGCCAAGTAACACAAATTGGACATATTTGTTTGTTATGACACAAACAACTATGTAAACCATTTTTCAATCGACCTAAGGATAGATTACGATCTTTTAAAGATAAGGATGATTTTATATGTAGATTCCCTATGCAACTACATGCAGCCAATCAAAAAATGGGAAGGTTTAATCAAAAAAATGGATGAATCTTAGCCATAGATTCATATCTAACCCTAAGCCACCTCAGTCTTCTTAAGGAGGACGAAGCCCTAATTTTATAACGATGTTGAGAGCATTGTAAAGGGGTGAATGATCAAATTGGAGGAGTGAACAAGATAGTTTGCAAAAAATTCAAGGTGATTTAGTAGTAAGAGTGAATTGCATAATCAATTAAGTGAAGAATAGAGGATAGAGGATACAAAATTGATACATCAGATCATGAAGGATTAATTAGAGATTGGATAGAGGTGATCTGTTATCAGGCAAGCAAGTGCCAATCGCAAGATCTATGTTGAAACATTTTGACAGGTGATTTTAGTTAAATCTCTTAACAGAGTAGTCTTAATAGTCTATACAAAATCTTTTAACAAGGAGCTTACTTAATTTTACCTTAAAGTCCTCTAACAAGGAACGCTTCTAACAAGGTGTTGAAATCCTCTAACAAGCTAGGACTTAACAGTCTTTGTAAGCCTTTAACAGGGCAGACCATGATTCATGGTCAAACTATTGTAACCTTAATAAAATACACTTTATTGCTATAGTAGTGAATATTTGTGGGTTTCATCCCCACCCTAGTTTTACCTTCTCATTTGGAGGGTTTCTTATATCTAGTGTTAAGTGTGTGTGTGTATTTGATTACATGTTTACATGATTGATGCATATACTTTATATGTTATTTTAATTTATTATGCATGTGATCTATGAAAGGTGAAAGTTTATGGGTCCAAGTTTAAACTCCTAATTCACCCCCCACCCTCTCTCAAAATTTTACTCCTTTCCCACTTGTAATTCCAACAATTGGTATCAAAGCTAAGTTCTCAGAAGAAGAAGCTTTGCAGCTTAGAGGAAAGATCTTGAAATGGAAGTGTACAAGTTGGGAAAGTGATGCAGAGCATCATGGAAAACCATAAATTTTTTAGGATAATTTTGATCCAAATTCAAGTTCTTCATCAAATTGAATACAATTCCAAATCCAGCATATGATCACCACATATTCATCAACACATTCTCATATTAGAGGCATTTCTTCTTTACCTAAATCACATAGCCATAACGAAGTATAACCAAAGATATAAAACAATTATAATTTTACATCCATATCTTATTCATGAAATATGAATCATTTAAATCTTTTTTCTATCCATTGCTTGCAGAAAAAGAGTTGTCCAACTATGAAATTTGTTGTATTATGGTCATGAAAATACAATCATAAACAATCATTCATAACTCTCAAAATATTGATAAAAAATCCAATCGATCTAGTAAAGTTGTAGAAATAATAGATATAGAAAATTTATCTAAGTTATAGGAAGATCCAATGGTTAAATAAAAAGTTATGACAATTCTTCCAAAATTGGTCGTTGTGAATCAAGGTTTTGGGCAATTACAAACAGTTTTCACCAAAACCCTCACAACTTTCTCAAAATTGCATAAAATCAATTCAAAAAAAAAGAAATGGGAAGATTATTCACTATTCTACAATATCATAATATAAATACACTTTTTTCCAAACTATACATGTGCATACAAGGCCTAGAAACAAGAGGGAAAACTTTCAAGAGAGCAAAACAATAGATTGAACAATAAAAATATGATACCAAAATGCTTCCAATTCTTCCCAATCCTTCTCCAACTTTACATAATGCCTATGAATGACCATTATGTAGGTTTTTATAGCCTTTAAGTCTTCATATGGAAGTTACAACTAGTTAACTTCCTCTTATGACCATATAACTTCCTATTTTGTCTTGTTTTACAACTTTTGAAAGTTGCATTTTACAACTTTTAAAAAAACTTCAAAAAAACCATCCAAACATATCATAAAGGAAATTTAATGGCCTTTTACATAATTCTTACCCTTCCATGGGTTATTTTGATATATTTTACTTCATTTATCTATTAGGGCCTTGATAAGCAACTTTAACAACTTGTTGCAATTACATTACATATTTTGGCATAATGAATCAATGTGACCTTAAACATATCCAAATGACCTTATAGATCATAAATAAACCAAAAAAAATTCATTTTTTTTCATATTTGAAACTTTGACCTTTTTTAGCTTAGGTTCTTCTACACCATACTCCCAAGCTTGAAAAGTTTCCAAGTCCCTTGGAAACATGGATGAGATAACTTACAAGAAAATTAGACAAAAAATTTCTTCTTCAACTTTTTCTTCATTTGTTTCTTTGCCTCCTTTTATTTTTTTCTTCTTTGTCTTCCTAATACCTTTGGTGTACCATGTCTTCAAACTAAGACTCTCATCAATGGAGTTCATATGGATACCTCCAAGGTGCATCTCTCATCTGAAGTCCACTCCTCCATGTTGCTACAAACACCTACTTGTGTCCTTTACCTGGGAGCCCTCTCTTGCCTCTCTCCCCAGTCTCTTGGTGACACACAAGACCATCTCCTATGGCCTTTGGTAGACCTTCATGTCCACCTATCTACAATGAGTTAACCTACACCTGCAACCAAGTAACTTCACGACAAGGATCAAATACCAAATCTCTAAGGTCCTGGTGTGGATTGCCTACCTTAGCGCTCTACCCACACACTCAAGATCTTCAAGCTCTGATACCATTTTGATGTAGAGCATCATGGAACACCATAAAATTTCTAGGATCATGTTGATCCAAATTAAAGTTCTTCATCAAATTGAATACAATTCCAAATGCAGCATATGATCACCACATATTCATCAACACATTCTCATATTAGAGGCATTTCTTCTTTACCCAAATCACATAACCATTACCAAGTATAACCAAAGATATAAAACCATTATACTTTTATATCCATATCTTATTCATGAAATATGAATCATTTAAATCTTTTGTCTATCTATTTCTTGCAGAAGGAAACAAAGAGTTGTCCAACTATGGAATTTGTTGTATTCTGGTCATGAAAATACAATCATAAACAATCATTCATAACTCTCAAAATATTGATAAACAATCCAATCACTCTAGTCAAGTTTTAGAAATGATAGATATAGAAAATTTCTCCAAGTTATAGGAAGATCCAACTATCAAATAAAAATTTATGATGATTCTTCCAAAACTAATCGTTGTGAATCAGGGTTTTGGGCAGTTACAAACAATTTTCACCAAAACCCCTATAACTTTCTCAAAATTGCATAAAATCAATTAAAAAAAAAAGGAATGGGAAGTTTATTCACTGTTATACAATATCATAATATAAATACACTTGTTTCTAGACTTTACATGTGCATACAAGGCCTAGAAACAAGAGGGAAAACTTTCAAGAGAGCAAAACAATAGATTGAACAATAAAAATATGATACCAAAATGCTTCCAATTCTTCCCAATCCTTCTCCAACTTTAAATTATGACTATGAATGACCATTATGGAGGCTTTTATAGGCTTTAATTCTTCATATGGAAGTTACAACTACTTAACTTCCTCTTATGGTCATATAACTTCCTATTTTGTCTTTTTTTCTAACTTTTGAAAGTTGCATTTTACAAATTTTACAAAATTTTGCAAAAACCATCCAAACATATCACAAAGGACATTTTATGGCCTTTTACATAATTCTTACCCTTCTATGGAGTATTTTGACATATTTTACTTCATTTATCTATGAGGGCCTTGATAAGCAACTTTAACAGCTTGTTGTGATTACATTACATATTTTGGCATAATGACTCAATGTGGCCTTAAACATATCCAAATGATCTCATAGATCATAAAAAAATAAAAAAATAAAAAAATCATATTTGAAACTTTGACCTTCTGTAGCTTAGGTACTCCTACACCAAAAAGACTATTGCGAACCAGGAGATTGAAATGCATCTTATACTACATCAATTAAATGAAGCTAGAGATGCTTTGAAGAGTTTCCTAAAGAGAATGAAAGAGATTGCTATAGTAGAAAATAACACACAATACAAAGAGATAGACACCACCAAGCTATTTGTAGATGGAAACTCTAGCAAATTTAATGCAACAATTATAGAACTAATGGAAAATAATAGAGCACAAGCTGAGGAAATCAGAAATCTCAAGCTAGAACAAGAATCTCAAGCCATGATGCTATGTGAGGTAACATAACAGAAGAAGAAAGCCATGGAAGATAAGGCCATGATTGAAGAAGACAAAAGAATTATGGCAAACATATTGGAAGAAAAGTCAACAAAGCTAACCAAGATCTCCAACATGCAATTGGACACTCTATAAGTCAAATGAAAAATTCCAACTATGAATTGAATGTTAAGGACATTGAGATAACCACATTGAAGTTGCAGAATGAACAATTGCAAAACGACCTGAAAAGAGAAAAAAAATTCGCTGAAAGTTTCAACAAGTCAAATGAAGCCATCAAATACTTTGAAAAATTACTAAAATCCCCAAAGATCCAACAATGATGTAGCAAGATTAGGCTACACAAGCATTGAAGAAGGAGAATCATCAAAAGTTGCTGAAGAAAGGAACATCAAAGGTAAGAACTCCAAGCCTACTTGTTACTTTTGTGGTAAGAAAGGACATATTGCTAATGTGTGTAGGAGCAAGAATAGAAATTTGGATGCTAAGCCTAAGAACATGACTCATTGTCATAAATACAACAAATAAGATCATCATGCACATGAATGCAAAACCATAACCATGCATGCACCAAGATTTGAAGGATACTACTACAATTGTTAGAAGTATGGACATAGAGATTTTGAGTGCAGATCCAAATCCATGTGGACATCAGACAGGTCAATAAAGGTAAGAAACAATAGAAACTTTTATAATTTGGATCACAACACAAGATATAGCTATCATTATTGTCAAGAATATGGACATATCCCTAAGAACTGCATTAGGACACACTTCAGTGGTAACTAAAAAAGGTGGTTGAGTCAAACCACATGCTTTAGCTATTTGAAGACTAGTCACATTAGTAAGCATTGTCCAACTAAGTCAAAGGCACCAAGTTATGAATTTGATAAAGTCAAAGGCAAGGTAGATGTTGAACACATCAAGAATGAGATGAACAAGACATGGAAGAAGAAAGATGGCTGCAATAAATCAAATGGAGAAGGGATCACTTCACCCAATGGGTCAGGTGATCACACCTCATCAAACTAGGCAAACAAGAGGTATGTGGGACTAATAATCAAATGTAATATCACACATCAGTTCCAAAGGAAATAGTATTAAAAGAATATATTAGCCTGAATAAAGATGAAAGATGTTGTTGAAAATGCAAGTTGAAACCTTAAGTTTTTCATGTTGTTGGTGAGCATGAAATGTTCTATGTGTATGTCAAGTAGAATACTATCTAGTGTAGAGTTGCCAGACTATCTAGTTGATGTCGGGTCTATAGTAGCTACCGAGTGATGGTAATATTAGTGGATGCCAAATGATTCTAAAATCAATTTAATATTGAGTTTATAGCTATACAAGCACTAAGCATTAAATGCAAGGGTTTTTGAAGGGTATATGGTTGTTTTTCACTCATTTCTCATACTTTTAAATTTGAGCTCGAGCAAATATAGTAGAAGGTGATTCAGAAGCTTGTTTGAATTGATTGCAAAGATCTCAACGATGACTTTACACTAGTTCTACAAGATTTTCAAGGTATTTATCACAAGTCAAGCTACGTAGATTTAATTTGCACAAACCCTAGTTTGATAGAATAGTATCTAGCTCAAGAAATATAGAAGGGAAGGAGGTTTTGAATGTCCAACTAGTTATTAATAAAGTAAAACAACCAATTTTCAAGGCCATCTCTAACACAACGTATAAATAGGATCCCTCTGGTGCATTATCCATGATCCCACCAAAAGTTATTATGGTACAAGATGTTAGGAAATGTTACAATTGAAAAATAGGAGGAATAGGAGACATGGAAATCAGAGAAGCCTATGATAGACTATGTGAAAATGGTGCTTTGAAAGAAGAATTCATAATCATCGAAAGGAAGGGTTTGACTCATTCCCTAGACTTCCCTACTATTTTCAAGATTGAATGGATTAGAATTGTCTTAAGTTGAATACATGATTGATCCCTATGGCTGGAAGGAGGACCAATAAAGATTACCAAATGAATAATCCATAGGGTTACTAATTTCCCAACCCTAGATCAGCCCAAGATTCTGCAAAGTGACTCTGAAGAGGTAATAGAGAAGAATACAAAAGAAAAATGGAATAAAAGAGGAATGACAATAAACACTATAACTGATCCTCTGATAAAATTTTCTATTAGGGTAATCTCACACAAATTCAATCAATCTAGTTGATTGTATAGTGTACCTTGTATTGTAGTAGATGTTGGCTACAAGATTGTGAAGAAAGATCATACATTTGATCTGGTAGAACTCAAGCTACAACAACTGATGGAGAACCTTGGAGCTATAAGGAAAACCAAAAGTGCACAATGAAAATTTGATTTAATACTTATTTGCATATTATTTTTATGTACAAAATACATTCCCCTCTTTTGGTACAATTGGATGGAATACCAATAGGTCAATTGTAGATTAGATAAATGAGTATATTGAACAGATGGGAGAAAATTTTGAGGCATTAATGACTAGATACTTTAAGGACTAAAGTCAATGAAGTAAAGGATGAGGATACCTATTTCACTAGTTGAGCAATATGAAAATGATATATTGATGTGGACACAACAGGAAAGGGAAAATTGTATTAACTGTGTAAATATGCTATTACATTCAGTATAGAGGAAATAGACTTCAAAACATGCCCTAAGGGCTGAAATGTCCCTTTACTGATTTTGTATGATATTTCAAGCCTCTAATCAGATCTTTAAGATCAAACAACCAATCTTTCAAAGATCCACCAATTTCTCAATAAACCCCAAATCGGGTATGCCGAAAATAGTGCCAAAATCTTCACAGCTTCACATATTATTAGTAAATCTGAAAGTAGATATTTTTATAGAAATTTCAGCAGCATAACAGCCTACAAAATGATATTTTCAGATCTTTATAACATTTACACAACAGCTCCCAAACGGAGGATAAAAATAATGCTCATCGGGCTCCCGAAAACAACATAGAATAGCCCGGAAACACCACAAAAACACTAATAATCTATCACAGAAGTATAATCATGACCAAATAAATATATTCAGCTCTATTTTAACATCTAAAAGTCTGAAATACAGCAACAACCCAAACTGATATGAAATACTCAACCGGAAACACCAAACTCTTACAAAAAACACACCCGAAAAAACCACAAATCTGCACTATTCAGCACAAAGGCAAACTCTGCATGAGCATGCACATGGAATGGCTTCAAACTCCCATCCTTAGCCTTCCTAAAAACTTGCAAACTCCCGTTCTTGGGTCTCCTTCTCTACAGGTTTGGCAGCCTCTGAAGAATAACAAAGAAATGAGCAAAAATCAAGTTCTGAAATGAGCCCAAAATGCCTCCAAACCCCTTAAAAGAGGGCATAACCCTAATTCACATCCAAGAGGGGTTAATAAAACATATTTTAATAATAATTTCCATTTATTAGTCCATTAGCTTCCAAAGATTATCCCCTTTTTTTCAAAACTTCACCTTTTTGGGCCTGCCTGCCTTAGCAAAGATTATTATTTTTAATTATTTGAAAAGGGGACATGAAAAGGGCTTACAACAGTAATAATCTGGAGATAATTTCTCCTTTTAGTACCTCCTCTCAAACTCCACTCCGAACTGCCTTTTACAATACCAGAAATGTTCTTAACTAGACCTCGGAGGGTTAAGGATTAGGTATACATTCTAGAAATGCTAGTAGGCATCCACTGACCAAATAGAAGGCTCTAGAAGCCACATTAGAAGTCGGCACAAAATTAGAAGAATCTAGAAATGATAATCAAACTTTCGGGAGGCATAACTTTTGAACCATAGCTTCGATTGACGAACCGTTTACATTTTTGGAAAGCTCTCGAAGCACTCTATAGCCCTATGAACTAGCTTTGCTCGTCCCCCATTTTTTGGCCCTTTTTGAGGTCATTTAATGCCCCTAACCTGACTTTGAAGCATTCTTAGGAGGTCTCCAAAAATCAAAAAATTGCAATAACTTTCAAACTGTGGGGCCTTTTGACCTGATTCTTTTTCTGGAATGCTCTAAATTACAATTACATTCATCTGGCCAATTTACACCTTCTAGTTCACCAAAATGATGGCTCAATTACACAATCCTATTTTTTTGGCATTTACACATATCCCAAGGTGATTAAAAAATCTAACCCAGAACACTGATAGTGGAACTGTGAGAGTTGGAACCTTTATTTGACCCAAATGGGTATCCAGAAATGAAAACACATGAAATAGAAACTAAGTCTAAGTACATTTTTTGGTTGACACAAGATTGCCCGTATACCTCTAGATGCTCCTGCATCAGACACCTAGGGTAGATTGAAAAGTGACCTTGTCACTTTATGAATGGTAGAGGAAATCCCAAATGGGAAACCTCAGCTATTGAAATCCAAGTTGAGTCCTCTATCGGCCGTCCTTTCCACTTGACCAAATACTCTTCATACTTTCTATTTCTGGTACTCCTATCAGCACGACTATCCAAAATCTCCTCTATCTCCTCCTTCTTAGAAGTAGGAATTGGACATGGCTTTAACATCAACTCCTCATCTACACCATCATCATGATACTCTGTTAAGTCTACAATGTTGAAAATAGGAGAAATGTCGATTCCATCTGGCAACTCCACCTCATATGCATTTCCTGAGTCATGTTTCTGCAAAATTTTGCAGGGGCTAAATTTCTTCATCTTCAACTTGTTGTAAGTACCGACTGGAAAACTTTCTTTTCTTAAGTGTACCATGAATAGATCCCCTACTTGGAATTCCTTATGTCTTCTCCTTTGATCAGCCCTAGCTTTATACTCTTGATTCATCTTGGTAATGTGTGCCTAGACCTCCTCATGTAGACGCTTGATATGTTTAGCAAATTCTTCAGCTTTAGCACTTGTCCTCTCCCCTTGCTCTATCTTCCTCAACTCTGGTGCAATCCTTGGGCTACTTCCATATACAATTTGGAATGGTGATTTTTCAGTACTCTTATTTATAGAGTTATTGTAAGAAAACTCTGCTTGTGGTAGAATCAAATCCCACCCCTTGGGCTTATCCCCAACTAAACATCTCAACAAATTTCCCAGACTTCTGTTTGGTCATTAGTCTGTGGGTGATGTGTGGAAATGAATTTCAAGTCTGTTCTCAACTTCTTCCACAATGTTCTCCAAAAATACCCCACAAATTTTGTATCTCTATCAAAAACTATACTCCTTGGGAGACCATGTAGTCTCACCACCTCTCTGAAAAAAAAGTTTGCAATATGGATAACATCATGACTTTTGTGGCATGGAATGAAATGTGCCATTTTGGAGAACCTATCAACCACCACAAATACTAAGTCATTACCCTTTTGTGTCCTTGGAAATCCAAGAAAAAAATCCATACTTATGTCCTCCCATGGCTTTGATGGAACAAGCAATGGCTGATATAGTCCAGTATTGTGACTAAATCCCTTGGCAACTTTACAAATCTGACAACTCTGTACAAACTTCTTCACATCTTGTGAAATCTGAGACCAAAAATAATGTTCTCTAAGAATGGCAATGGTCTTATCTCAACCAAAATGTCCTGCCATCCCTCCACTATGTTTCTCTTTAATCAGATTTTCCCTCATGGAACTCCTTGGAATGCATAATTGACTGCCCTTGAATAACATACTATCCAGAATCAAATAGTCTAACAAAATCAGGATCCTTAGGGTACAGATTATTGAGTTCATCAAACCCAACTACTTCAACCTACATGATTGTAAGCAACAACTATCTCCTACTTAGTGCATCTACAACCCTGTTAGATTTTCCACTTCTATGCTTCAACACAAATGTATAGCTCTACAAGAACTCACCCACTTCATATGCCTCTGATTCAATTTACCTTGGCTATTTAGGTACTGTAATGCCTGGTGATCAGTATATAAAAAAAATTCCTTTAGCAATAAATAATGCCTCCATTTCTTTAAGGCCTGAACTATTGCATAGAACTCTTGATCATAAACAGAATACTTCTTTTTCGCATCATTCAATTTTTCACTAAAATATGCAATAGGCTTACCTTCTTGGCTTAATACAACCCCAATAGCACTACCACTAGCATCACAATCCACCTGGAACACCTATCTCAAATCTGGAAGTGCCAACACAGGTTGTTCTGTCACCTTCTTCTTCAACATTTCAAAACTTCTCGCAGCTACTGCAGTCCATTTGAACTCTTTTTTGTCCCCTCTTATTGTGTCAGTCAGGGGTGCACATATGCCATTGAAATTCTTAATGAACTTTCTGTAAAAACTAACCAGACCATGAAATGATCTTACCTCAGTAGCAAACCTTGGAGTAGGCCATTCCAAGATGGCTTTTACCTTCTCTGGATCCATTTTAAGACCTTCAGGTGATATAACAAACCCCAAGTAAACTAACTCCCTTTTTGCAAAGATACACTTCTTCAGATTAATTAACAGTTTCTCTTCCCTTAACCTTTCAAGGACACTACGAATATGCAATAAATGTTCTTCCCATGTCTTGCTGAAAATTAAAATATCATCCAAAAGAAGAAGAGGAAGAAGATGAAGAGGATGAAGAAGAAGATCAAGAACAAACACAAGGACCTCTTGCATTAACCAAAGGCATGGGAGAGGATAAGGAAGAAGAAGAAATAGAAGTTTTTAAGGAAGAAGAAGCCGATGAAGCACCAACACATGTCAAGTCAAAGAAGAGAAAGGCTATGGCACAACCTGTGACTAAGGCAAAGAAAATTGCAAAGCCAAGCCCAGCCAAGCCAACAACACCTACTGCCAGAGCCAACACACATGCCACAACACAAAAGGCTAAGGAGAAGATTAAGGCTACATAAGAAGGAGGCCAAGTGGAGAAGAAATAGAGAAGAAAGTATGTTGCATAACCTGACTCGGATAAAGAAAAGACTAAATTAGATGATTTGAGTCAATTCAAACTAGTAAGTCACAAACCACTTTCTGATATTGAAAATGTGTGTGAAAATGTTAGAAATAATGCAGATTTGTCTGGATTTAAACATATTAATTTTGAAAAAGTTGAGAAACAAGAAAAAAAATTAGTAGAAGATACCCTATATGCAATGATGTCTAAATTTAAGACTATGCCATTTGAATTTGCTAACTCGGTGCCTAAGAAATTATATGATTTGGTTGAGCAAAAATGGCATTATTGTTTAAATTTGGAAAAAAAAATAAGGGAAGCTACATTGGCCCAAGTAATGCTAGAACTAACAAAAGGGTAGATGCTAAGGCTACTAAGAAATATGGAGTTAGGTTTACACCTAGGTATAGAGCCTTCAGTATACTTCAAAACAACATTGAAGATGTGGTAAAAAAGTCTACCCAAATATGGAAATTAATCTAAGGGTTGACCATTGTAAAACAAGGAGAAGCTGACCCTTTTTTAGGGTAAAAGTGATGATAAAGATGAAAATGAAAAATAGGAAGATAAAAATAAAAATAAAATAGTTGTGGAAGAAACACAAAAGCAAGATGATTAAACGGCTACAGTTGAACAACAACAAGATGAACAAAGTGTGCAAGACACACAAGTGTTAAATGTCAGTCCCCACATGACATAGTCAAGTCAACATAAACTATTATTGTCAAGGATGTTCTTGATGCATTAGCTCAAAACATCAATCCACTGATTACTGATGACTTGAAGAATGTATTGGACCAATCTACACTACATGCTAAGTTATGCGATAATCCAGTCTCGATGAGTGTAGATGAGCACCAAAAGGTAGTAACTGACATCACAAGGGACCAAGTGAATCCACAAGAACCACCTTCTACCATCCCTTGAATTACTCAAGTGCAATATTTATTTCAAACTATAGTTGATAGAACCTCTAAGGTTGATACACTTGTGAAATTTGTTACTCTTGAGAAGAAGTAGGAAGAGGAAAAAGATACAAATGGACAATAGGAAGTAGGATAGACAATTTCATTTGTACCTAAAGCACAAGAAAAAAAGTGTTATTCATGTCATTGTATTAGACAAGAGCCAATCTAAAGAAGGTGAACAAACACCTAAGGTAAAGGAACAAGAAGCCGTCCAGGCACTAGTAACACTACCAACATCTGGCACTTCTCCTACAAAAGTTCTTCAAAAGCTAAGCACGAAAGCTATACCATTGCAGATCTCAGTGCCAAGCTCAAGCTCTTCAAAAGCTGAAAAGCTAATTCACTATGGTGATATCACTCTTGATGAAGAGATTATTATTAAACAGTTTGATTATGATACAATGACCTTAGATCATATAAGCATTTTACAACAAGCTTTAGAGAAGAAGAAAGATCAAGAAATGCTTAGGAAAGAATATATGCAAAAGCAAGCACTGCAAGAAATTAAAGACATCTTTTTAGATGCATTCAACTTGCCTACTCCTAAAGAAACAAATTCACTATTAGAAAAATTGTTAGACATAGTGGAAAAGGTCAATAATGAAGACATTGATACAAGTGCCAAACTTTTAGAGTGGTCAGAAAAGGAATTCCAGAGTAAGGTCAATGAGAAGATATCTAGTGACATAGCACTAACTCAAGTTACATTAATAACAAAGGTTGAGGATATGAATAAGGTACTTGAGAAAAAATTCTCATTGTACACCAAATCGTGTGACCCTACACTCTTCACCCAAGAGACTAGACATCATATTCTAAGCCTGGAGAGAAATCTCTATATATTAGGTACAAGGTTACCTCAAAACCTAGCTCAGAGCGAAAAGAATTTTAATACATTGCTTCAAAAACAAAGTCAATTAGCTAAGTTAATAGCAGAAGAGGCTAACATAAAATCCAAATTGACAAATATATAGGCATCTCTCACCCCTCATATGGAGATACTACACAAGGAGCTAGGCTATGCAAAAACTTTGCTAAAGAAAGACCCCAATCATTTTTAGACAAACACACTATCCGTGTATAGCCCATTTGACATAAGTGTCAAAAAGGGGGAGATAGAATATAAGGGGGATAATATCTTATGGAGAGATAGATAAAAAGGGGGAGATAGCAAAAAGGATGAGAATATCCTATGAGGAGGAATAAAGAAAGGGGGAGTTATAAATTTTGAGGTATATAGGTTATTGCAAAATTTTGAAAATTTTGAAGTTTTGTATATAAGCTGAGTCATGGATATGTTATACTCGAGAAGATTAGATTGATTATGTATATTTAAGTGTTTTTGACACTAATGTCAAAGGGGGAGATTGTTGATCTCAGATTGGTTTTGAAAATTGAGTGTCAACACACTTAAGTCATTTACTTAGTTCATGCCAAACTAGTAATGCATGTTGAGTACAACATGGAAATATTAGACCATGCCAAGTTGCAATAAGTGCCGAGTCACTCATGTGCTAAGAAAATGGACCATGTCAAGTGATTCAAGTGCTAAGTAAATAATATATGCCAAGTAGTTCAAGTGCTAAGTCAGAATAGTGTATGTTGAGCATTAAAGACTACATATGTTGAGTAACATAGATTGGACATATTTGTTTGTTATGGCACAAACAACTATGTAAAATATTTTTCAGCCAACCTAAGTATAGATTACAATTTTTTAAAGATAAGGATGAATCTATATGTAGATTCCCTATGTATTACATGCAGCCAATAAAAACGGGAAGGTTTAAGTGGCAAAATGGATGAATTTCAACCGTAGATTCATACCTAACCCTAAGCCACCTTAGTCTTCTTAAGGAGGACAAAGCCCTAAGTTTTTAATGATGTTGAGAGCATTTCAAAAGGGTGAATGATCAAATTGGAGGAGCGAACAAGATAGCTTGTAAAGCATTCAAGGTGACTTAGCAATAAGAGTGAATTGTAGAATCAGTTAAGTGAAGAACACAGGATAGAAGATACAACATTGATACATCAGATTGTGAAGGATTAATCAAAGATTGAATAGAGATGATCTATTATGAGGCAAGCAAGTGCCAACCATAAGATCTATGTAGAGACATTTCGACAAGTGATTTTAGTTCAATATCTTAATAGAGTAATCTTAACAGGCTGTATGAAATCCTTTAACAAGGTGCTTACTTAATTGTAAGTTGAAGTCCTCTAACAAGGTACACTTCTAATAGGGTGTTGAAATCCTCTAATAAGGTGGGACTTAATAGTCTTTGTAAGCCTTTAACAGGGTAGGCCTTTCATAGGGCAAATCATGATTCATGGTCAAACCATTGTAACCTTAATTGGACACACTTTATTGCTATAGTAGTGAAGATTTGTGGGTGTCATCCACACCCTAGTTTTACCTTCTCATTTGGAGAATTTATGGGTAATCATATTTAGTGTTAAGTGTGTGTGTTTGATTACATGTTTACATGATTGATGCATATGCTTTATATGTTATTTCAATTTATTATGCATGTGATGTATGAAAGGTGAAATTTTATAAGTCCAAGTTTAAACTCCTGATTCAACCCCCCCACTCCCCCCCCCCCCCCCCCCCCCCCACCCCTCCTCCCCTCTAGAAGTTTACTCCTTTCCCACTTGTAATTCCAACAAATTTTTAAATGTAAAACACCATAAAAAAATTCAACATATGTTTGACACTAGGATTTAACATGGAAACCCAATTTGGGAAAAACCACTAGAAATTTGTCAACACTCTTTTAGTCTTTTGAAGTGAGCTCTATTAGGAGCTAACCTTGTTAAAGGTGACCTAGTTAGAGGATTTAATCACCTTATTAGGAGTGGCCTAGTCAAAGAACTTTAGAGCATTCCATTAGAATGTCACCTTGTGAAAGGATTTACACCAACTCTTAAGTCCTTAATGACTATTAGGTCAATGTTTGATTAAAAGGATTTAAACAAAAATGGTTTATAGACTAGAAATAAAATATCAAGGTTTGATTTTTATGATTACAACTCACTTTGTAGTTTTAGATCTATGTTCAATTCATGTGTTTATTCTCTGATAAGCCTTTCTTGTCACCTTTGTCCTTGATTTTCTTGGCAATCCTTCAAGCATTCACCCTTCTCTTCACAAAAAAATTAAGCCTTGTGCTTAGATATGATTATCAACCTCAGAAAATTTGTTTTATCTTACTAGAAATACACACAAATTCTTTTCTTTATTATCTTCTTCACATATCTCATTTGTGCTTATCCTAAAGTTCATCTCTATACCTCCTTAAATAGCTAATTATGGTCCTTTTCCATTTTTGCAATCATCGTAGATCTTAAGGTTCGTGATTTGATTCATCAAGTTCATTGTATCTATTCATCTTCCTTCTTTTCTAGAAACTTCTTGTTGAATTCATCCATTAGGTATCTTTTATCTAATCCTCTCCTTGAATTAAATGTTCCAACTCATCAATCCTTATATTCAACATACTTTCCATATCCCAAAAAATCAATTGAGTCAGCTAGAAATCACAATTTCTCATACCTATTCAAAATATTGTCACTTGACCATTACTAATTTATAACACTCAGTCACCACTAAATTTCATGGTCACTATAGAACTTCTAGCTCAACATCAATACTAATGCTCTGTAAACATCAAATTTTCTTAGCACTTACTATGGCTTGATTGGCACTGACATCACTCTATATAGTCTTAAAAATTCCTTGATCTTTTACTCTATTGCTCAGTCAAGTCTTACACAAGTGACCTATCTTGGCTTTCACTATCAAGACTTGAACACCACCATGATTTAAACAATCACTTTGTTTTGTCAAAGTCTAAATAATAAAATGTCCATTGTAGTTTCCTTTTCATAACTCAACCTTTTCTTTAAGCGATTTTTTAATGAGAAACTTCTCAAATCCTCTTCATCAATCAAATATATATGACATTTGGATTAGATTGTAACACTCATCAGTAAATTTGACATCAATGATGATACAACAATTGTTCCAGTTGCAGTTTATGGCAATCGCCCTCTTTAGCATTGATGGAAACACCTCAAATATGTTTCTTTATATGAATACAATCTCCCTCTTTGTTACCATGCAATCAAAAATAGTTCACTTCCAATATCCTTAGTTTCATTCTTATTCTCATCTATGCAATCTTAGAAACTCCCTCCAAGTTCTGAGTTCAAACATCCTCTTGTAAAGATACTCTCCAATTCTATTCAAATCTATCCCTCTTACATTATGTCTCTCTCAAATCTCTTTTGTATCTCTCCCTCTTTAGTAATTCTCTCCCTCTTTGACAACAATGCTAAAGACTCTCTTTTTTGGCTTCATTTTATGCATACATCTTGATTATGTAGAAAATTACATGTCTAGCTAAATTCTATCATTTATTTATGATTGATATGTTATGTTGTTCTCCTTCTTCTTCTTTACTTGACTACCTTAGGAACCTCCTAAAGTATAACTATTTTCATCAATGTGTAAGGTATTTTGATTAGTACATTTGATGCAATACACCATTTCTTCTTAAGTTTCTTTTTTTAGGGGAATCACCCCTAGTTTACCTCTAAGATGTTCATGAACATATGTAGGTAAGGCTTTAGTTAATATGTCAACAATTTGTTCTTTGGTGTGTACATATTCTAACTTCACTTCTTTGTCTTGAACTATTTCTCTCAAGTAGTGATACTTGATTGCAATCTGATTTATTTTAGTGTACATCACTAGATTCTTTGATATGTTGATAGCACCTATGTTATCACAATAGATAACCACTAGATCTATAATTTCTTCTTTCATTTAGTAATTTCTTGATTCACATAATGTTTGAATAGTTCACTACAGCTGCCACATACTTGGTATTAGATATTGATTGGGAAATATAGTTTTATTTCTTACTTGTCCATGAAACCAATCTCTTTCTTAGAAAGAATGCACATTGACTAGTTCTTTTTTTCCATCAATATTTCCTTCCCAATCAGAGTTAGTGAATACTTTTAGTTCAAATATATCATTTCTCTTGTAATACAATCCATAATCTTCTGTACCTTTTAGCTATCTGAATATCCTTTTCACTACCATCAAATGATTCTCCAAGGATTTTTTGAAAATCTAGTAACTATCCCAATAACTAATGCAATATCAAGTCTTCTATGAACAACATATTGCAATTTTCCAATCATTGATCTATATAGTGTTCGGTTCACATCGACAGATTCATTAGTTTTAGATAACTTATGTCTTGTAGACATAGGTGTGCTCACTCATCTTGATTCTTTTGTTCCAAAAGTTTTTAGTTTCTCCTTGATATGTTTGGACCGAGTAATGAAAATGCCATAGTTCATTTGATATACTTCCAAGCCAACAAAGAATTTGATTTCACAAAAAATTGGCATTTCAAATTTATTCATTTCATCAGCAAATGATTTTCATAATGCTTATTTTCCTCCAAATATAATGTCATCAATGGAAAGTTTAGATAGAAGTACTTCATTTTTCTCACTAGTATTCAAGTATAGATTACCATCATTTGTCCTTTCAAAGCCAATCTTCACTAAGTAATTATGTAATCTTTTATACCATGCTCTTGAAGCTCATTTGAATCCATATAGAGCTTTGTTTAGTTTACATACCATGTTCTCCTTGTCTCCCACAAATCCTCCAAGTTGTTCTATGTACACTTCTTCCTCAAGTATACCATTCATAAATGTGAATTTGACATACATATGATATACCTTAAAAAATTTGTAGGCTAAATATGCAAGAAGAGTTTTGACTCCTTCTAGTCTTGCTACAAGAGAAAAATTTTCTCCATGGTCAACTTCTTCTCCTTGAGCATATCCTTAGCATACCAATCTTTCCTTGTTCCTTGTAACTTCACCTTTTTCATTTAGCTTATTCATGAAAACCCATTTTGTTCCAATTACATTTTTTTCTTTTGTTCTAGGTACTAGGGTCCAAGTATTGTTCTTCTCAGTTTCTTCAATTTCTTCATTCATTTCCTAGATCTAATCTTCATTGTCTAGAGCATCCTTTACTAATTTGGGCTTAAATTCACAAAGTAAGCATATATCATTTTCTAGGTCTCTTTCTTGTCATAACAGTAGATTCTACATCTCTAATGATTTTTTTAGGCTTATGATGTCTTCTTACATACTTGGCTAGCACGGGTGGTCTCCTTCCTTGTTCTTCAATAGGTTCATCTTGAAAAATAATCTCAAGCCCATTATCTTTTTCTAGTTCAAGTTTTGGTTCTAATTTTACATGATTGAAATTATCTATCTAATGGTTGGCATTTCCAATCTATGGCTTGGCATCTTTTTCCTATTACTCAACACTAACTATCTACTTCTCGGTAACTTATTGTTGTACTTTGTCATTTCCTGTAATTTTTTAGGAAACTACAGCTTGGTTTTCTTATTTTGTAGGAGAGTTGGGAGCACCATCATACACATATATGAATGTACCATAATCTTTAGGTTCATTCTTACATTGAATATCATTTCTTTCTGCAAATTCATCAACTTTCACATTTTCACTTTCCACAACTTTTTTAGTGTTAGTGTTTAAACACTTGTAAGCTTTACTCTTGGTGGAATATCCTAGGAATATATCTTCATCACTATTTGCATCAAGTTTTCCATTCCTATTAGCTTTGAATATATATCATTTTCTTCCAAATATTTTGAAATATTTTACATTAGGAGCATATCCAAACCATAGTTCAAAAGGTGTAACATTTGTACTTTTCTTGACCTATACTTTGTTTAAGGTATAGACAAGAGCATTGATAGCTTCTCTCCAATACTTTTATGATACAATATTCTCCATCATCAATGTTCTATCATTGTCTATTATTGATTTGTTTCTCCTTTCAGCAATGCCATTCTGAGGAGGGGTTCCTGGTGTTGACATATGTCTTTTAATTCCTCTGTCATTGTAGAATGTGTTGAACTCATTAGAAATGAATTCACCACCTCTATCATATCTCAAACACTTCAGACTCTTCCTTGTTTCTTTTTCAACTCTAGCAAAATACCACTTAAATAACTAAAAAACATCAGATTTATCTTTGAGAAACATCACAACCATCATCCTAGAGTAGTCATCAACAAATAGAATGAAATAGTTATGTCCATAATAGCTTTGAACATCAATAGTTCCACACAGCTCAATATGAACCAATTCCAAAATATCACTAGATGTGTATGTTTTGCTCTTGAAACTACTTTGTCATTTCTCTCAATTGACATTGTTTACACATAGCATTATCAGGCTTCTTTAGTTTTGGAAACCCTCTTACTTTCTTCATTTTACTTATGTTCACCAATTTTTCAAAGTTTACATGACATAATCTCTTGTGCCATAACCAAACATCTTCTTATTGTGCAAACAAACATGTCTCATTAGATAAATCTAGATAGAACAAGTTACCTTTTTTCTAATCACCACTTTCAATTAGCTTACCATCAACATCATATATCTTTCCCTTTCTATGATATAATTAAACTATGTACACTGATTTTTTTAACTATGAAACACTCAATATATTATAGTTAAGTCCTTCCACCCAGTAAAAATTGTGACACTTGATTTTGTCAGTCAATTGAATTATACCTTTACTTTTCAAAACACATGGAATATCATTACAAAATTTGACATAGCCACCGTTGTATGGTCCAATGTCCTCAAATTTATTTCTATCACCAATCATATGATTAGAGCATCCACTATCAATTATCCATCTATCACTTTTGTTCACATATGAGATTGAAGCAATTTTCTCGTCTTCATTAGAATCTTCTTTCTTAGCAACATAAAAAAATTCATCATCATTACTTTCAAATTTAATGTCAATTTCTTCTTCAACAATATAACAATATTTCTTACCTTTTTCATCCTTGTTCTTCTTGTAGTCTTGTTCATCTCTCCTTCCTTTGTACTTTCTTTCATTCCTCTCATCCTTGTCTTCTCTGTCAAGACATCTTGCAGGTATATGACCAAACTTGGTGCATGAAAACAAATAATAGGTAATTTACCTTTGTATTTACCTCTATCTCTTCCAAATATTTTTGAAATAAGTGCTTCAAGATTATCAAGCTCATCATCAGAAGTGTCACTGTCACTCTTCACATATTGTCATTTTCTTTTACTAAGAAGAAATTGTGACTTAAAAGTATATTCAACAATAGTAGGTGCGTAGTTATCAAAATTAGACATCTCAAAAGTAGTAAGTCTACCAATTGCACCTTCCAAAGTTAAATTGTTACTTGGAGTATGTTGGCCTGATTTTCTGCTTACCTAAAAGATTTTGAAATATCTTGTGAAATTAAGGAAGAAAGTATTTTTGATGCTTAGGGTTTTTGAAAATTTTTCATTCCCCATAAAAATCCCTAATTATTATTGTCATAATGTCTTTTGTGCCCTAGGTTCTTAAAAATGGCTTTGCATTATTCATATTTTCAAAATGTGTGAGAAGGTTTTTAAATAAATTCCTAGAATACCTTAGAAAACCCTTATGTTATGAAGTTTCATGTAGCCATTTTAAATAGTTTCGCGAATATCCTTTTAACCCAGAGCATAATTTCTTTTTAACTATAGGTCTACCTTGGGTTAGTTCACATAGTGTTCCTTTGAAAATATTAACCCAAGGAGAGTTATGTTCTTGATCATTAGATCTTGGCAAATCAATGATGGGTGTGTCCCCACATTCTGAAGTTGCACAAAGTTTAGACAAAGCGGGGATGTGACCTTGTGGCACCTATCCCAGTAGCCCCTCTTTCTCTTCAGATTCCAAGTAGTGATTGTGCATGTGTCTGAGTCATCGATTAGATAAAGACCAATGACTGTCATTATGTCACTAATGAAAGATGCACAATGAATAACTATAGTGACATAATGACAATTTTCCATGTTGAGGTTGGTGGTACCTTTTTTAGCTTTGGGCCACAAATGAAATGATGTCAGAGTGATTTTGTTCGAGGGAAAGTTTCTGATTAGTCAAAGGTACTAATGTGGATATCAAATAGATGCATTTTCTCAGCCATTAAATGATCAAGAATCTAGGGCTATCACTTGCCCACATTCTGAAGATGTTCAGAGATTAAATAGCCTTATAGTTGGCTCTAGTGTCTGAATAGGTGCATTGAATATGTAAGTCACTTGTCCCTAGGTGCATGTTTTCTTATCACTAGTTATTCAAAATCTATTAATTTAGAATCCAAAAAAATGGCGACTCCACTGGGGAGATGATGGAAAATAAGGCTTGTTAAAAGGACAAGAATCTCTAGTGTGAATTGAATATTTCTGTCCTATTTTTCAGAATGGTTTTTCCCATTTGAGTCACACAAAAAATAGCAAATCTACTAGGGAGTATTGAATCTAAAAGGTGATTCAATATGGTTAGAAGAAAGGCATGTACAAAGTTTATTATCGACAACAAGGTCATGTTGAGTTTTCATGTCCCCTAGTAATGTTTTGTCAAGAATGAACAAGGTTGTTCTCTTTTTCAAGTTTGTAAATATCGAAAAGTGGTTTGATGATTTGCTTCTTTCCTACAATCGAAGGTCTAGTTTAGATTTTGTCAAGTGAAAAATTATGTTTTATTTCTCACATATGTGAGTGGTGACTTTGTATCTCTGTACTAGTTGTTCCTAGTTGATTTCATGTTATATTTTGAAGGAATTTTAGTTTGTATGGGTAAATCTAATGCTTTTGATAGTTTCTTGGAGAAGAAGTATTTCTTGATAGTGTTTAGTGTTGTATTGCTTCTACTATGTACAAGAAGTTTGAATGTTAGAAAGGGAATCACAGTTGTGATTTCATTGTCCTCTTCAAGGAGTGACAACTCTACAAAGTTTTCATCAATGGTGTGAGAGAGAAACATGATTTACACCCATGCCAGATCAACAGAGAAAAGTTTTGCAGCAACAATAAAAGGTATTTTGCTTTTGATGAGTTTTCTTTTTCATGAAATGTCAAATGTTTAAATCAATGCCCCATTTAGTGTTTTTTAGCACTAAGAAAAGAGGTAAAAAAATTATTTCAAAATGGAGTCAATTCTCAGATTTGAGGCTAGTTTTCCAAGATCTAAAAATTTAGAAACTATGATTAATAACATTGCTATGCTGAATAAGAAAATCCACATTAGGATTGTCAACTTCATAAGAATTATGATAGGGAGTACTTAGGGTCTAAATGTTGAGAAAGTTTATATAAAATTTAATCCAATAATCAACATGATGTCTTTTCATTCTAGACCTAAGGAATCTTCCCTACCTAGCATTTTCCTAGACATTCTAGTGCTTGATTCAGTCAATTGTCTAGCACCTATAAGATTAAAAGAGCTTTTACAAGCTAAAAGATTCATTAAGAAGATGGAAAGTGATAATAATAGAGTTCATACTATATCTTCTAATGATGAAAATGGGTGTGTTGAAAGTCAAGGTAGTAATGAATATAGTGAATCCATATACCATGAAAATCTGGCTTTCGAGTGTGAAGATGTGGATTCAGATGTTACTGAATCAAATGATTGTAGTCAGCATGAGGAAAATGGATATGAAAGTGAAAATGAGTCTTGTGACAGTGTATATGAAGTTGAAGAAGTGTATAACAGTAGTAGAGGTAGTTCTTTCCATGATGAGAATGAATACTGTGATGATTTTGATTTTTTAGATTTTCCTACTAATGTTTCTACTGTTGCAAGTTCTTCATGTCATCCAGATGATAATCACAACTAGGAGAAGATTTGTGAGACAATCTTCTTGAGCCCTGATGAAATTTTAGCTTTGTTGGCTCATGATTTTGAAAAGTATGTAAGTACTTCTAAGGATGCTCATATCCCTTATGATGTTTCTTTATCTAGTCAAGTCACTTCCCCAATATTTGATGTGGAAAGAGATATAAAACTAAAACAAACTTTGTCAAATTTTGGAGGTGTACATGATAGTACCTCAATTGTCTTTGCACATGATGCCTTGTTAGATGCAAGAGATATTAGTGAGGACAAGTTTCATACTATCTCAGATTCTTCTCATTTTGGTGTTGTTGCAATCAGTTTTGATGCTTCAAGTGGTGAAGAATAAAATAATCAAGACTATAATTCTGATTTTGGTTTTCCTTTATCTACTAATAAATATTATAATGATAAATTCAAGGTTCCTTCTGACATTTTGTTAGATGAAGACTATGATTTTAATCAACATATTTTGTGTCAACAATTTCAAGATAATTTTTCAAATTTGGTGACTGGCCAACTTTTTCAGTGTGAAGGAGTTTTAGTAAATGACAGATCTGATTGGACAAGTAGCATGTCTACAAGTAGGTAGGGATCAAATTTCACATACCCTTCACACCAGATTACACAAGGTGAGTTGCAATTTCTTGAGATGTTCAACTTTGTAAACAAAGTAGAATATGAGCACTTTGTGTTTCCAATTGATAGTATGCATGAGCCTTCTCAGTTTGATTGTTATAGTCAAGGGCATTCTAATATGCATTTTCATAGTGAGCAAGATGAGGAGAATGATTTAAATTTTTACATGCACTATGAGAATATTTGTGTTTCACCAACTAACCTAATTGATAGTTCTAATGTGTTTGGTGAAACAAGTGAAAATAATACTTATATTTTACCATAGAGAAGTGTAAATGAAAATCATGTTTTTGACAGAGGTAAAAAAAATTGAAAAGTTTTGGTGGCTTACACCATCATCTTGTATAGTTAGATTAGGTTTCCCTATTTTCAATAAGTTGTTTGAGAGAGAACTTTTGAGTGGTCTTCTTCTCCCAAAAATTTTAAATCCTTGTCATACCCACAAGGGGCATGCATCCCTAGAAAGAGTCTCTATTGGCTTGATTTTAGACTTACCCAAAAGATTCTGAAATATCTTATGAAAATCAGGAAGAAAGTATTTTTTATGCTTCAGGCTTTTGAATTTTTTTTATTCCCCATAAAATCCCCAATTATTGTTGCCATAATGTCCTTTGTGCCCTATTTTCCTAAAAATGGCTTTGCATTATTTGTAATTTAAAAATGCATGAGAAGGTTTATAAATAAAGCTCTATAATACCTTTGAAAAACCTTTTGTTATAAAGCTTCGTACAACCATTTTAAATATTTTCATGATTATCCTTTTAATGACAACATAACTAATTTTAACTATAAGTCTACCTTGGGTCAATTCACATAGTGTTTATTTGAAAATCTTAACCCAAGGAGAGTTATGTTCTTGATCGTTAGATCTTGGTAGATCAACGATGGGCATATCCCTATATTCTAAAGTTGCACAAAGTTTAGAAAAAGCGGGGATGTGACCTTGTGACACCTATCCCAGTGGGCCCTTCTTTCTCTTCGATTTCCAAGTAATGATTGTGCATGCTTCTAAGCCATCGATCAGATGAAGATCAATGAATGTCATTATGTTGCTAATGAAAGATGCATGATAATAACTATAGTGACATAATGACAATCTACCATGTGGAGGTTGGTGGGATTTTTTCTAGCTTTGGGCTACAAATGAAATAATATCAGAGTGAGCTAGTTCAAGGGCAAGTTTCTGATTGGTTAGAGGTACTGATGTGGATATCCAACAAATGCATTTTCTCAACCATTAGATGATCAAGAAAATAGGGCTATCGCTTGCCCACATTTTGAAGATGTTTGGAGATTAAATAGCCTTATAGTTGGCCCTAGTGTCTAAATTGATGCATTGAATATGGGAGTCAGCTACCCCTAGGTGCATGTGTTCTTATCACTAGGTTATTCAAAAGCTATTAATTTAGAAGCCAACAAAGTACATCTCAACTCTTGTATTGTAGAAACCTTGATGACATATATAGGAAGTAGACTTATCAATACCTTTCTTATCACTATTTCATCTTTAATCTCTCCATCTATACCTTGAATAGCATTGACAACTTCCTTGATTCTTGTGCAATACTACATTATTTTCTCACCTTCCATCATTCTCATTTCATAAATTTTTCCTCTCAAGCTCTCTAATTTGGCTCTCAAAACATTGTCATCTCCTTCATATATGGTCTTCAGTTTATACCACTTTTTTTTTTTTCCCTATCACATTCTTTTATATCATCAAACTTGACATAGCTTAGGTTGAAGAAATCTCTAACATTTCTTGATTGTGTTCTTTCTTCTCTTTCATTTATTGAGTAGTCAAAGGAATAGTCATTATCTATTGGCATTATCTTGTATTTGTCATTAGTGACAACACTTATTTGATTCTAAATGCTTACTGAGCTCATCACTTGGTCTACAATTTATATTGAGCATTCAGTGGTTACCTTGTGAGTTCAGCAGTTAAGCAGTTCTCACCAAGTATTCCTAAAGCTACCAAGTGAATGGGAAATTTAGTAGTGTATAGCAAGATTACAATGTTCACCAAACAGATAGTGGTTATTGAGCTTCACAGTGTCTACCGAGTTATCAGTTTGTGTGATATGAAGTCAGTTTCTATCGAGTGACACTATATCTATCGAGTCTCTAATGGTTACCAAGTTATAAGCTATGTTATGTGATTAGTATGGACCATGCTTCTACTTCTACCAAGTGCATGACAATGTCAAGTAATGCAGTGGATACCGAGTATCAAAAGGTCACCAAGTTAGCTTGAAGAGCATGAGTTTTCTACTGTTTGGCCGACTCAGTAATATTTTGTTTTCTTGTGTTTTAGCTAACCTTGCAATTTTAATTATTGAAATGATATATATGTAATGTATTTTATCATTTACAATAAGAAGATAAAAATCATGTTAAGGAATGGATATGTAATGTTTGAAAAGAGTGAATACGAATCAGCAATAGAATAGAGTATTTAGCAAGGTCATTAAGGAGCAGCAAGGACATATCAGTCACAAGAGGTGATATGTACTTCAAGATCTATTATGAAATTAAGTTTTAGGTTAGATCTACCATTTCATCCTAACAAGTGAATCAGTTTTCCACATCCTTTAATAGGGTAGACTTAAAAATCTTTGTATAAACCTCCTAAGAGAGTGCATACTTCATTGTATGTTTGTAAAACCTCTAACAAGGTGGACCTAGTAGTCCAAATTGATCTTAACAAGCCAGATCAATAGAAGTGATCAATGTAAGCCCTAACAAGCCAAATTTTTATTGTATTAGTGAAGTTTTGTGGGTATCATCCCCACCCCAGTTTTACTTTCTATTTGGAAAGGTTTCTGGCTCGCCAAAATACTATGTTCATATGTTATGAATGTTTATATTTTCTCATGCATGCAGTAGATTAGAAGAATGAATGGTGAAGGATTTACATGAGTTTAGTTCATACCAAGCAAGGTTAGCCATAGACTCAATTGAGCTAGGTCATGAGAAGTAAAGTTTTGTGTGATCACCAAGTCACAAGTTTTTACCGATCTAGTGAGTGGATGACAGTCTGTCATGCACTATGTCAGTATGGTACCTAGCATTAATGGAAAATTTTCATCAAAAAGGGTAGAATTTGACTCCATTTTTCATTGTGTCTTCAGTATTCTCAGAGCAAAGAGATTTCTAGGTGCACACAAGCAATTCCAAGCGATTTCGAGCGAATTTGTAGCTAAAGAATTTGTTTGAAATTTTCTTTCACTTACTAAGCAGCGATGGCATCCGGAAGCACCAGTAGCAGCAAGGCAAAGAAGGTTTTAGAAATTTTGGTCAAGGGTGTGGAATGGAAAGCACTGAATTTCAAGCTAGTTCCAACAATTACAGAGGCACTTGACCCAAATGGTGCGCAATCCCAAATACCACCAAAGGTACTATTAATTAATGATATCCACACTCATTTTAAGTGTTCAATTTAGGAAATAGGAACCCTAGAAATGGATAGTGCTTTAGAGGAAATGTGTGTTGATAGCTCATTGAAACCTGAGCACAAGCATCTTGAAACAAAAAGGTTGACCCATATCTCACACCTACCAAGGAGTTTTTAGATAAAATGGATTAGGTATATTCTTAGTCACGTACACAATGGCCAATTATGGTTAGAACAGCCTGTGTATATAACCAAAAAGATGATTCACAAGATTATTGGCCTTCCCATGCCAAGCAAAGAAAAATCTACAAGAACCCTAGATTGGGATGAACTCCAGAAGAAAATCCTAGCCAAGTGGGAGGATAGAGGTTTGAAAATTAGCATCGTTTCTGATGTGGAGTTGAGGTTTGGCATTCATGTAATTGCCCACAAGATTTAAATCTCTATTCATTTGAATAATGTGTCATGTGAGGCAGTGGACTTAACATTTAAAGTTGTGAAGAAAAACATGAAATTTGACCTGTCAGAGTTACTACTGAAATAATTAAAAAAGAATATGGACAACATCTGAACATCAAAGAAAAACCCTTGTAAATTTGGTTCTTTGTTGATGTGTATGTTCTTCTATGTGCAAAAATTCTTTCCATCTAAAGGTTCTATTGTGTGGAGAAAGGATGTTCCCATTTTATATCAAATAAATGAGTTTATTACAGAAATGGGTGTAAATTTTGACAAGATAATGGACAATTATTTTGAAGATTTTAAGGAAAGAATGAACAACAAGTTCAAGATTCCTCCTAAACTTGGTGAGGATTATAAAGATGATGTGTGTTTTATGGTAGACTTTGATAGAGTATACATTCAAGCAGTCAAGCCCCGAGTTGCATGGGTAAAACCTCTTCCTTATGAGGTCAATATTGATGAAATTAGAGACATCATTGAAGCATTAGTAAATGAGCCTGAAAACCCTAAGCAACTAGTTTTTGGCACCTATGATGAGGCAAAAGCCAAAATTGAACTAGAAATCAAGATACCTCAAGCGATCAACAAAGGCAAAAGGAAAATAGTAAAGATGAAAGCTACCACTGGTCCTCTAATGCTTACCAAGGGAAAAGGAGAAGATGAAGAAGAAGAAGAAGAAGAAGGTGAAGAGAGAGAATCAGAGAAGGAGGCAAAGCCAGCTAAGAAGAAAGGGAGTGTTATCATTTCTAAACCTCCAAAGACCTCCACAGTTGTTTTCACTAGGAGAGGCAAAGGCAAAGGCAAAGGTGAAGTTATGTTTAGCAAGCCCCCACTTAGCTTCTAGGAAAGGCTAAAATAGATGGAAGAAGGAATTGGCATCACAAAATTCAAGGCCCTAACGTTTGAAACAAGGACTGATTCCAATAAGGTGCGAATTGAGGAACTAGTGCTCACCAAAATGGGAAAGTGGAAGTATTCCCCAAACCAAATTGCTCCCAAATCTCAAAAGAGTTGTTAGTAAGATTGCAGCCAAGATGAGAGTTAGTTGCACAAATAGCCAAGGATATTTATGAACAATCCTTGAAGACATTATTTCCTAACCTTACTGATGCAGAAGTAAAGGCAGCCATGGAAAATAATGAAGGTAAAATGATGATCAAATTCCACACATGTTTGATTTTAATCAAAGAAATTGGTCATGTTGTAAGAGATGCAAAAAACATGTGGAGAAACATCTATCATCTGCATAAGCCTAGAGATGATCTAGTTGAGATCAAGGATGATGATAGTGATAGTAATGATGAAGAAGATGATAACACTCCATGTGCTACTATTGATGTTGAAGACTATCAGGCACTAAGGGTTGATGATGAAGAGAAAGAGGAAGAAGCTGATGAGGAAGACAAGGAAGAAAATGAAGAAGATGATCCAATGAAAATTGCAGCAGAAGTCATGACTTCCCTTCTTCACTCTCCACCTAAGCCAACAACATCATCAGGGTTGGAGTTAGCTTCAGCAAGAATGATTGCAACTACATCAAAAATATCATCTGCACCTGCTAACTCATAGCTCCAAGTATCTTCAATGGAAGTGTCAGTTACTTCATCTACTGAGCTACAACCCTCTTCATTAGCTCTCAAGCAATCTACTTTAGTAGTATGCACAGCTACTAGTTCACAAATTGTGTCAACTTTTTCTGCTCCTTGTTCAATAAGTTTGCTAGTTTGTTCTACAATTGTGTCTACTACAGCTTTAATTGCACCAATTTTTGTTCCAATCAGTTCTTCTTCAATTGTAAATATTCTAGTTTGTACATTACCTATTAGTACATCATTTTTGGGAAGCACATCAATTTTGGATACAATTGGTACTTCTTTCAACTTTCCTTTAGTTGGACCCATTCAAGTCTTTTTTCCTAGTCCAGCTACTTCAACTATTGTTTCTATTTCTAAGTCCAACGAAGTAAGCATAGAAGTAAAACCAAAGACTCCTCTAAAAATTTTGCTTACTGGGAAAAAAATTGATGAAGACATAGATTTGGACAAAGAAATTGTTATTCCAAAGATAGATCTAGACACTGCCATAGCTAACAAAATGAGATTAGTTAGACAACTTTTAGAGCAAAAAGCAAGGCAGAAGCATCTTAGAGAAGAGAGAGACAGAGAATTTACTATAATTGAGAATGCCAAAAATATAATTACTGAGGCTATAGGTGTTGATGTTGACTCCTCTCAACACATTTTGTTACAATTAGACGAGGCTGTGAATAAGTTCAATGAGGACACTTCTGGCCAAGAGAAGCTCATTGAAAAGTTAGAGAAGAAATTTGACAATAAGGTGCTTGAGTACATTGTAGTAAACCAAGTATAATTATCTACAATTTTGAGCAACCTTGATCAATCCTTCACAAATGTAACATCACATCACTTTTTGGAAAGCTTTGTGATGTTATCAAGTACACCAAGGATATAAAGGAAAAATTGAATAAGATTGATGTAGACATGCATGCTAGTGCTCAAAGGTTATAGCTTGACCCGAGTTCAAGCTCATCACATCACATGAAGGTGAAATTTTTGTCACAAATGCAGGCAGAGTTACTCAGAGAGGAAGCCAAGATCAGGTCTACATTGATTGACATCCAAAATATGATCCTTCTAGTTATGGACCCAATGCAAAAAAATATTGCATATTCAAAAACATTGGTCCAAGATAACAATTTTTTAGTAGCAGATCATATGATTAAACTTTTTGCAGAAGTTCAAGTGGCCCTCTCCACTTGCAAAATTTTGCAAGATAATTGGGATAAGACATTGGCTCTTATTCTCAAAGTACACTTTGAATTTCTTTCACATTTTCATGTCTCTATTTGAATATATTGTATATACCCTTTGGCAATATTGTCAAAAGGGGGGAGTATGAGATGAACAAGGGGAGAGAACAGGGGGAGTAAAGAGACTTGTGGAGAAATCAAGGGAGAAAATAGATTGATATATGTATAGATAAAAGCTATGTATATATTATGCCATATGTATGGGGGAGATATGTAAGATATGTATATATAGCACCTTTACAAAGATCAAATTTGAAAAATCAAAATCAATATGTTAGTGTACATAAGTTTTGGCTCATAAGTGTTTTTGTCATTAATGCCAAAGGGGGAGATTGTTGGCATTATATTGTATTTGTCATTAGCGACAACACTTATTCGATTTTGAATGCTTACTAAGCTCATCACTCAGTCTACAGTTAGTACCGAGCATTCAGTGGTTACCTTGTAATTTCAATAGTTAAGCAGTTCTCATTGAGTATTCCTAAAGCTACCAAGTGAATGGGCAGTTTAGTAGTGTATACCAAGCTTATAGTGTTCACTGAATAGATAGTGTTTACTGAGCTTCACAATGTCTACCGAGTTATCAGTTTGTGTGATATGAAGTTAGTTTCTACCAAGTGATAGATGTGTAGTATTTACTGAGTGACACTATATCTACTAAGTCTTTAATGGTTAACGAGTTCCAAGCTACGTTGTGTGATTAGTATGGACCATGATTCTACTTCTATCAAGTACATGATGATGCTGAGTAATGCAGTGGATGTTGAGTATCAAAAGGTCACCAAGTCAGCTTGAAGAGCCCAAGTTTTCTACTATTTGGCCAACTCAGTAATATTTTGTTTAGTTGTGTTTTAGCTGACCTTGCAATTGTAATTATTGAAATGGTATATATGTAATGTATTGTATCATTTGCAATAAGAAGATAAAAAGTATGGTAAGGAATGGATATGTAATGCTTGAAAAGAGTGAATGCAAATCAGTAGTAGAACAGAGTATTCAGCAAGGTCATTAAGGAGTAGCAAGGACATATCAGTCATAAGAGGTGATTTGTACTTCATGATCTATTATGCAATTAAGTTGTAAGTCAAATCTATTGTTTCATCCTAACAGGTGAATCAGTTTTCCAAATCCTTTAATAGGGTAGACTTAACAGTCTTTGTATAAATCTCCTAACAGAGTGCATACTTCATTGTATGTTTGTAAAACCTCTAACTAGGTGGACCTAGCAGTCCAAATTTCTCTTAACAGGGTAGATCATTAGAAGTGATCAATGTAAGCCCTAATAGGCCAACTTTTTACTGTAGTAGTGAAGTTTTGTGGGTATCATCCCCACCCCAGTTTTACTTTCTATTTGGAAGGTTTCTTGGTCACCAAAATACTGTGTTCATGTGTTATGAATGTTTATCTTTTCTCATGCATGCAGTAGATTAGAAGAATGAATGGTGAAGGATTTATATTTCTAAGTGTTGAATTGATTTAAAGTTTTTGAGGTTACTAATTCACCCCTCCCCTCTCAGTAACCTAGCTAGTCTTGATTATTTCCAACAATTATCTTCACATATTCATTATCCACAAAGTTTATTGTTGCATCGCTAATATTGGATATGTGTAGCCTCATCAATGTTTGTCATGTGGGAAAGTTCTCCTTGTTTAGCTTTGGTACCTCCCTTTTGTGAGTCATGATCTTTAAGTACCTGCAAACTTCTCTTTATAAGCAACAAGTTCTTTGATACCAATTTTTAGAATATTTAGAATAACTAAGATAGGGGGGTGAATCAATTACTCAAGGTCCATAAGTATCATTTGAACAATCAAACATTTAACATTATCTATTGTGCCTAACTTGTTATAACTCTATCTCTATTGTAATCTAAATAAAAATGTTAACTAGTAGTTCACAATCCTAAGATTTCAAAAAAAATTGAATGTAAACATTTTAATATAAAACACCATAAAAATATTCAACACAAGTTTGACACTAGAATTTAATGTGGAAACCCAATTTGGGAAAAACTACCAACAATATATCTCCACTTTTTCACTCTTTTGAAGTGAGCCCTATTTGTAGCCAACCCTATTAAAGGTTACAATACACATTGTTAAATGTGACTAGGTTAGAGGATTTAATCACCCTATTAGGAGTGGCCTTGTCAAAGGACTTTAGATCACTCTATAATAATATCACCTTGCCAAAAGATTTACACAGACTATTAATTCCTTAATGACTATTAGGTAAACCTTTGATTAAAAGAATTTCAATACAATTTGTTTATAGCGATTACAAAGAAAAAAGTAGGGTTTGATCTGTATGATTAAAACTTACTTGCAGTTTTAGATCTTTGTTCAGTTAATGTGTTGATTCTTTGATAAGCCTTCCTTGTCACCTATGTCCATGATTTTCTTAGAAACCCTTTTGCATTCACCCTTCTCTTCACAACAAACTTAAGCCTTTTGCATAGATCTTCTTATCAATCTCTACAGCTTTATTCCATCTTATTGGAAACATGCATAGATTCTCTACTCTTTTCTCTTCTTCACATATCTCATTCATCCTCATCCTAAAGTTCATATATGTACCTCCTTTAATAGTTAATTCCTTTCCTTTTTTCATTTTCACAAGCAGCATAGATCTTAGGGTTCATGATTTGATTCATCAAGTTCATTGTATATGTTCATCTTCCTTCTTTTCTAGAAACTTCTTATAGAATTCATCCATTAGGTATCTTTTACCTAATCCTCTCCTTGAATTAAATGATCCAACTCATCAATCCTTATCTTCAATACACTTTTCATATCCCAAGAAATCAACTGAGTCAAATGAAAATCATGAGTTCTCATATGCATTCAAAATACTATCACTCGACCATTACTAAGTTCTAACACTTGATCATCACTAAATGTTTTGGTTTCTATGGAACTTCTAGCTCGGCATCAATATTGTATGCTTAGTCAATATTGATGCTTGGTCAACAATTAATTTTCTTGGCACTTACTCTCGCTCAGTTGACACTAACATCACTTGGCATGTCTTCAAAATTCCTTGATCTTTTACTTTATTGCTTGGTCAGGTCTTATATAAGTGATCTATCTTGGTTTGCACTATCAAGACTTGAACATCAACATGATTAAACAATCACTTTATTTGTCAAATTTTAACTAATCAAATGTCCATTGCAGTTTCCTTTTCATAATTCAACCTTTTTTGTAGGTGATTTTTTAATGAGAAACTTCTCAAATCCTCTTGATCAATCAAATAGATGTGATATTTAGATCAGATAGCAACATGTCTCATCAGTATATTTGACATCAATTACAATACAAAAATTGTTCCAATCATAGTTTCCAAAACTACATATCCAACTTCAACTGTATATTGAGAAATGTAGTTCATCTTATTTCTTGTCCATGAAATTAGTCTCTTTCTTAGAAAGAATATACCTCCACTTGTTCTTTTTATATCATCAACATTTCCTACCCAATCTAAGTCATTGAATACCTTTAGTTCAAACTGGTCATTCTTCTTGTAATACAACCCATAGTATTTTGTTACTTTTAGATATCTTAGGATCCTTTTCACCGTCATCATGTGATTCTCCTTAGGACTTGCAAAAAATCTTGCAACTATCCCAACTACTAATGCAATATCAAGTCTATTGTGAATGCATATTTTAATTTTCCAATCATTGATCTGTATAATGTCTGGTTCACATTAGTAGAATCATCATTCTTAGATAACTTGTGTCTAGTGGACATAGGTGTACTAATTGGTCTTGAATATTCCATTCCAAAGGTTTTCAAAATCTCCTTGATGTATTTGGATTGAGTAATGAAGATACCTTGCTTCATTTGATATACTTGTAATCCAACAATGAATTTGATCTCACAAATGATTTGCAAAATTCTTCCTTTCCTCCAAATATGATATCATCAAAAAAAATTTTAGATAGCAATACCTCATTTTTGTTTACCAGTCTTCAAGAATAGATTATTGTTATCATTAGTTCTTGAAAATCCAATCTTCACCAAATAATTGTGTAGTCTTTCATACTATGCTCTAGGAGCTTGTTTAAAACCATACAAACATTAATGCAGCTTACAGACCATATATAAGAGGAATATGCAAGTAGTGTTCTAACTCCTTCTAGTCTTGCAATAGGGTAAAATTTTTCCTCATAGTTAATAAATTCTTCTTGTGCATATCCTTTGCACACTACTCTAACCTTGTTGTTTGGAACTTCACCTTTTTCATTTAGTTTTTTCTTGAATACCCATTTTGTTCCAATAACATTTTTGTCTTTAGGTCTAGGTACCAGTGTCCATGTTTTTTTATTATCAATCTATTCAATTTCTTCATTCATTGTTTGTATCTAGTCTTCATTCTTTAATTTATCTTTCACTAATTTGGGCGCAAACTCACTAAGTAAGCATATCTCACTTTTGAGTCTCTTTCTTGTCATAACACCAAATTCTTTGTCTTCAATGATTTTCTTAGGTACATGATGTCTTCTCACATATTTTTCTAGTATAAGTTCTTTTATTCTTCAATATTCTATAGGTTTGTCTTGAAAATTGATTTCAAGCTCATTTTCTCTCTCTTTTTTAGGTTCTTGTTCAATTTTTGCTTGCTTGAAATTATCTTGTTGATCTATGTTCCTTTTGTGTGTGACTTGGCATCATTTTTTTGTTGCTTGACACTGACTATCTATTGCTTGACAAATGACTATTACAACTTGACATTGTTAGAGTATATAGTCCACCAATATAACTGAGAGGGGGCGTGAATCAGTTATCCAACTATTATCACAATTATCAACCTTATTATAACTTAACCATATGAGAAATATAATCATAAACCACAACAACATACTCATACACAATAACACCAAATATGTTATTTAGGGAAACCCTTGATTGGAGGGAAAACCCTAGTGAGGATGATACCCACAAGATGATGTACTAATATAAATATTCCTTGTTAGAGGATGGACCTTATGAGGAGTCTATGAAAATATTTAGTACATATCAATACATATTAGGAGACTTTAAATCCCTATTAGGAGATTCCAACCCTATTAGGAGTTGTGTCAAACCTATTAGGAGTTGTGCCAACCCTGTTAGGAGTTGTGCCAACCCTATTAGGATTTGTAGAAGGCAAATGAACCCACTATCCAAATAGATTCATGGAAAGACCAATAAACCCACTATCCAAATGATCTTTGTATTATTTGTTGTAGAATAATAAAATTGCACTATACTACTCCTTCCTCTTTCTCTGTCTTGTTAATTGGACCTCTGCTCCTTCTCATCTCAATACTAGATTATAAAATTCACATCCAATAATCCCTTGGATCACTTACATTCACCAAGAACTCTGCTCCTTTTCACACTTCCTTGATTACTTTGCATTTAATACATTGATCACACTTCTTTTGAAACAAGGAAAACATATTTACTTTATATTGTGTTTGTTGGAATGTTGTAGAATAACTGAGAGTGGGGGTGAATAAGTTATCCAAGGTCCAAACGTACAAATAAAACTTTTCAGTGATGCAACTTATTTTTATGCATCCATTGACCATTCAATTTCTTGAACATATGCATATTGTTGTCCTATGTCAAAATAAATTTGTAGAAATGTAAACATGCAATACCCAAAAATTAATCACACATTTCACACAATGATTTTAAGTGGAAACCCAATTTTCAAAAAACCAATAGTAACATGCTACCAAATTTTCACTCTTCTGATTCATTGAATGACCACCAAGAAAGAAGTAAATGTTTTAGAAGCAGTTGGAGATGTTAAGGATCTTTCGGTGGGAAGTAGTTGAAGATATACATGACTAAAGATAGTAGAAGACAAACAAAATGAAATTAAAGACTCCTATGTTAAGTTCCACGTGCAAAACTTTGCAATTAATTTCCTATTTTTGTTCAAATGCAAAGAATGTTTTGTAAAGTAACACATAGAAATATCTCTATATTTATTTTCCAATAAGATTTTGAAATTTTTCCTCTCATCTAAAGCTTGTTGCAATCCTTCTCTATTTAAGGATTTCCAAGATGTGGAGTAAGGATTCCAATTTGGTTGAAAAAAAAATTATTATTGTGATACCAGAAGGTTGGTTCCAGTTTGGAAGGTGTTCCATTGTTGTGATACCGCCATCCTCAACATTTTTTCTCTATTATGAACAACATTGTAATTTATTTTAAGCATTTAGATAACACAGTCGTCTATTGTGTATTTTTGGAGTTTTTGCATACATTTCATGTATTGGTTTCAAGAAAATGAAAAAAAAAAGCTTTGTTGAAAGTTTCAATCTGAACCTTGTCTCCTCTTTATGGGTTTGTAATTTTCTGTGATATATGTACAAGGTGCATATTGTCCAATTTTAGCTTGGCTTTGAAGTTGTATGTCATTGTGTATTTTTTTGTTGGGTCAAGGACTTGAGTAAATTGCTTGATATGCATTGATAGAATTGCAATGATCATGGAAGCATTCGATAAGTATGAGTTTCATTTTGGAGATAGATGTATGTTTGCAATGTGAATGGATAGATCTGATATTTGGGTATATGAATATATCTTGGGTATCCTTGTGTATGTTCTAACTTATTTAATACCCAATGGATAAGGGACCAATCAGCTTGGAGATTTCATATTTATTGTTTTTCATACCTTGGTTTTGTTGATAATCAACACATTAATCAAAGTCTTTTCCCTTTTATGTTGAAGAGCTGAAGGGATTTACCCTCACTTAGCTTGTCAAGTTCATAGGTCATATTATTATCTATTTTATGTCTATGTTATTTGAATGAGTATAGAAGATTAGGGGTTTCAATCTACTTTATCTAGATTCGGTGTATGTTTTGGAAATTGGCACCATATGAATGAATCTGAGGTTCATCTGCCTAGGTTTTGCAGAGCCTAGAGAAGAAGGAGTATAGCCTTATAGTTGGCCCCAATGTCTGAATAGGTATATTGAAAATGGGAATTAGCTACCCCTAGATGTATTTGTTCCTATTATTGTGTTATTGAAAATCCATTAATTTAGAAGCCAACAAAATGGTGACTCTGTTGGGCAATGTATTAAATCTGTATGATAGAAAAACCTTAAGAATTTGAAAAAGGATTCAATATGACTCAAAGAAGTGCATGAAACAAGTTGTAGCAGTAAGTTTTCTAATGTGATTTTTAGTTTCTTAGTTAAAAAAACATGCATCCCAGTGGTTACCTTATTCAGAACATCAATAGCTCTGAGAGTTAAGTGTACATTACATTGTTACTAAGAGAGTTTATCTTCAATCAATTTGGTCAGGTGATGTTTTCAAGTGTTGTAAAGTTCAGAGTCAAGAATGAACAAAAGTGTTTGTTCTCTTTTCCAAGTTTGTAAATCTCCAAAAGTGGTTTGATGATTTGCATTTTTCCTATGAATTGAGAGTCTAGTTTAGATTTGTCAATTGAAAAATTATGTAATATTTCTCACAAGTGTGAGTGGCAACTCTATATCTCTACACCAGTTTCCCTAGTTGATTTCATATTTAAAAAAAATTGAAGGACTTTCAGCTTATATGGGTAGATCTAAAGCTTTTGATAGTAGTTATTGGTTCTTGATTGATAGTTTAAGTGTTGTATGCATCTATTGTTCTAAGAATTTGAATCTTAGAGAATGAATCACAATGGTGATTTCATTGTCCTCTTCAAGGAGGTGGAAAATATACATGGTTTTGATAAATGGTGTGAAGAAGTTCAAGTTTACATCCATGCCAAAATCAATAGATTGAGCTTCAGTATCAACACTTAAGGTATTTTGATTTTCATGTGTTCTCTTTTCATGAAAGTCAAGTGTTAGAAATCAATGCCTCTATTTAGTGAATTTTAGCACTAGGAGAAAGAGGTAGATTTTTTCTTTTCAAGATGGAATCATATATCAAATTTGAAGTTAGTTTACCAAGTTATGAAAGTATGCTTGAAGATTGTCGAGATAAAAAAAAGGAACTCTGTAATCAGATTGTTCGATTCATAAGAAATATAGTAAAAAGTATTCATGGCCTAAGATATTATCAAGTTTATATAAAGTTAAAATCAGCACTCATGGAGTTGCATTTTCTTTGAGACATAGGGAATCTTCTTTACCCATTTTTTTCCTAGAAGTCTTTGTGCCTCATTTGGTTGATTTCCAGCACATTTGAAATTTAAAAAGATTTTGAAAGTTGAAGAATACATCAAGAAGATGGATAGTAATTTGTGTAACAATAGAGTTTATCATAAATCTTCTAATGATGTTAGTGAATGTGTTGAAAGTCAGAATTAATGTAATGAATCCATAGATAATAATAACTTGTCTTCCAAGTGTGAAGATATGGATTCTAGATCTAGTGAATCAAATGATTCTAGTTAGCATGAGGAAGATGGATATGTAACTGAAAATAAATCTTGTGACTGTATGTATGAGATTGAAGAAAGTTCTAATAGTGGTATGGACAACTCTTCTTGTGATGGAAATGATGATATACCTAGTGAAGAGGTATTGCACATGGAAGATGAAATATGTTGTAGTGATGATTCTAATGTTTCAGATTTTACTACTAATGTTTTTGCTATTGTAAGTTCTTCATGTCATCTGGATAATATGTTAGAATTCTTTAGAATAACTGAGAGGGGGGGGCGGTGAATCAATTATTCAAGGTCTAAATGCCCTAATAATACTTTTTCTACACTTTTAATAAATCCATACACTTTTCATCCATCCAAACTTAAATCAACCATATTAGTAAGTTACAGTAAATCAACATGTAGAGATGAAACATTCAAGATCAACACATGACATAATGATTTATGTGGAAACCCAATTGGAAAAAACCACTAGTAACATGCTACTTGATTCTCACTCTTCTAAAGTAATGCCCTGTTAAAAGCCTACCCTGTTAAAGGCTTACAACACACTGTTAAATGTGACCTTGTTAGAGGATTTAACCAAACTATTAGGAATGGGCTTGGTTAAAGGACTTTAGAACATTCACTTGGAATGTCACCCTGTTGAAGGATTTATCTCATGGCTATCAAACCAACCTAAGTCCATAGGATTTAAACTAACTGTTACAATTGCTAGAAAGTAACGATAATGGCCTTTTGATCTGATATAACTTACAACATACTTTGCAGATTTCATATCACACTTTCAATTCAATCCTTATGCTTGGCTTTAATCACTTCAACTCTGATTGCTTGTCTTCTTATCAAGCTTCATCTCCTTGATTCTTCTTACTCATCATGCCAATGCATCCATATCTGAGGTCTTCTTATTGAAACAGAGTAACTATGCTCTCTTTCCTCCTTAGCACCTCCTTCAACATTTTATGCTTTCATGCTTGACTGCCTCTCTCTCTTATTTTTCTTCATGGACTTATGACTCCTTAAATAGAAATCTGATTTTTCCTTTGCCGCTCAATTCTTCTTCTCTAATTTTAGGGTTTCAAAATGGAATAGGTAGGATACAATGTATCTACCTCATATCTTGTTCTCATCTAGAAAATTCGTTAGTTGTTTCCTTAAAAAAAATTTACATGGTGTTTTGTGCCACCAGCTCATCGTTCTTAACTTCCATTTAATTTACAAACTTCTAAATAATAACCTTGTCGACTTAGATCTGGCGAATCTTTGATTTTCAAAATAATGTAGCAACTCGGCATTATTGTTTTTACTGGTGCTCGACATCTCTGTGTTACTTAGCACTATTAGTTTTACTGGTGCTTGGCATCTCTGTGTTACTTGGCACTATTAGTTTTACTGGTGCTCAACATCTCTGTGTTACTCGACGCCTATATATGCTTGGCACTTGAAGTTTACTCGACACTTGAAGTTTACTTGGCTTCAACTAGGAATCTGCTTGGCTTCAACTAGCTTGCTCGGCTCTCTCTCTCTAATGAACTTTAGTTAGGCTTTACAGATGTCTTAGCTAAAAACCTTACATCTTAGATATGTTTCAGTGTGCCCATTCTCTATGTCTTATAGTATGTCATCAACACACTTTTTCATCAATGGCTTAGCTGATCCTTGTACTTCATTACAACATCATAACTTCAACCTTTCTCTTGGTGTACTAGTTATATCTTATTGATTGCCTCCTCCTTTTCAATCAACTAATTGATAGTATTTGGATCACTAAAGCAATTGTCATTCCTGCAAATAGCAAGTTTGATGTCAATGACAAAATAATGATTGAGAACATTCTTTATAATTTCCATATATCGTTCCAACAACTTTCCTCATAATCTTTTCAATCATTTCCAACAATCTCCCTCTTTGGCATTGATGGCAAACCAAACTGATCAATTGATCAACTTAGTTACCACCAAGATTGTATACGTTATCTGCTACTTTTCTTTGCTGGCTTCATCTTTACTAGCTGATCTCATATATCTCCCTCTTTCATATATATTTCCCTCTTGCTTTGTATTGATCAGGTTTCACATTTCTCCCTCTTTGACATAAATTCCAAAGATGTAACATCTTTATTATGCAAAATATGAGCTTTTTCTTCTTGTTGTTTTCTCCCTTTGTCACCATGCTTGTGACTGATTTGGAGTTTCTACTCTTGCTATTATCCTCTGCATCATTCTTCTGATATTTCAATGATTCATTGCTAGTGATGCAAGGAAGCTTCCTTGCTGCTTTAAACTGCTTGAGTTAGGGGTATTACCCCCAACTTGCCTCTAAGATATTCATAAGCATCCTTTGGCAATGGTTTGGTGAAGATATCTGCAGTTTGTTCCTTTGTTTGAATGTATTCCAACTTCACTTGTTTGTCTTCTACCAGTTCTCTGACATAATGATACTTGATTGTAATGTGCTTGGTTTTTGCATGCATTACTGGATTTTTGGATATGTTTATAGCACTTGTGTTATCACAAGTTTTTTTACCTCTTCTTTCATTCCTTCCAATAGATGTGTGAGCCACACAATGTTTTTGCAATTGACTATTGCTGCCACATATTCTGACTCTGCAGTGGACTGAGATGTGCATGTTTGTTTCTTGCTAGTCCAGGTAACTAGCCTTTTGCCTAGATATAATGCACCTCCACTTGTGCTTTTTCTATCATCAATGTTGCCTCCCCAATCTGCATATGTATATGCATTGAGCTCAAATTTTCCATTCTTTTTGTAGTATAGACCAAAGTTATCAGTTTCTTTAAGATATCTCATTATTCTTTTTACTGCTATGAGATGATTTTCTTTAGGATTAGCAAAGAATCTAGCCACTATTCCAATTGCTAATGCTATGTCTAGTCTACTATGTACAACATATTTTAGTTTTCCAATCATGAATCTATACATTGTTTGATTGACTTCAGCTGATTCATCATTTTTGGACAGCTTATTTCCTGTTGCCATTGGTGTGCTGACCAATTTGGACTCCTCTAATCCAAATATTTTAAGAATTTCTTTGATGTAATTTGATTGTGTCACAAATATACCATGTTTGAGTTGATGTACTTGCAATCCAACAAAGAATTTGATTTCTCCAAACATAGACATCTCAAATTCATGTTTCATTTTGTCAGCAAAGCCTTTGCAAAGCACTTCCTTTCCACCAAACACTATGTCATCCACAAAGATTTCAGATGCAATAATGTCTTTATCTTCTTCTGCTTTGATGTACATGTTGTTGTTATCATCAGTTCTTTCAAATCCTATTTGTATTAGATACTTGTGAAGTCTCTCATACCATGCTCTAGGTGCTTGTTTCAAACCATAGAGTGCTTTATGTAGCTTACAAACCATATCCCTGTTGTTTTCATCAACAAATCCTTCTGGTTGTTCAATTTAGACTTCTTCTAATATGCCATTTAAAAAAGAAGATTTTACATCCATCTGATAGACTTTAAAATCTTTATATGCAGCATATGCAAGTAAATTTCTTACTCCTTCCATTCTAGCAATAGGGGAAAATGTTTCCCCATAGTCTATTCCTTCTTCTTGAGCATAACCCTTGCATACTAGTCTAGCTTTATTTCTGGTAATCTCACCATTCTCATCTAGCTTGTTTCTGAATACCCACTTGGTGCCAATCACATTCTTATCATTCTTATCAACTAGTCTGGGAACCAAACTCCAGGTTTTGTTCTTCTTTATTTGATCAATCTCTTCTTCCATAGCTTTATACCAGTCATCATCTTGTAATGCACCATATACTGTCTTAGGTTCAGATTTGTTGATTAGATATGATTCATGTCTTAGTTTGTTCCTTGTCATTGGTCTTGCATCTTTGTCACCAATTATCTGTTCAGCAGGGTGATGTCTTTTTACATATTTGGATAATCTTGGTTCTATCCTTGTTTCCATGTTTGATATTTCTGATTCAGGGTCACTATGTACTGAGTTTTCAGATTGTTCTTCATCTCTTTCATATGTACTGACTTCAGAATCAGATTGTGCATTTTTTTCATTCTGCAACTCGGCTTCTGAGTGCAACTCGGCATTCACTAGTTGTGAGTCGACTTAAATTGAAACTTATTGTTGAGTTTCAATTTGATTGACATCATCCTCATTAGTCATTCCTTCATAAGAATACACAAAGGTTCTGTATTCATCCATTCTTTTTGGTTCTTTAGCTTGGACTTATGTATGTTCATCAAATTTTACATTTGCACTTTCCACAATTTTATTAGTGTTAGTATTCAAACACTTGTATGCCTTACTTCTAGTGGAATAACCAAGGAATATGCCTTCATCGCTTTTTGCATCAAATTTTCCATTTCTAGCATCTTTAAGGATAAAACATTTGCAACCAAATACTTTGAAATGTTTTACATTGGGTGAGTGACCATACCATAATTCAAAAGGTGTTGTATTTGTACCCTTCTTGACTTGTACTTGGTTCAGTGTATGAACAACTACACTTACAGCTTCTCTCCAGTATTTTAGAGCAATAATCTTTTCCATCATTTATGTTTTGGCACAGTCAATCATAGATATATTTCTTCTTTCCACAATTCCATTCTGTGGGGAAGTTCTAAGAGCTGACATTTGCCTTTTGATTCCTTTATCATTACAAAATATCTCAAATTCATTTGATGTGAATTCACCACCTCTGTTTGATCTTAGGCATTTCAAGATTTTTCCTGTTTCCTTTTCAACTCTAGCCACATACCACTTAAACATTTGAAAAGCATCAGATTTTTGTTTTAAGAACATAATAGTCATCATCCTGGAATAGTCATCAACAAACAACATTATGTATTTATCTCCTCTATAGCTTTGTACTTCCATTGGACCACATAAGTCAGTATGAACTAGTTCAAGTACTTCTTTGGATGTATAGTTTTTGCTTTTGAAACTTGACTTTATCATCTTTCCTAACTAACATTGTTTGCACATGATATTATCAGGCTTCTTCAATTTTGGTAAACCTCTAACTTTCTTCATTTTACTGATCTTGACCAGATTGTCAAAGTTGACATGACATAATCTTCTATGCCACAACCATTCATCATCAAATTTTGCAATAAAACAAGAAACATCATCCATATCAAGGTAAAACAGATTACTCCTTGTTTGATCTCCTTTTCCTATCAGTTTACCACCAGTATCATAGATTTTTGCAGTTTTGTTTCTAAATTCTACTTTGCATCCTATATTGCCTAACTGTGAGACACTCAACAAATTGTAGTTTAATCCTTCAACATAGTATGCATTATCACATGAAATTTTTTCTGTGAGCTTAATGGAACCTTTTCCTTTGATTTGACATGAAGCATCATTACCAAATCTAACATTATTTTCATCATACTGAGTAAAGTTAACAAACTTACTTTTGTCTCCTATCATGTGATGTGAGCATCCACTATCTATGATCCACCTGTCATTCTTGTTCATACATTTTACCAGTGTTGTAGGCTCTTCTTCATCAAATTGATCCTTCATGGCTACATAAACAACTTCATCATCATTGTCATCAGAATTTTCTTCAACAATATAACACTTCTTACCTTTTTCTTTGTAATCTCTCTTGTCATCATCTCTTCTGAATTTGTTTTTGTTGCCTTCCTTGTAATCCTTTTTCTGTGTACACCTGGCAGCAATATAACCTACTTCATTGCAATTGAAACAAATGATGGGCATCTTACCTTTGAATTTTCCTTTACCTCTATGAAATCTTCTAGCAAGCAATGCTTCCAATTGTTCCACATCTTCCTCGTCAGTGCTACTGTCACTGGATACATACTTCATTTTTCTTCCTTTCTTTGATTTCACCTATTCAGCATCTTTTAGTGATAACTTGGCCTTAAAGGAAAATTTAGCATTCTCTCATCTGTAGTTGTCAAAATTAGATAACTCAAATGCAGTGAGTCTACCTATTATACCTTCAAAACTTAGATTGTTTCCTGGTATACATCTTAGTTCTTGTATTGCTGATACTCTAATAGCATAGATAGGGAGCAAGCTTCTTAAGAACTTACTATTAATAGTATCTTCATCCAGTTGACCACTTAAGCATCTTATTGCACTTACCACTTCTTTTATTCTTGCGCCATACTGAGCAACATTCTCATTTTCGTCCATTTTCATATCATCAAAATTTCCTCTGAGACTTTCTCTTTTTTCTCTTTGTACATTATGATCTCCTCCATAGATGTCTGATAGGGCTTTCCACATTTTGAATGCAGTGCCACATCCTTTGATATCATCAAATTCAGCATAGTTGAGTGCAGAAGCAATCTCCAGCATTGTCTGATTGTGTTCTTGCTTTTTTTTCATGTCTTTTGTAGTAAGAGTACCAGTTGGATCTACATGTTCAGTGACAATTAAATTTTGGGCATAATCTCCTATGGATCCAAGATGTAGCTTCATCAAACTTTTCCATGCAAAAAAGTTGTCTTTGTTGAGCTTGGAAACTTCTCTCTTAGGCATTTAGATCTTTTCTGCTTATAGTTCCTTTAAACTGAATCAATAGTGCTGCTCTGATACCAATTGTTAGAATTCTTTAGAATAACTGAGAGGGGGGACGGGGGGGGTGAATCAGTTATTCAAGGTCCAAATGCCCTAATAATACTTTTTCTACACTTTTAATAAATTCATACACTTTTCATCCATCCAAACTTAAATCAACCATATTAGTAAGTTACAGTAAATCAACATGTAGAGATGAAACATTCAAGATCAACACATGACACAATGATTTACATGGAAACCCAATTTGGGAAAAACCACCAGTAACATGCTACTTGATTCTCACTCTTCTAAAGTGATGCCCTATTAAAGGCTTACAACACACTATTAAATGTGACCTTGTTAGAGGATTTCACCAAACTGTTAGGAATGGGCCTGGTTAAAGGACTTTAGAACATTCACTTGGAATGTCACCCTGTTAAAGGATTTATCTCATGGCTATCAAACCAACCTAAGTCCATAGGGTTTAAACTAACTATTACAATTGCTAGAAAGTAATGATAATGACCTTTTGATCTGATATAACTTACAACATACTTTGCAGATTTCAGATCACACTTTCAGTTCAATCCTTATGCTTGGTTTCAATCACTTCAGCTCTAATTGCTTGTCTTATTATCAAGCTTCGTCTCCTTGAGTCTTCTTACTCATCATGCCAATGCATCCATATCTGAGGTCTTCTTATTAAAATAGAGTAACTATTCTCTCTTTCCTCCTTAGCACCTCCTTCAGCATTTTATGCTTTCATGCTTGACCACCTCTCTCTCTTATTTTTCTTCATGGACTTATGACTCCTTAAATAGAAATCTGATTTTTCCTTTTTCGCTCAATTCTTCTTCTCTAATTTTAGGGTTTCAAAATGGATTAGGTAGGATACAATGTATCTACCTCATATCTTGTTCTCATCTAGAAACTTCGTTAGTTGTGTCCTTAAAAATGTTTTACATGGTGTTATGTGCCACCAGCTCATCATTCTTAACTTCCATTTAATTTACAAACTTCTAAATAACAACCTTGTCGGCTTAGATCTGGCAAATCTTCGATTTTCAAAATAATGCAGCAACTCGGAATTATTGGTTTTACTGGTGCACAGCATCTCTATGTTACTCGGCACTATTGGTTTTATTGGTGCTCGGCATCTCTGTGTTACTCGGCACTATTGGTTTTACTAGTGCTCGATATCTCTGTGTTACTCGATGCCTATATCTGCTCAGCACTTGAAGTTTACTTGGCACTTGAATTTTACTCAACACTTGATATCACTCGGCACTTGAAGTTTACTTGGCTTCAACTAGGAATCTGCTTAGCTTCAACTAGCTTGCTCGGCTTCCTCTCTCTAATGAACTTTAGTTAGGCTTTACAGATGTCTTAGCTAAAAACCTTACATCTTAGATATGTTTCAGTGTGCCCATTCTCTATGTCTTATAGTATGTCATCAACACACTTTTTCATCAATGGCTTAGTTGATCCTTGTACTTCATTACAACATCATAACTTCAACTTTTCTCTTGGTGTACTAGTTATATCTTATTGATTGCCTCCTCCTTTTCAATCAACTAATTGATAGTATTTGGATCACTAAAGCAATTGTCATTCCTGCAAATAGCAAGTTTGACATCAATGACAAAATAATGATTGAGAACATTCTTTACAATTTCCATATATCATTCCAACAACTTTCCTCATGATCTTTTCAATCATTTCCAACATAATAATCATAGCCAAGAGGAGAAGATTTGTGAGGAAGTCTTTTTGAACCCTGATGAAATTTCAGCTTTGTTAGCTCATCATTTTGAAAAGTATGTAAGTGTTTTTAAGGATGCTAATATTTTCCCTTATGATGTTTCTTTATTTAATGAAGTCACTCCCCAAAATTTTTATGTAGAAAGAGATATAGAATCAAAACCATTTTTGTCAAGATTTGAAGGTGTATATGATAGTACCTCAAATGTCTGTGCACATGATGACTTGTTATATGTGGGGGATTTTGTTAAAAGGAAATTTGGTACTGTATCAAATTCTTCTCATGTTGATAATGCTTAAATAATTTTTGACTATTGATATGATGACAAGGAAAAGGCTGGAAGTTATAAATTTGATTATGATTTTTCCTTATGTGTTGAAAAATCTTGTGATGATAAGATTAATGAGCTCAAAGATCACTCTAACAAGTTGTTAGATGAAGACTATGATTATGATAAACATATTTTGTGTGAGTACTCTCATGATAGTTTTTCAAATTTGGTGACTAATTAGTTGTTTCAATGTGAAGAGATTTCAACACATGATAAATCTGATTGGATAAGTAATGAGACTGCAAGTGAGAATGGATCAGATTTCACATACTCTTCACATCTCGGTACACAAGGTGAGTTGAAAATTTATAATGAATATGACTCTTTAAATGAAGAAGAGTATGAGAACTTTGTGTTTCCAATTGATAGCATGCATTAGTCTTTTGAAAATGGTGACTTTCAGTTTGATTTTCGAATTCAAGAGCATGTTGATATGCATTTTCATAATGAAAAAGATGAAGAGAGTGTTTCAAGTTTTTATATTCATTATGAAAGTGATTTTTTTCACCTAATCTGGTAATGAAGAACTCTAATGTGTTTGGAAAAATAATTGAGAATGAGTTTTCCATCTTACCTCAAGAATGTGTAAATGAAAATCAGGTATATAACAGAGGTTATAAGTTTTGTTGAATTTTGTGCTCTGGATTTTTGATTGTGTGAATCTTTTTTGAGCCAATGTTTTGGGTCACACTCTGTGAACCATCATTACAGAAATAGATAAGTAAGAAGTTGAGAAGAATAAAAAATCTAGAAGCACAAAATTACTATGATGGATTGTGGAAATGCATTTACAATTAAGTTTTGTTGAGTTTTGATGGTCTAGGGCCATCGTTTGTGCAGCTAGAGTAGTTTTCTTATTTTTAATAAAGTTGTTCAGAGGAAGTTTTGCTATCAGGTGTGTGGTCTACTTCTTCTAGAAATTATGAATCCTTGTCATGCCCATAGGGGACATGCATCCCTAGACATAGCCATTGTTGGCCTAATTTTTCACCTAGCCAAAAAAATTGACATACCTTGTAAAAATCAAGAAGAAAATGTGCTTTTGTTGCTTAGGGTTTCTAAAAATATTGTCAATTTCTAATGAAAAAACCATAACCTAGTAAGTTTTTTCCCCAGCCTAGTTTGAAGTCTTTCCCTAGAAGGATATTTTGATGTCCTTAGGATTATGTCTTTACCCTGTTATGGAGAAATTTCTTGAATCTGTGATCAAATGTGACCTTTACCCTAGGTTTTGTGTTCAAGCAGGAGATCGTATGTCATTTTCATATTTTCCATCTTACATTACAATCTTGCAATTAAGGTTTTAAGCATCTAGTCGTAAGCATAAATTTTCCCTCTTCTAATGTTACAAAGTAAAAGCTAGCAGAGGATAGTAAAGGTAAAGTGTAGGGTCTCCTGATCTCATGACACCCCATATAATCATAGCATCGTGGGTGTATGTTTTGAAGTGTTCGATCTTATGATCATCCTATTATCATGTCATCATAAGTGTCTCATGGTAAATGGAAAGTGATATGATGTTATGACAAGATGAAAGGTGTAGGATCATAAAAGACTTATAGGGGAACTTCAACCATACCAGAGCAAGGAGGATTGTAAGACATAAAATACAAAGGCTATGAAGGGTTCCAATCTTACGAAAAATATGTAGTTATTAGTGTTCTTAGAAATATTTCTGAAGCTATGAAAATGAGAAGATTGTAAGATCATATGCAAGGAAATGATAAGTGATACAGTGATGCAAAGTTAGACTAGACTTAGTTGTGGGCCAAAAAAAGATTTTTCAGAGTGGCATTTTCTAGTTGGTCAAAGATGCTAACTGAAACAACATATTTTTTAGTTTTATAGATCATTGTTGATTGGATGCAAATCAATGGTTGTCATCTTCTTGCTTTATGGAGTTGCACAAAGATTAGCCAAACCGAGAAAGAGAGGTAATGACATGTGGAAGTGGTAAGGTCAGCCCATGTTGTGAGTTACCAAAAGGTTGCTGACTGTGTGAGGTTCTAGGTGGCAAGTTTCAATTTTTTTTGGTTACAACACATAAGGAAAAGTATTGATTTGTCATAACCATTAGATCTTACAAGATTGACAATTTTTTGAATTCTCACTTTTTGAAGTTACAAGAAGATTAGCCAAAGCGAGAGAATGACGAGATGACACATGTCCTATTTTCCAAAAGGGTCAAAGATAGTAGTTAAAGGCAAGGTTACAACAAAAAGCTAGTTGACTATGATTGAGAGATCATAAATGCAAAAATAAAGACTTTTGAAGCTATGAAAGAAAGAAAATAGCCAACGTATGATTGAGAGGTAAAAAATTAATTAAGAGGTAACTTCTAAAGTTATGAAGAGGCTTAGTTAACAGCAATGGAGAGATTGTAAAGCAAAAAAAGGAGAAGGCCGATGCTACGCAAAGTTGTGATCATAAGTTCACAAAGGTCCATGTATATTGGAATGATGTGATGAGGGGGTTTGTAAGTAGCTGATCATAAGATCATAAAAGACTCGAAATAAACCCTTAATCATGTGGTAAAGAAGTAATCCTAACATCACAAAAGCCAAATTCATCACCTAAGATGATACAAAGGGTTTTGAATTTTCAAAGTGATCGTAGGATTGTAAACTATAGGTTTGACATGAAAACACTTTTTTCCCTTTTCTGACCTACAAAAGTGACATGGGTCTTGACTAATGAACTTTCAAGAAAGCATAGAGGATAGAAGAACTTGAGGTGGTGAAAAATACTAGTTTTAAGGCTCAAATTGCAAAGCTAATACAGAGAAAAATAGGGCACAAATCAGTGTTAAACAAGAAAGAAGGATGAGAATTGTTGTTTGATCTATACAAAAATAAAGAGGATCTAATTTTCAGGTAGAAAAAAACCAGATTTAGATGAAATTAGATTCACTGAATGATGACCAAAAAAGAAAGAAATTTTTTGGAAGCAGTTGGAGATGTTAAGGCTCTACCGTTGGGAAGTAGTTGAAGATATACATGACTAAAGGTAGTAGAAGACAAACAAAATTAAATTAAAGAGTCATGTAGTAAGTGCCATGTGCAAAAATTTGCAACTACTTCCTATTGTTGTTTGGATGTAGAGAATATTTTGTAAAGTAACACATAGAAATATCTTTGTATTTTATTTCCAATAAGATTTTGACATCTATCCTCCCATTTGAATCTTGTTGCAATCCTTCTCTATTTAAGGGTTTCCAAGATTTACAGTAAGGGTTCTACTTTGGTTGAAATCTCTTTCATTACTGTGATACCACAAGGTTGGTTCTAGTTTGGAAGGTTTTCTATTGCTATGATACCACCATCCTCAACATTTTTTCTCTTTTATGAACAACATTGTAATTTCTTTTAAGCAATTAGATAATGTAGTAATCTATTGTGTATGTTATGAGTTTTTTCATACATTTGATGTATTGGTTTCAAGGAAATGAATACAAAGCTTTATTGAAATTTTCAATCCGAACCTTGTCTCCTCTTTATGGGTTTGTAATTTTCTGTGATATATGTACAAGGTGCATATTGTCCAATTGTAGCTTGGCTTTGAAGTTGTATGCCATTGTGTATTTGTTTATAGGGTCAAGGAATTGAGTAAATTGTTTGATATACATTGACAAAATTACAGGGATCATGGGAGGATTTGATAAGTATGAGTTTCATTTTGGAGATAGATGTTTGTTTGCAAGGTGAATGGATAGATCTAATATGGGTATATGAGTATATCTTGGGTATCCTTGTGTATGTTCTGACTAATTTAATTCCCAATGGATAATGGACTAATTAGCTTGGAGATTGCATGTTTATTGTTGTTCATGCCTTGGTTTGCTCATAATCAACATGCATTAATCAAAGTGTTTTCTCTTTTATGTTGAAGAGATGAAAGGATTTAGCCTCACCTATCTTGTCAAGTTCATAGGTCATGTTATTAACTATTGCATGTCTATGTTTTTTGCATGAGTATAGAAGATTCGAGGTTTCAATTTGCTTTATCCAGATTCAATGTATATTTTGGAAACTAGTACCATATGAATAAATTTGAGGTTCACTTGCTTAGGTTTTATAGAGCCTAAAGAAGAAGGAGTATAGCCTTATAGTTGGCCCTGGTATCTGAATAGGTATGTTGAACATGGAAATTAGCTACCCCTACATATATTTGTTCATATCATTAGGTTACTAAAAATTTATTAATTCAGAAGCCAACACAACAAATTCTTTAGGTTGGTCTATGTAAACCTCCTCTTCCAATATACCATTTAGAAATGTTGACTTAACATCCATTTAATAAACTCTAAATCCTTTGTATGCAGAGTAATAATGCAAAGTTCTTACTCCTTCCAATCTTGCAATAGGGGAAAATGTCTCTCCATAGTCAATTCCTTCTCTTGTTCATATCTTTTGCAAACTAATCTTGCCTTATTCCTTATGAATTCACCATTCTCATCCAATTTGTTTCTATATACCCTCTTGGTTGTAATCACATTCTTGTTCTTAGGTCTGGGTACTAGTGTCCATGTTTTTTTCTTCTCAATTTGATCAATTTCTTCTTTCATGGATTGACTCTAGTCTTCATTCTCTAATGCATCCTTCACTGACTTAGGTTCATGCATACTTAACAAACATGTGTCATTTCTCAACCTATTCCTTGTCATTGGTCTATCTTCTCTATCTCCAATAATTTTTCTAGTAGAGTGATTTCTTCTGACATACTTTGATAACCTTGGTTTTGCTCTCCTTTCTGTATTGGGTCTTTCATGAAGTTCAATTTCAAATTTATTATGTATTAGGCAACTCGACATTCCTTTCATTTAAACTAATCTTAGTATCAAAATGTCCCTCATCTTTTGATTGCAACTTGGCTCCTGAGTGCATCTTGGGTCATGAATGCAACTCGATATCCAATGTATGTGACTCATTAGTTATTGATTCTTGTTGATTAACAACTTGGTTTGGAATTATTAGCATCAGTATGCATGTCTTCATAGTAGTATATAAAGGTTCTATAACTTGATGTACATTTGTATATTCATCAAGCTTTACATTTGCACTTTTCACAACTTTGTTAGTGTTCGTATTTAAACACTTATAAGCTTTATTTCTTGTGGAATAGCCTAGGAATATTTTGGAAATAAAATAGGAGTAACTAAGAGGGGAGGGGTGAATCAGTTACTACTAAAATAAATCTGAGATCCCTTAGATTTCAGTACAAAATAAAGTTTGAAAACTGAATAATGCTGATGCTCGGTAAGTATTGATTATGAAAATCTGATGCTCGGTAAGTATTGATTATGAAAATCTTTAAATGTTATCTTTTTTTTCCCTTATTTTAACTTAGTTGCAAACACATTAAAAAAAATAGCATGAACACATTTGACACTAGGATTTAATGTGGAAACCAAATTTGGGAAAAATTGCCAATTGCAACTAGTTACTATTTTCACTCTTCTGAAGTGAGCCCTGTTCAGAACCAACTCAGTTAAAGGTTACAAAACACACTGTTAGGTGTGACCCTGTTAAAGGATTTAATCACCTTGTTAGGAGTGGCCTTGTTAGAGGTCTTAAGACAACTCAATAGAACTACCACCTTGTTAGAGGATTTACAAATAGTTGTTAAGCCAACTCTGTTAAGAGATTTAGATCACTACTACAATGGTTAGAGAGTAATAATGAGATGACCTAATTTTAATGCAACTCAATTTCTGATTACAAATCTTTGTTATGGCTTGTACTTGATCCTTCCTGATCAAATATAGCTTTTTTGCTCCACAAGGATATTCTGCTTATCCTTCAAATTTTCTTCCTTTCTACATCATTAAATCTTCAATAAATTCTTCACATCTTCACACTTATACAGTTTCAAATTCTCAACTTGACCTTATACTTATATCTTTCATATTGTCAAGTTAGCTCATATACAACTTAGAATAACTAATATTCATCACCTTATTCAGCTAGAACCAATAGATGAACCAATTAAGCTTAATATGCCAAAATAAGGAAATCTTTTGTTAGCCAACCCAACTCGGTAGACACTAACTCAGAAATGATTTCTTGTGTTAACCAAAAAAAGCTTAGTTAACACTATAAACTTGCAAAGATCCTTTGGCAACTAAGTGAGCTTGATTAACACTGGTTCCATCCAACTTTTCTTCATTGAACAAGTGAGCTCGGTTAACACTCATCTTCTATAGACTTTCCTTCGACTCCCGAGTGAACTTAGTAGACACTGCCTTCTGAACTAGGCAACCACAAGAACACTCTGTAGACATAGAAAATTGTCTTCACTGACTGATAATAATATGATATTTGTGTAACATCAAAGATAATACACAATTAATCAATTATATCCAACAGGAACATACCTTCTTCACTTTTAGCATCAAGTTTATCATTTCTATTATCCTTAAGAATGTAACACTTTCTTCCAAATACTTTGAAATATTTGACATTGGGTGAGTATTCATGCAATAATTCAAAAAGTGTGGAACTTGTACCTTTCTTGACTTGTACTCAGTTCAAGGCATAGACAGTTGTACTAATAGCTTCTCTCCTGTATTTCAAAGCAACATTCTTCTCCATCATTAGTGTTTTAGCACAATCCATTATGAAATTTTTTCCTCCTTTTAGCAATCCTATTTTGTGGAGGGGTCCTAGGTGAAGAACTTTGTCTCTTGATTCCTCTATCATTACAGAAGTTTTAAAACTCATTTGATGTAAACTCTCCACCTCTATCAGATTTTAGACATTTCAAGATTTTACTAGTTTCTTTTTCAACTCTTTCCAAATACCACTTAAACATTTGAAAAGCATCATATTTTTCTTTTTAAAATGTTACTGTCATCATTTTTGAGTAATCATTAACAAATAGGATAATGTACTTGTTACCTTTGTAGCTTTACACATCAATTGGTCCACATAAATTAGAATGAACTAATCCCAAAATTTCTTTTCCCTAACTGACATTGTTTGCAAATCACATTATCAAGTTTCATTAGTTTTGGAAAACCTCTGACTCTTTTCATTTTACTGATACTGACCAAATTGTCAAAATTTACATGACACAACCTCTTGTTCCATAGCCACACGTCATGAAATTGTACAACAAGATGAGTAGCATCATTCATATCAAGATAAAATAGATTACCTCTAGTCTGATCTCCACTTCCAATTAGTTTTCCATTAGTTTCATAGATCTTAGCCTTTTTGTTATCAAATTTAACTTTTCATCCTAAACTATTCAATTGTGACACACTCAACAGATTATAGTTAAGTCCTTCCACAAAGTATGCATTGTCACACATGATTTTATCTATCAATTTTATTGATCATTTTCCTTTAATCATATAGGGTGCATCATTACCAAATATAACATTATTTCCATTTTAATACTCAAGGGCAATGAACTTACTTTTGTCTCTAGTGATGTGATGTAAACATCCACTATCAATGATCCATCTATCACTTTTCTTTACATAAGATATCAATGCAGTTGCCTCATCTTCATCAGAATCATCCTTTGTAGCAAAATAAACAACTTCATCATCATGATCTTTAGATTCATCATGACAATTGCATTGCCTCTATGAAATTTGTTAGCCAAAAATGCTTCCAATTCTTCTAGCTCTCCATCATCTATATCACTATCACTAGCAGCAAGTTTGACCTTTTTCTTTTTCTTATCTTTAGGTTCATTTAGTGTCACCTTAGCTTTGAAAGTAGATTCAACATTATTAGATTTGAAATTATCAAAATTTGAAAGTTCAAAAGTAGTGAGTCTACCAACTAATCTTGCAAGGGTTAGATTACTATGAAGGGTACACCTCAATTCTTGTATAACAAAGACTCTATTAGCATAGATAGGTAGCAGGGTTCTCAATAATTTGTTGATCACAGTCTCATCTTCAATTTTTCCATCAGATCCTCAAATTGCATTAATAATATCTTTGATCCTTGAAAAATATTGAACTATAGTCTCACCATCTTGCATCCTCATTTCATCAAATTTACCTCTTAGGATTTTAGCTTTGGATGTCAACACATTCTTATCTCCTCCATAGATCTTTTGTACGCCATCCTACATCTTTTTAGCAGAATCACATCCTTTGATGTCATCAAACTCTAAGTAGCTTAGGGAAGATGCAATCTCCAAGATTTCCTAATTTTGTTCCTTCTTCTATTTCAATTGTTCAATGGTTGGGGCTCCATTTAGATTAACATGCTCGATGGTGATAGCTGACTATGCATAATCTCCAAGACCTCCTAGATGTAGCTTCATCAAACTTTTCCATGTAGGAAATTTTTCCTTGTTTAAGTTGGGTACCTACTTTTTGTACATCTTGATCTTTACTTTAAGTACCTTCAAACTTTTTCTCTCAAGCTCTAGGTGCTATGATACCAGTTGTTGGAATACTTTATAATAACTAAGAGTGGGGGTGAATTAGTTATCCAAGGTCCAAATGTACAAATAAAACTTTTTAGTACCTGTAACTTATTTTTATGCATGCATTGACCATTGAATATCTTAAACATATGCATATTGGTGTCCTATGTCAAAATAACTTTGCAAAAATGTAAACATACAATACCACAAAATCAATCACACATTTTGACAAAACGATTTTACATGGAAACCCAATTTGGGAAAAACCACTAGTAACATGTTACCAATTCTCACTTTTTTGAAGTGATCCCTATGAGGAGCCAACCCTGTTAAAGGTTACAATGTACACTATTAAATTTGACCTGGTTAAAAGATTTCAATCACCCTGTTAGGAGTGAGCCTTGTTAGAGGAATTTAGAACATTCCATTAGAATGTCACACTATTAAAGGATTTACTAATGAATATTACGTCAACCTTGGTCCAAAGGATTTATCAAGATTGATGAAGTTGTTAGATAGTAATAATAAGACTTGATCTAATAATGAAACAACTCACTTATAGATTATAGATCTCACATTCAATCCTCCATTCTGCTTGGCATTCATCCTCTTCATCTCTGACAGCTTGTTTACCCTTCAACCCTTCATCATCTTAAGTCTTCTTGCTTTGTATGCCAACTATAGACTCTTCTATTTGGCCATCATATGAAGCACCACCCTAGACTTCTTGTCTTTTTTTAGGTTCTCACACATGACATTATGTCTTCTGGCCTTCTATCTCCTTATATAGAGAATTTATGTCTTTTTCCACTTAACAAAATCATCCATTCTAGGGTTCAGTCAGATTCATTGAATCTACCCATCTTTCCATTTTATTCCCTTCTAGAAACTTCCTCTACAATCCTCTTTTAATTTGCCTCAAAAAAAATTATCTTAAATTTTGTGCCACTAGCTCATCATAATAATCTTCCACATGCTTTACACAATTCAAGAAATCAACTTTGTTTGCTTAGATTTGTTAAATCTTTGATCTAGCTCATTTTACTAGCACTCAACAATAACACTATGTTTTCTTGGCAAACACTATCTTCTAATGCTCAGCCAATGTTGGGTTGCTCAATATCCACTAAGTCTTTAGTGGTGCTTGGAACATACTAACTTTCTTCACTCAACACCAACTAGATTTCTCTTGCTTGGATCATACTAAACTTACTATTCAGGTTCAACTAATTTTCTATTCGGCCTTAACTAACTTTGTGTGGCTTTCATTGTTTGCTCAGTCAGGCTCAGCAGACACATTTCTTTACTTAGCTTTCTTCTAGTCTTTGCTCAAGTATCCTTTCATTATAGCCTTAAGTAGATAAACAATACACTATATTATCAATGTCTTTTTTGGTCTTAGTGCTCCTTTATACACCATACAACTCAACCTTTCTCTAGGTTATCTCATTATCCTTTCTTTTCAAATCCTCTTCATCAATCAACCAATTGATAGCATTCAGACCAAAGTAAGAAATTGTCTTACCAATAGGTAGTAGGTTTGACATTAGTGAAAAAATGATGATTGTTCCTTAATAGGTTTTGTCAATCTTCTTCACTTCAATAATCTATTCAACAATATCTTCAAAATAATTCCTTGAGTCAACCTTGAGGCTTTCCCAATTAATTATAATAAGATAATTAATTGTTTTGTAATAAAAATAGCACTATCAGCTCACAGTCTATACAACTTCTCACACATGTGACACTAGGGCTTATGTAGTCACTAATTTCACCATCAAATTGTCTTTAGTCACTGACTAACTATGCATCTACAAATTATAGCTCTATTAGAAGATATAATGCAATCATCAAAAACTACTTCTTAAGTACTTTGTCTTTTTACTTCTCAGTGTAAAGCAGGCATATCTTTTGTATGTCTTCAACTTAATTTATGTACATTGAACCTTATCATCAAGACATGGTGTGGAACATGTCCTTACCCTTGAATCACCGAAACATTAAACCTCTTTTTTTAAAACCTTGATCTCTATCTACAACTCTGACAGTCTTCACAGGCTTATTGCTATGTTGATATCAATGACAAACACAGTCATTAATGCAACATGTCAATACTACCACATGCTCACTAATGTTTAGGATACTCCCCCAAAAGAATACCATCAACATTCATGCTAACAATCTTCCCCTTTGGCATTGATGGCAACATAGATGAAAAACATATAGGTTCCAAGAGTACCAAACAATACTTTGTTGCTGCTATTGCTATTCTCATCTTTTCAAATCCTCTTCATCAATCAAATCTGGAACACTGCTCTTTTCTACATCTTCTAGATCAACATCATGATTTGTTCACTAAGAAACTTCTTAGCTTCTCCCCCATTCAATGGTACTCTAATCTTCCCCTTTGGCATTAATAAATCTTCATGCTGCATATCTCCCCCATGGAGATATTCCATCTCTTTTACATGAATCTTCCTAAATCTCCCTAACAATCATCTCTCCCCCATACATACTTAGGAGATGGTTTCATGCATTCTCTCTCCCATTGACATCAATGAAAAAGGATTCATTATGTCAATTTACTGCTTTAAGTTTCAACCAGCTCAAGTGTCCATAGACATTGTCCAATACCAAATACCAAAAGTCCTTAATGACTCTTCTCATCATAGATAATCCCCCATATAGGAAGCATCAACATTCAGTCGAGTCAAATAATAGTTCTTTGTACCATTGGACTGATGCAATCTCTGCATCATCTACTCAGCATTAGGTAGGGGTATAACCCCAAGCATACCTCTCAAGTACTTAAATGTATCGTTAGGTAAGGGCTTCTTAAAGATATATGAAATCTAATCTTTAGTACTCACATGTTCCATTCTGATCATCTTTTCTACTACCTTCTCTCTCAAAACATGATACTTAATAGACATAAGCTTATTCTTAGAATGCAATGCAAGATTCTTAGACATGCTTATTGTACTTGTGTTATCATAGTATATGATAACAGGTTCTAAAAAATTTATCCTAATATCCTTCAACATTTTCTTCATCCACATTACTTGATTATAATTATGTAGTTCTACTACATACTCTGCCCTAGTTGTACTCTATGAAATATAATCTTGTTTCTTGCTCAACCAAGAAAAAATCTTCCTCCAAGAAAGAATTCTTCACAACTAGTGCTCTTTCTGTCATCCATATTGCTTGCCCAATCCACATCAATATAAGCACATAGAGCAAAATCACTTGATCTATCATACCATATTCCATAGTTAGATGTTTCCTTCAAATATATGAATATCCTTTTTATTGCTACATAATGATACTCCTTAGGATTAGCTTGAGATCTAGCTAAAATCCTAATTAAATTTGGTACATCTAGTCTAGTGTGAGTCATATATTGTAAACCTCCAATCATGGATCTATACTTCTTCTACTCAACTATAGGTTTCTCATCTTTGATAGATAACTTGTGACCAGTTATCATTGGTGTACCAATAGGCTTACAAATTTCCAAGCCAAATCTCTTCAAAAAGTACTTCAAATACTTTTCTTGTGAAATAAAAATGCCATCATTGTTCTATGCAATCTACAAACCTAGGAAAAACTTCATTTCTTTAGCAAACTTATCACTTTCTTCATCATTACCTCCAAATATTATGTCATCAAAAAATATTACTATTATTAATAAACCATTCTCTATTTCTTTCAAATACAAGTTACTCTCTACCATACCTTTAGAAAATCCATTTTTTGCCAAATACTTGTCTAACCTCACATACTAGGTTCTAGGTGCTTGCTTTAGGCCATATAGAGATTTCTTCAATCTACATACCATATATTTCTCTTCTATTAGAGAAAAATATTCAGGTTGCTCAATGTATAGCTCTTCTTCTAGTTCTCCATTTGGGAAGGCTGATTTAACATCCATCTAATACACTTTGAAATTAATATTTTCTACATAAGCCAGGAACATTCTTACTACTTCCATTTTGGCTACAAGGGCATATGCCTCCTCATAATTTATTCCTTCTTTCTATGAATATCCTTTGCACACAAGTTTGGCCTTATTTCTTACAACTTCACCTTGTTCATTCATCTTGTTTCTGAATACCCATTTGGTTCCAATAACATTCTTGTCTTTAGGTCTTTGAACTAACTCCCATGTGTCATTCTTCACAATCTGATCTAATTCTTCCTTCATTGCTTGAATCTAATGATCATCTTTACATGCTTCATGTGTACTCTTGGGTTCAACTTGAGAAATCAAATATATCTCTTCATTAACTCTGTTCCTTGTCATCAGTGCTGTCTTTTCTTCCTATTATTTTCTCTCGAGGGTGATTCTTTCTTAGATTCATGTTAGAGGTAGGAGTTGCTAACTCAACTCTTACTTCTCCTCTTGGTTCATATCTTTCTCCTCTTTGCTCAACAATTTACACACCATTCTACAAATTATTGTTAGTCTCAAAGAAAAATTCAAGATTTTGTCTAACAATTCTAGTATTATCTTCTTCTTCATCAAAATTGCAATCCATCATCTTTTCCTTAATCCAAACTTTTCATAAACTTTTACATTTGAACATTCAACTATTGTCTTCATTCTATGATTAAAACATCTATAAGCTTTACTTTTTAATGAAGAACCAAGAAACATACCTTCATCACTTCTTGGAACAAATTACCAATATCATCATCTCTCTTTATATAGCATTTGCTTCCAAAGATTCTAAAATACTTTACTGAGGGTGAATAACCAAACCATAACACATAAGGGGTCTTATTCATACATTTTATAATATGTACTCTTTTCATAGTGTACATTGTTGTACTAATTGCTTCTCTCCAAAATTTATTGGATACATCATTCTCCAACATCTTTGCTATTGCTACCTCTGATATTGATCTATTTCTCCTTTTTCCAATCCCATTCTGCTTATGGGTCTTGGGTGAAGACAATTGCCTCTTAATTCCATTCTCTTCACAAAACATGTTAAACTCTCCTCCTCTAGATCTAATCTCAAACATTTAATCTTAACACAAGATTCATTCTCAACTCTATTCTTAAATATCTTTAACTTATAAAATGCTTCATCTTTTCTTTAAGAAATTTTACCCACATAATTCTAGTGAAATCATCAACAAAATTATAAAATACCTTTCTCCATAGAATCCTCTTGCCTTGGTAGGGTAGTTTAAATCTGTGTGAACAATCTCTAGCTTCTTTTTAGTAGTGAACTTCTTGCTGGGAAATGATACCTTCTTCTTCTTAGCCAAGATACATTCTTTGCAAATAATATTAGTAATCTTTATTATCTTAGGAAGATCTCTAACCACAAATGTGCTAATAACCTTCACAATGTTATCAAAGTTTACATGACAAAACCTCCTATGCCATAACCAATTGTTATCCATTTTTGCAACCAAACATGTCATCTCAGTGTGATTCAACTAAAATGCATTACCTCTAGACCTTGTTCTTGTTCCAATCAGCTTACCATATTTATCTTTGATGGTGCAAGTCTTTTATGTAAATTGCAAGTGATAACCTTTATCCACCAACTATCCAACACTGAACAAGTTATGCTTTAATCCATCAAAAATGTAAACATGATCAGTGTTAGTCTTTCCATCAAGAGTAATAGATCCTATCCATGTAATGTGACAGGCTACATTGTCACCAACTCTAACAATACCTCCATCATGATTCCTAAATTTAAAAAACTTGTTCATAGCACTAGTCATGTGATGTGAACATCCATTGTTTATTATCCAATCACATTTCTTTTTAACTTGGGAAACTAGAGAATTTTGTTCTCTAATTTCTTTATCATTATCATCTTCTTTAATGGCTAGGAATCATAGCTCATCATCATTTTCATGCTGAATTTTTTTATCAGATTCCTCATCCTCATTTACATACAAACAATTTCTAGGTCTTCTAGGCTTAAAATTTCCCTTATACTGTTTCTCTCTTTTAGGAAATTTAGATGCATAATGACCAAATTCATTACAAGTCCAACATTTAAAGATATTCTTACTATATGATTTTCTTCTTACAAGAAGGGCTATACCTTCTTCAATCTTCTTATATTCATTAGCTCTAGTTATATTATTGCTAGAAAAATCTCCATATGTCCTTGCACTCTAGAGAAACTTGGCCAAACATTTAAGGCACTAAAAGTTGTTTCAACTCTTGTCAATTCTCTAGACTATCTCAAACCTTCTTGTGTTGCTTCTATTCTTCCAAAAAACATTTCCCTAGTAAACTTGTTAGTATAGGGTATCAATAGTTCAATCATCTATGTTGCTTTCCTAAATGGTGGTGTCAAAGTTTTAGGATCTTCCACACAACTTCATCTTATTACTTGGTTCCACCATATGATTTGATTCTCGTAATAATCTCAGATATCCTACCAAAATGGCTTCTTACAAATTCATCTTCCATAATTTTATCATCTTCCAACATATCTAGTTCTACAATCTTATCCTCTTTGTATGTGTCTCACCTTCAAAAATAGATTCTAATGTTTGCAGTGACTTTACCTGACTATATTCATTCTCATGAGATGTTTGTAGTGACTTTACCTGACTATATTCATTCTTTGGCTCTCATATTATACATAAATAGATCTCTTTCTACTTCACTACATTCTTCAAGCTTCTCTTCTTTCAAAATCATCTTGATACCTTTAGTTAAAAGCCAATGACCTAGACCCATACAAAGCAAATGAGTCTTCATCTTCTCTTTCCAACTGTGATAGTTGACTCCATCAAATTTAGGACTATCCTTTCTAAAAAGATTCGCCATTGATCTCCCAATATTTTTTGGCTTTCTCTTCAAGGACTCAATGCTCTAATACAATTGTTAGAATATACAGTCCACCAATATGACTGAGGAGGGGAGGGGGGAGCAGGGGGTGAATCAGTTATCCAACTATTATCATAATTATCAACCTTATTATAACTTAACCATATGAGAAATATAATCAGAAACTAGTGGGCATAATACCCACAAGATGATGTGCTAATATAAATATTCCTTGTTAGAGGATAGACCCTATTAAGAGTCTATGAAAAATTTTAGTACATATCAGTCCCTGTTAGGAGACTTTGAATCCCTATTAAGAGATTCCAACCCTGTTAGGAGTTCTGCCAACCCTATTAGGAGTTGTAGAAGGAAGATGGACCCACTGTCCAAATAGCTTTAGGGGCAAGACCTATGAACCCACTATCCAAATGATCTATGTATTATTCCTTGCAAAATAATAGAATTGCATTGTATTGCTCCTTCCTCTTTCTTTGTTCGATCAACAGACCTCTACACCTTCTTATATCAATGCTAGATTACAAACTTCACATCCAATAATCCCTTGGATCACTTACTCACACTCACCAAGTACCTTACTCATTTTCACACTTCCTTGATTACTTCAAATTCAATATATTGATCATACTTCTTTACAAACAAGGAAAACATCTTTCCTTTATACCATATCTTCAAAATAATTTATTGAGTCAACCTTGAGGCTTTCCTAATTAATTATAATAAGATAATTAATTATTTTGTAATAACAATAGCACTGTTAGCTCACAGTCTATACAACTTCTCATATGTGCAACACTAGGGCTTGTGCACTCACTAAGGTCACCATTGGATTGTCTTCTATCATTGACTAACTACACATCTTTAGATTATATTTTTGTTAGAAGATATAATGAAATCATCAGAAACTGGTTCTCAGATACTTTGTCTCTATACTGCTCATTGCAAATTAGCATATTTTTTGTTCATCTTCAACTTTCTTTATGCACATTGAACCTTATCATCAAGACATAGTGTGGAACATGTCCTTACCCATGCATCACTAGAACATTAAACCTCTTTCTGCATGACTTTGATCTCTATTTGCTACTATTTTAGTCTTCACAGACTTACTACTATGTTGACATCAATGACAAACATAATCATGAATGTAACATGTCAATACTACCACATGTTCACCAATTCTTAGGATACTCCTCCATAGGAATACCATCAATATTCATGCTAACAAACATTCTCAATTTTTTGTTGACTTGCAACTCTATTCTCTTTTTTAGGTGGGGGTGTAGAGAGTAACTTCATTCACATATATAAATGTATTATAGTCTTTAGGTTCTATTTAGCATTCAAATTCATTCTTTTCTACATATTCATCAACTTTCACATTTGCACTTTCCACAACTTTGTTAGTGTTGGAGTTCAAACACTTATAATCTTTGCTCTTAGTATAATAACCTAGGAATATGCCTTCATCACTTTTAGCATCAAGTTTTCCATTTCTATTATCCTTAATTATATAGCATTTTCTTCCAAAAACTTTAAAATATTTCACATTAGGTTCATACCCATACCAAAGTTTAAAAGTGTAACATTTGTGACTTTCTTGACTTGTACTCTGTTCAAAGTATAAATGGTTGTACTTACAATATCTCTAATATTTTTTTGACATATTATTTTCCATCATCAGTGTTCTAGCACAATCCATAATTAATCTATTTCTTCTTTCAACTATTCCATTTTGAGGAGGGATCTTAGGTGTTGACATTTGTCTTTTGATTCCTCTATCATTGTAGAATATGTTAAATTAATTGAAAATGAATTCACCACCTCTGTCAGGTCTCAAGCATTTCTGACTCTTTCATGTTTCCTTTTCAACTTTGACCAAATACCACTTAAATAACTGAACAACATCAAATTTTCTTTAAGAAACATCATAGTCATCATTCTAGAGTAGTCATCAGCAAATAAAATGAAATATTTGTCTCCACAATAACTTTGGACACCAATAGGTCCACAAAGGTCAGTATGAACCAATTCCAAAATATCATTAGATGAATATGTCTTGCTCTTGAAATTAAACCTTGTCATTTTGCCCAATTGAAATTGTTTACACATAAAATTGTTAGGTTTCTTCATTTTTGGAAAACCTCTCAATCTTTTCATCTTATGAATGCTAACTAAATTGTCATAATTTACATGACCTAACCATTTGTTCCATAACCAAATATCTTCATATTGTGCAAACAAACATATCTCATCAAATAAATCTAGATAGAAAAAGTTGCATCTTGTTTGATCACCACTTCAAATCAGTTCACCATAAAAATCAAATATATTTGCCTTTCTATGATGGAACTTAACTTTGTAACCTGATTTGTTCAATAGTGAAATGCTCAAAAAATTATAGATATGTCCTTCAACCCAATAAAAATTGTCACATTTGATCTTGTCAGTCAATTGTATTGATCCTTTACCTTTCACAAGACAAGGTACATCATTACCAAATTTAACACAACTACCCTTGTATGGTGCAATATTCTCAAATTTACTTCTATTAATAGTCATGTGATTTTAACAACCACTATCAATTATCCATCTATCACTTTTGTTTTCATAAGAGATTAATGTAGTTTTATCATCTTTATTAGAATCTTCCTTCATAGCAACATAAAAAACTTATTCATTGTTACTATTAGATTCATTATCAATTTTTTCTTTAGCAATGTAACAAGATTTCTTACCCTTATCTTTGTGGTCCTTATTTCTCCTATTGTCTTGGTCATTTGTTCTTCCTTTGTACTTTCTCTCTTTTCTTTCATCTTTGTCTTCTTTGTCAAGACAATGTACAACAATATGACCAACTTTATTGCATGAATAATAGATTATAGGAATTTTACCTTCGTATTTCCCTTTTCCTCTTGGAAGTCTTCTAGCCATCAGTGCTTCAATTTCATTAAGTTATTTATCAAAAATGTCACTGTCACTTTTTACATATTTCATTTTCCTTTCATGGTAAGGATCAAAATTGACTTAAAAGAATATTCAACAGCAATAGGAGTGAAGTTATCAAAATTTGACATGTTAAAAGTAATAAGTCTCCCAATCACACCTTCTTGATTTAGGTCATTACCTAGAGTACATCTCAGTTCTTGTATTGCAAAAACCCTAATAGCATAAATAGGAAGTAGAGTTACCAATACCTTTTTGATTATAGTGTCATCATCAATATTTTCATTAGCTCCTATTATAGAATTAAAAACCTCTTTGATTCTTGTACAATATTGGACTATATTCTCACCTTCTAATATTCTCATATCATTAAACTTACCTCACAAACTTTTTGATTTAGCTCTTAGTGTTAGCTTAAACAATAAATTTGACAACTGAGTGTCAATACACTTAACCAAGATCAAGAGTAAGTGTCGAGTAAGATAAGGTGTCGAGTGATAACAAGTGTCAAGTATAACAGGTGCCGAGTGATAACAAGTGTCGAGTGTTAACAAGTGCCGAGTACAATAGGTGTCGAGTGTTAACAAGTGCCGAGTACAACATGTATCGAGTGATACAGTTTTGTTCAGGTGCTAAGCTATCCAGGAAATAGCATGTGCCAAGTATCAAAAATACTTCAGGAGCTGAGTAACTCAGTAGATCAACATAAAAGTTTGAAATTGCACAAACTATGATGCAAATAGTTTTTGCAGTCGACACAAGGTAAACTTCGAGGGATCTAATGATAAAATTGAATCTTTTATTTTTCCCGTGCAACTCACATGCAGCCAATAAGAAAACTGATAATGGCATGCAACCAATCAGTAAAAAACAAGTATTGAGCAGGAAATTGAGAATCAATATGGATCGTAGATCCAAATCAAACCCTAAGTCTTTGAAGTCTTTATAAGGAAGATAAAATTTCATTGTAAACATATATATGGAAAGACATATAAGGGTACATAAGAAAATCTATTTTTAGAAGCAAGGGTTATCAAATCACAAAGGATCAAGATCAAGAGAATGCAGAAAAGGAGCCTGTATTCAGCAATCAAGGATTGTAATCTATCATGTTTATTGTATCTAATACTCTCTAGCAATTGTATTAGAATAAAAATCCTATGGTGATAGGTTAGCTTTACAGCTATTTTGTAAGATCCTTTTGATTAGGTGATTAAAATCCTTTAACAAGGTGACACTTCATGTTAAGTGTTTGTAAATCCTCTAACCAGGTCACTATTAATACAGTGTAAAGCCTTTAACAGGGCAGACCATCAGAAGTGGTTGAACAATATTGCTGCAGTAATTTTTGTGGGTATCATCCCCACCCCAGTTTTACCTTCTTATTCCTGGAGGGTTTCTAGGTTACCAAATTCTGGTGTTATGAGTTATTGATGCATGAGTTTTGTTACATGTTTATTTGTTATATTTACATGCATGCAATTTACTTTAAGATAGAAGTTTTATTGACTAAAGTGTGATACTTATGATTCACCACCTCCCCCCCCCCTCTCATAAGTACTCTTTCCATATTTGAATATTCCAACAATTGGTATCAGAGTAAGCCAGGTTCTCACAAGGAAAAGCCTAATAGCTTGGAGGAAAAGATCTAAAGATGGAAGCTTTCAAACTTGGAAAGATCATTGAAAATCAGGTGATAGATGTGCAACTTGCTCTGCATAGCTTGGAGGAATTCAGAAACAAATTGAGAAACTCATTAAAAAAGAGGAAGGATCTAGCCATAGCTGAAAATGATATACACTACAAGGAGATTGATACCACCAACATATTTTCCAGTGGAGACACTAAAGAGTTTGATGCAGCAATAGCATAACTGATGGAGAAAAATAAAATTCAAGCAGATGAGATAAGAACTCTCAAGATGGAACATGAATCATAGGCTATAATGATATGTGAAATTACTGAACAAAAGAAAAGAGCAGTTGATGATAAGGTCATGATGGAAAACGACAAAAGGAATCTTGCAAACAGACTTGAAGAAAAATGTACTAAATTGACAAGGATCTCAAACATGTAGATGGATACACTTACTCAAATGATGAATCTTCATCGTGAACTCAATATGAAATATATTGAGATCTCTACCTTGAAGATGTAGAAGGAACAAATGCAGAATGAATTGAACAGAGAAAGAGAGGTGGCAAAAAATCTCAAAAAATCAAGTGAAGCCATCAAATATTTTGAGCAAATACTAAAATCTCCAAGATCAACCCATGATACAACAGGGCTTGGATATAACAACACTGAAGTTGGAGAATCATCAAAGAGTGCAAAAAAAAGAAGTGAAAAAGGTAAAGATGTTAAACCTACATGTCATTTCTATGGAAAGAAAGGACATACATATAATGTCTGTAGAAGCAAGAATGCCCATCAGCATGACAAACCCAAAAGCATAAATCATTGTCATAAATGCAAGAAGCAAGGTCATCAAGCATATGAATGCAGAACCCAAATTGTCAAGACATCAAGATTTGATGGACATTGTTATAATTGCAAAAAGTATGGACATAGAACTTTTGAATGTAGATCAAAGTCTATGTGGACAGTAAATCAACCAGCAAAGAGATCAAACCATGAATTTTGGGATTACAACACCAGGTACAGCTGTCACTATTGTCAAGAATATGGACATATCCCACAGAACTACATAAGAACACATTTCAGAGGGAACTACAAAAGATGGTTGAGTCAAACCACATGTTTTAGTTGCTTAAAAACTGGTCATGTCAGCAAGAATTGCCCAACAAGGTCAGAGGCATTAAGTTCTGAGTTCAGCAATGGAAAGGAAAAGATAGATGTTGGACATATCAAAAGTGAAATGAATAAGACATGGAGGAAGAAAGATTAGTCTAGCACATCAAGTACAGAGATCACTTCACCTAATAGGTCAAGTGATCACACTTCATCAAATCAAGCAAAGAATGAGTGTGTGGGATTGATAAACCTAGTTAAATCATAAATCAATCCCAAGACATATAAGAACTAAAAAAATGAAATCAGCATAAACAGAGATGCTAAGTCAAAATTGAGAATTTTTATGAAAATCTATCAAAGTTGCCTTCAGAAGTCGAGTTGCTAACAACGACCGAGTTGATAGTTGATGCCGAGCTATGAAATATCAATAGGAGCCGAGTAAAGTAAAATATAATAGGAGCCGAGTCATGACGAAACTTTTCAAGTGCCGAGTAGATAGTTGGCAACGTACTAAGCATTTATTACTCTATTTTGAAGGGTACATAAATCTGATTTTTGATCATCTTCCCGCCATTCAAATGAGAAGCAAAGCCAAAAAAAGTGGAGAAGATCAAGATCAACTCAGAAGCCATTCGTGAAGATTTCAACAACAATTCAAGACAAGTTTCATCGATTTAAGGTATTTTACTTAAGTGTCAAGCTACGTAGGACTTATGAACTTGTTTAAATCATAAACCCTAGTTTGGGAAACAATGGCATCTGGGTCAGGAACCACTAAGGGTATAGAGAGTCATGAAGTTCAGTTGGTCAGCAACGAAGTTAAACAACCTGAATTTAAGCCCATTCCAGAAGTAGTGTACAAGAATGATCCTGCAAGTGCATTATCAATTATTCTAGATAAAGTTGTTATGGTCCAAGATGTTCGCAGATGTTATAATTCCAAAATTGGTGCCATAGGAGACTTAGAAATTCATAATGCATATGATAAACTATGTGAAAACAAAGTACTGAAAAATGAGTTTTCAATAATTGAAAGAAAAGGATTGACCAAAACCCTAGCATTTTTTACTGTTTTCAAAACTGAATGGGTACGAATAGTTTTGAGCCGAATACATGATGGAGCTTTTTGGTTAGAGTCAAGACCAATAAAATTCACCAAGAAAACTGTTCATAGGGTTACTGGTATTCCAACCCTAGATCGGCCAAAGACCCTGCGAAGTGACAAAAGGGAAGTAATAGAGAAAAATACAGGTGCCAAATGGAACAATAAAGGAATGACTATCGACACAGTCATAGATCCCCTACTAGATTTTGCTGTGAGAATCATTTCACATAAATTCTATCAATCAAGTAGGTTAAACAGTGTACCTTGTATAGCAGTTGATGTTGCATACAAGATAATCAAAAGAGATCACACTTATGATCTGGCAGAGCTCATGTTTCAATAGATTAATGAAAATCTAGGAGCAATAAGGGAGCTCAATGCAAATTTGGATCAGTTTTGATGTGTATGTTTTTCTATCTGATGAAAGAATTTCCTTCTATGGGTAAAGTAAAATGGAATCCAAATAAAACAATTGTTGAACAAATTAATGGATACATTGAACAGATGGGTGAAAATTTTGATGCCCAAATGACTAGTTATTTTGAGGACTTCAAAAAGTCCATGAAACAAAGAATGATAATTCTAGTTTCATTGACTGAGAAATATGAAAAAGATATTTGTTTTCTTGTAGATATAGATTATACCTACATACAAGCAGTTATACCTAGAGTAAGATGGCTTAGGCCACTAGGTTATGAACTTGATGTTGATCAAGCCTCTGCAACAATAATAGCTCTACTTGCAAAAGAAGCTGATAAAAATGCAAAAAAATTTGGAACTTATGATGTTGTCAAATCAAAGGTAATAATAGATTTGAAGACTGCTTCAGCAGTAAAGAAGAAAGAGAAAATGGTGAGACAAATCAAAAGAAAATTTGGCGTGGAAGAAGAAGAAGGAACAGCAGAAGAAGAGGGAGAAGACATTGAAGAAGAAGGAGATAAACTTCAAGGTCAGACTCAAGGGTCAGGAGAAGACAAAGAGGAAAGTGTTGAGGTAGAAGAAGCCAAGGAAGCACCAATTAAGAGAAAGACCACAACTCCTTCTGCTCCCAAATCCAAGGGGAGGAAAGAAGTTGCCCCTGCACCAAAGAGACTGACCACAAGGGCTACAGCACAAAAAGCCCAAGAGGAGGCAAAAGGAAAGAAGAAAGACTCAAAGAAGACTGTTGTTGAGTCAAAGAAAAGGAAATTTATTCCCCATCCTAAAACAGATGAGGAGAAAATAGAGTCAGAAGACAATAGTCAATTTCAAGTGGTAAGACACAAACCCCAGATTGTTGTTGATAAATTATGTTCAAAAATTAGGAATAATGATTTAAAAGGTTTAAACAACCTGAATTTTTCTAAGCTCACCAAAGAAGAGCAAAATAAATTAGAGGAATCTGTGTATGCTATGATGGCTGAGTATAAGCACACACCTCTAGAATTAGATGAATCTATGCCAAGAGAATTGTATAAAATTGTAGAGGATAAATGGCATTTTTGTTTACAAATGGAAAAAGAAATAAGGGAGTCAACATTAGCCAAATTGTTGCCTAATTTGACTAAGGATCAAATAATAAATGTAGTAAAAAGGCATAATAACATATTCACTCCCAAGTATAGAGCATTCAGCATATTGCAGAATAAAATTGAAGAGGTAGTTACTAAATCCGCAAGATTGTGAAAAATAGTTTACAAGAAAATAGAAGATGTGTATAATGAAGAATACAAGGAAGAAGTAAGTGCCAAGACAAAGGAAAAGAAAGTATCAGAAACCAAAGAAAAAGAGAAGTAACTAGTGGAGATGAAGAGTAATGAAGAAAAGGAAGAAGAGGCACATAATGAGGAGAAAGAGGAAGAGAAAGATACATCTAAGCCACAAGATCAAAGTATGCAAGACATACAGGTATCCCCTCCTAGTCCTCCTCATGCCACCATCACACCTACAGATATCATAAAAATAAAGGATGTTAGAGACACTTCAAATCTAAACATCAATCCATTAACTGTAGCGGATTTGGAAATCCTTGACCAATCGTCACTAGTAACAAAATTAAGTTCAAATCGTGTATTGGTTAGTGTTGATGAATTACAGAATCTAGAAGTTAAAATAGAGATAGTCAAGGTAAAAGCACAAGTGCCACCTTTGACCATACAAACTACTGGTATTCTATTTCTTCCACCACCACCTCCACCAAGTATAGTCACTTCTACACTCCAAATGCCGAGTAAAACAGTAGGGGAAATAAAAGAAACATCTGAACAACCAACAAGTTCAATCCCACCTAGCATTCATAAAAGGGATATTAAAGCTGAAGAAAAATATGAGACAAAGAAGAAGGAGGAGACTGCAATACAAAAACTGGTTGCATTACCAAAATTTGGTACTCCAACACAGACTCTTCAGCAGCCGAGCACAAATGGATTACAGCTGAAAATCAGAACACCAAGCTCAAGCTCATCAAAGGCAATCAGGAAACTTCACTATGGAGTTCTTGAGCTTGATGAAGAAATAAAGATCCCATATTATGCATCTAGCACTCTTACTGAAGAAAAGATTAATGAAATTCAGAGTGCATTGGACAAAAGAAGGAGACAAGAAGCACTAAGAAAGGAATACAAGCATAAGCTTACATTGAATGAAATTAAAGATATATTCACAAAAGCTTTTTGCTTACAATATCCAAATGAGTCAAAACCAATTATAGAACAACTATCTGATATAGTTGACCAGGTGACTAATGAAGATCAGGAAACAAATGCCAGATTGCTTGAATGGTCAGAAAAGAAGTTCCAAGGTAAAGTAAATAGTAAAATATCTGGTGATATAGCACTATCACAAGAAGAACTGGCAAAGAAAGTTATAACAGTTAAAATTGTACTAGGAAACATCTTTTCCTTGTACAACAAGTTGTGTGATTTTTCCACATTCACACAGGACACTAGCCAGAAAATACTGAGCTTGGAAACCAATCTGAAAATTTCTAGCATGCAACTCCCCACAGATCCAGCTCAGAGTGAGAAGCATTTTGTCCAATCACTTCACACACAAAGAGAGTTAGATGTCTTAGCAGCAGAGGAGGCAACCATAAAAGCCAAATTGATACAAATTCAATCGTCAGTTACTCCTCATTTGGAACTACTTCACAAGGAGCAGATAAATGCAGAGACAGTCCTCAGGAAAGACCCCAATATTTCTTCATCTGATGGACTTGTACACCTAGCAGCAGAGATTGCCATCCAGCATAAGACATTGGATGTCGCATTAGCGAATTGGGATGTAGCTCTGAAGGTACTCCTTGAAGTAAATAGCACATTTTTGGCTAAGTATGGCATTTCATTGTAAGACCCTTGACATAAGTGTTAAAAAGGGGGAGAATAAGTAATAAGAGTTAAGTACAGGAATGGAATGATAAGTATGATAAAAGGGGGAGATAGAAAATTTTGAATTAATGAGTCACATGGATCTTAATTAAGTGTTTTTGCCACTCATGTCAAAGGGGGAGATTGTTAGCTTAAAGAATAAATTTGACAATTGAGTGTCAATACACTTAACCAAGATCAAGAGTAAGTGTCGAGTAAGATAAGGTGCCGAGTGATAACAAGTACCGAGTGTAACAGGTGCTGAGTGATAACAAGTGTCGAGTGTAACAGTGTTAGGAACCTGTGTGTTCCTTCTGTTTATTTTGTTAGAGTAGTGTTGTTGGACGCATATGCTTTATAAGTCGTCCCGTGAGTATATTTTATTATCCCACATGCATAGGTAGTATTACTTTTCTAGATCGTACTCAGTATATAAGAATAGGTTGAGGCCCTTGATGGGCACGGACGAATTTATTGTATTGAGCTTGCTCAAAGGAGGTTACCCCCTCGAAGTGGCCTGCGATCAGTAGATTCATTCTGAGTTCTGCTATCACTTTGTATTCTGTTATTTTGAGCATTCTCACGATATTGCTATAAGGAGGTTCTTCACATCTGGTATCAGAGCACTCTCTTGGGCTCGCTGGGTGGAAATTACATCAAATTTTTTTTCTGTCGTGGCCTTCAAGTTCCTCTCACTTCTAATATCTCTTGTTATTGCAATAACTCTTTTCACTTCTAATACTTCCGCAGAACGTCTGCAATATCATTTCGCATACTTCCTTCCTTGGCGACCCAACCCCAAATTTTACATATCAAAGCCCTAAATCCCTCATTTATCTAATTTTAGGGTTTGCCCTATCTTTTTCACCTCTCATCCAATCACCACCAAACTGAGCCACAAGATTCAATTCCTCATTTTGCTCCCTTATCCCTCTTGGACTGTTCGCCTCATTTCGCCTCCCTACCCTTGAAACCCTCATTTTTCTTTTTCCCTTGTCCCCAGATAGTCTCCCACCACCCGTCGAACACCCATTTCCTATATGAGTTTTACCCAAATCCAAGTTTGCCGTAACTAAAAAAGTTTTTGTTTCTCATCTTCTACCCATTCCAAAAAAAAAAAAAAAAAAACCTTGCTTTATGGTTGTTACGCGTACAGGAGCAAAAATCATGGAAGAGAAAATTGCATCCCTCAAAACCAAACTTCAAGATCTGGATGACAAAATTCTGGGTCTTAACTTTCAGCAGTCAGCCATGAGCCGAAACCATTCAGGAGATACTGGTTCCTCTTCTGGCAATTTCCGTGGACCAAAGCTTGATTTTCCACGCTTCGATGGTTCTAATCCGACTGGATGGATCTATAGGGCAGAGCAGTATTTCAGCTTGCATAATACTTTGGATAACCACAAAGTCCCCCTTGCATCTTTTCATTTGGAACATGAAGCTCTTCAATGGTTCCGTTGGTACATCAAGGCTAATGTAGGCCCAACGTGGAGAGAATTGTGCACCCTCATTTTGGAGCGCTTTGGCCCTAGTTCCTTTGATGATTTCACAGGAGCACTCACTAAACTGCGTCAAACAGGCACTGTAAGAGAATACCAGACAGAGTTTGAAAAATTAGCTAATTACACAGAGGGCTTGTCTGATGAATTCTTCCGTAGTTGTTTTGTCAGTGGTCTAAAGGATGCACTTCGCTCAGAAGTCAAAATGTTTCGACCTACTACAATGATGGAAGCCCTTGGGTTGGCTAAGTTAGCGGAAGACAAGATTAGTGCTCTACAACGCTCCAGATCTAATTTTGTTCCATTCAGAAATACAGGTTCTCACAACCCTCCAGTCATACCAGCTCCCAGAACTACTCCGATCAAGCACTTGTCTGAAACAGAGATGCGAGTCAGGCGAGACAAAGGGCTTTGTTATAATTGTGATGAGAAATGGTCTCGGGGCCATAGATGTGTTCAGCAAAAGCTCTATCTCTTGGATGTGGATTCTCCACCGGAACTGGAAGAATATGTAGATGCTCAGGAAACAGTGGATGATGAGGTTGAGCCTCACCAGCCTGAACCTCCTTCACCAGAAGCTCCACCAGAGATATCTGTCCATGCTTTGGCAGGAGTCACTACTCCACAAACCATGCGGGTCCAGGGTTTCTTCAAGAAGATCCCTCTTACTATACTCATTGATTCTGGTAGCACTCATAACTTCATTGATCCACGAATAGCCAAACAAGCTGATTGCTTTATCCATCCCTGCTCTAGCTTTGAAGTCATGATTGCCAATGGGGGCACTTTACCTTGTAAAGGGAAATGTCGCAATGTGCGTCTCTCTATTGGAGATTATAACATGCGCTCTGACATGTTTGCCTTACCCTTAGGTGGCTGTGATGTGGTTTTGGGTGCCCAATGGTTACGCACTCTTGGCCCCATTCTCTGGGATTTTGCTGAACTTTGGATGCAGTTTTCAGTCGAGGGGCACCAACACACTTTGAAAGGCTTACAACCAGGGTCTCTCAGCATCATCAGTTCACACCGTATGGAAAAACTTCTTAAGAAGAATTCACATGGTGTCATTGCTCAGCTCCATTCCATTCAGATGCAGCCATCAACAGTCTCTAGCACTCCTGCCGATCTCCAACACATTTTGGACAAGTATTCTGGTGTATTTGCTGAACCTGTGGGATTACCTCCTTCTCGTCTAGAGGACCACCGTATTCAGCTCCTTCCTGGCAGTGTTCCGCCCAACATCAGGCCCTACCGCTACCCATTTCATCAGAAGACCAAAATCGAGATACTTGTCCGTGACTTACTGAAGCAAGGTATTATTCGCCCTAGTACCAGTTCCTTTTCTTCTCCAGTTCTGCTTGTTCGCAAAAAAGATGGGTCATGGCGACTCTGCATTGATTTTCGAGCACTTAATCATCTCACTATAAAGGACAAGTTTCCCATTCCAGTTGTTGATGAACTTCTTGATGAACTTCATGGGGCTCATTTTTTCTCCAAGTTAGATCTTCGTTCTGGGTATCATCAAATTCGGGTTAATGAGGAGGATATACCTAAAACTGCCTTTCGCACACATGATGGTCACTATGAATTTTTAGTCATGCCCTTTGGCCTCACGAATGCTCCTTCAACATTTCAGGCAGTGATGAATAACATATTTCGACCATACCTCCGAAAATTCATTCTGGTCTTCTTTGATGATATCCTCATATATAGCAAAACTTGGGCTGAGCATCTCCATCATCTGGAGCTTGTCTTGCAACTTCTCTCTGATCATCAACTCTGTGCAAAACTATCTAAATGTGTGTTTGGCCAGGAGGAAGTGGAGTATCTCGGGCATATTGTTGCACACCATGGAGTGCGGGTGGATCCTACAAAAATAGATGCCATGAAAACTTGGCCGCATCCTAAAACTCTCAAGAGCCTTCGGGGTTTTTTGGGGTTGACTGGCTACTACCGCAAGTTTGTCAAAGATTACGAGAAAATTGCAGCACCATTGACAGCTCTGTTAAAAAAGGATGCCTTCTCCTGGACCCTTGTTGCTGAGACTGCATTTGAACAACTGAAATAGGCTATGTGCAGTACACCTGTTCTCGCGATGCCAGATTTTTCCAAACCCTTCACTATTGAGAGTGATGCTTGCGGCAATGGATTGGGTGCTGTTCTCCTGCAAGATGACCATCCTATTGCGTTCACTAGCAAATCCCTCTCTGGTAAGAATCTAGCCCTCTCTACTTATGAAAAAGAAATGATGGCTATTTTGCATGCTGTACAGAAGTGGCGGCCATACCTCTTAGGGAGTCATTTTTGCATCAGAACCGATCACCAAAGTCTGAAATACTTCCTGGAACAACGGGTATCCTCTCCTACACAACAGAAATGGGTCAGCAAACTCATGGGGTATGATTATGAGATCACCTACAAGAAGGGTAAGGAGAATATTGTGGCAGATGCTCTTTCTCGCACATTTGATAATCAAGCTTCCCTTTCCGCTATTTCTATTCCCATTCCCAATTGGTTAGCGTCTGTTCAGCAGGGCTATGACAGTGACTCTTCTTTATCTCAAATCATTCACCAGCTAGCCAATAATCCTTCTGCTATACCACATTACTCTTGGGATGGTGCTTCTCTTCGATACAAGGGTCGGCTAGTGCTTCCTCAGAACCCAGCTCTACATCAGGTTATTTTTTATGAACTCCATGCTTCTCCTTCAGCAGGGCACTCAGGCTTCCTCAAAACTTATGAGCGAGCAAGGAGAAACTTCTTTTGGAAAGGGATGAAACAGACGATTCAACAGATGGTGGCTGAATGTGATACTTACCAACGCCACAAGGGTGAAACGACCCTCCTTCCTGGCTTGCTCGAACCATTGCCCATCCCTACACGGATTTGGACTGATATTTCTATGGATTTCATTGAAGGGCTTCCTAAATCCGGTGGCAAGACAGTGATCTTGGTTGTGGTTGATCGTCTCTCAAAATATAGTCATTTTTGTGCCCTCAGCCACCCCTATACTGCCTCCTCTGTTGCACAAATCTTCATGGACCAGATATTTCGTCTTCATGGACTCCCTTCTTCCATTGTCTCTGATCGTGATGCAACTTTTACCAGTCATTTTTGGACTGAACTGTTTCAGAAAACTGGCACCAAACTGAAGATGAGTTCGGGCTATCACCCACAAACTGATGGTCAAACTGAAATTGTCAATAAATGCTTGGAAACTTATCTTCGTTGCTTCACTTCCGAACAGCAACATCAGTGGGCCAAGTGGCTCCCTTTAGCTGAATGGTGGTACAATACCTCTTACCACACTGCCTCTAAAATGACTCCATATGAAGCAGTCTATGGTCAGGCACCTCCAGTGCTCCTTCCCTACACTCCCAACAGCTCACCAGTCCAGGCAGTTGACATAGTTCTCCGCAGTAGGGATCAGATTCTTCGTACCTTACAGGATAATCTTCACATGGCCCATAATCGGATGAAATAGCAAGCAGATCAACACCGTTCTGAGCACTCATTTCAAGTTGGGGATATGGTTTTTCTTCATCTACAGCCATACAAACAATCCTCCCTAAAGCTGAAAGGGTGTCATAAGCTGGCCCCAAAATTTTATGGGCCTTATAAGGTTCTGCAGAAGATGGGTTCAGTTGCTTATAAACTGGAACTTCCTCCTTCTTCCCGCATTCATCCAGTCTTTCATGTTTCTTGTCTAAAGAAAGTTCTGGGTACCACTGTCAGAGCACAAACTACTCTCCCTGAAATGGATACGGAAGGATCCATTATCCTAGAGCTGGTGGCAATCATTGACCAGCGCACTCGCCAGCTTCGCTCTCGCTCCATCTCTGAGGTCTTGATTCAGTGGCATGGCATGCAACCAGAGGATGCTACCTGGGAACCCCTTCTTCAGATTCAACAACAATTTCCACACCTTAAGCTTTGAGGACAAAGCTTTTTTCTAAGGGAGAGGGGATGTTAGGAACCTGTGTGTTCCTTCTGTTTATTTTGTTAGAGTAGTGTTGTTGGACGCATATGCTTTGTAAGTCGTCCCGTGAGTATATTTTATTATCCCACATGCATAGGTAGTATTACTTTTCTAGATCGTACTCAGTATATAAGAATAGGTTGAGGCCCTTGATGGGCACGGACAAATTTATTGTATTGAGCTTGCTCAAAGGAGGTTACCCCCTCGAAGTGGCCTGCGATCAGTAGATTCATTCTGAGTTCTGCTATCACTTTGTATTCTGTTATTTCGAGCATTCTCACGATATTGCTATAAGGAGGTTCTTCACATGTGCCGAGTGATAACAAGTGTCAAGTGTTAACAAGTGCCGAGTACAATAGGTGCCGAGTGTTAACAAGTTTCAAGTACAATATGTACTGAGTAATACAGTTTTGTTCAGGTACCGAGCTATCTAGGAAACAGCATATGCCAAGTATCAGAAATACTTCAGGAGCCGAGTAACTCAGTAGATCAGCATAAAAGTTTGAAATTGCACAAACTATGATGCAAACAGTTTTTGCAGCTAATAGAAGGTAAACTTTGAGGGATCTAATGATAAAATCGAATCTTTTATTTTTCCCGTGCAACTCACATGCAGCCAATAAGAAAACTGATAATGGCATGCAACCAATCAGTAAAAAATAAGTATTGAGTGGGAAATTGAGAATCAATATGGATCATAGATCCAAATCAACCCTAAGTCTTTGAAGTCTTTATAAGGAAGATGAAATTTCATTGTAAACATATATATGGAAAGACATACAAGGGTGCATAAGAAAATCTATTTTCAGAAGCAAGGGTTATCAGATCACAAAGGATCAAGATCAGGAGAAGGTAGAAAAGGAGCCTGTATTTAGCAATCAAGGATTGTAATCTATCAAGTTTATTGTATCTAATACTCTCTAGCAATTGTATTAGAATAAAAATCCTATGGTGATAGGTTAGCTTTACAGCTATTTTGTAAGATCCTTTTGATTAGATGATTAAAATCCTTTAACAAGGTGACACTTCATGTTAAGTGTTTGTAAATCCTCTAACCAGGTCACTATTAATACAGTGTAAAGCCTTTAACAGGGTAGGCCTTTAACAGGGCAAACCATCAGAAGTGGTTGAACAATATTGTTGCAGTAATTTTTGTGGGTATCATCCCCACCCCAATTTTACCTTCTTATTCCTGGAGGGTTTCTAGGTTACCAAATTCCAATGTTATGTGTTATTGATGCATGAGTTTTGTTACATGTTTATTTGTTATATTTACATGCATGCAATTTACTTTAAGATAGAAGTTTTATTGACTAAAGTGTGATACTTATGATTCACCCCCCCCCCCCCCCCCTCTCATAAGTACTCTTTCCATATTTGAATATTCCAACACTTAGAAAATTTGTGTCTCCTCCATAGATGACCTTTAGTGTGTCTCACATTTATTTGGTAATTTTGCAATCTTTAATGTTGTCAAAATCAGCATAGCTTAGGGAAGATTTAATCTCTAACATAGCTTAATTGTGTTCTTACTTCTCTTTTAGTTATTGGGAAGTCAAAGGGATCATTGTTATCTCCACATATGCCATCACCAATTCATGCAATATAAAGCCACATCAAAATTTTCCATGCAAAGAAGTTCTCTTTGTTCAACCTTGGAAACTTCTTTTTGTACATCATGATCTTTAGATTTCAAGTACCTTTAAACTTTTCACTACAAGCACCAATGCTCTGATACCAATTGTTAGGATACTTAGAATAACTGAGAGGGGCATAAAATCAATTATCCAAGGTCAAGATGTACCAATTAAACAAACAAACTCTTAAATAACTTTAGATCTTATCATTCATTAGCTTGGTCTCTATAGTATACTTTTAGTAACATAAACTAGCAATCCATTGTCCTAAATATGACAGACTTTTTGAATGTAAACATTAACAGCAAATCACCACATATAACATCCACACAAGTTTGACACTATGATTTAACATGGAAACCCAATTCGATAAAAATCATCAATAACATGTCACCAATATTTTCACTCTTCTGAAGTGAGCTCTTTTAGGAACCAACCCTATTAAAGGTTTACAAAACACACTGTTAAATGTGACCTTGTTAAAGGATTTAATCACCTTGTTAGGAGTATCCTTGTTAGAAGACTTTAGAACATTCCATTAGAATGTCACCTTGATTAAAGGGTTTACATATGACTATTAGTTCAACCTTGATTAAAGGATTTCAAATACTGATATAATGTTTATAAAGTAACAAAAGGTTTGATCTGACAAATATAACTCACTTTGCAATTTCATCTCATCTCAGCTCCCAAGATGATTCATTGTATGGGCTTCATTATCATATGAGTCTCTAATTCTCTTGGCAACCCTTCAAGAAATCACTCTTTTCCTCTACTCAACTCATCTCAACCTTTAGCTTAAGTTTTCTAATCAATAACCTTAGCCACTATTCCAACCTTCGGCCACTTTGAAAGTTAGCTCTTGTACCTCCTTAAATAGATAATTGTGATCTTTTGTCACTTGATCATCATCGTAGATCTTAGGTTTAGGTCAGTTTCATTGAATCCTTCCACCATTTCATCTCTTCTTTCTATTCTAGAAACTTCTCCAAACTTATTGAATCCTCACATAGAAATACACAAATATAGTTTCCCTTAATTCAAATATTCCAAGTCATTCATTCTTATCTTCAACATGCTTTCATATCCCAAGAAATTAACTTTGTTGGCTAGAAATTATGATTTCTCATAAACTATTAAAATGTTGTCCCTCGGCAATCACTATATTCTAACACTCGATCATCATTGGATTACTCAGTTTCTAATATATTTGTGTTTGGCACATATACTATCACTCGATCAATTTTGATTCTTGATCAACACTATTTCTACTCGACACTTACTATGGTTTGGTCGACACTAGCATCACTCAGCATGTATTGCAAGTTCCTTAGTCTTATGCTTTAGTAGCTTAGTTAAAACTATGTGTTTGATCTGTATTTGATCACTTCTTTAAGGATTTAGTACAACCGTCTTCTTCTCTCGTGGTATGATTGAACAATTACTTTATCTTATCAAAGTCTAACTAATCAAGAGTCCACTTTATATTTTTCTCTCCATAACTCAACCTTTCCTCTAGGTTCTTTTGTTATGACCAACTTCATAAATCCTTTTCATCAATCAAATAGATATGAAACTCAAATCAAATAGAAAACTATCTTACTAATAAGATTTGACATCAATGACAATATAAAAATTGTTCCAATTGTAGTTACCAACTGTGACTTCTTCGTTTGTCACCCTTTACATTGGTGCCAAGTTTTGAGAAGTGGTACTTTGGTGGATACTCAAATCATGATTGTTGTTTCTTGAAAATGACCTTCGATCTTTGGGGACTTATAGTTTTTTTCATCCTTTGTAAGTGCAGTGAGAAGCCTTTGTACTTTGTGTTGGCTTTATGGAACAATGCTAAGATTATTCAAGGGACCACTTCTATATTCCTTCTACTAATGAAGGTTAGATTATTTATCCTTACTATGTGTAGTCTTGGTGATTTATGGGATAGTTTCTCTATGTGTTGGGGGTCAGGGTCCTTTCCTTGTTTTCTCTTTGTTCAACATTCTTTGGTGATAGTCACACAACTATCTCTAGTATTCTTCTTTTCTGGTATGGTCCCACCTTTATGCATGGTTGGGATTAGAATGGGTGGTCACCCCTTACACTAGTTTATGTCCACTTTGTCTAGGGTTATTATGAACAATGTGGGAGTTGTGTCATTTTTACTTATATTTTATAGTTTCTAACACTTTGTGTATTGGATGTCAAAAATTTTGAGATTAAGGTTTGGCCTATGGGATCTATTGTCTTAGGTCTTTTTGGTTGTGCCACTTTTGGTTATGTCCTAGGTGGTAGTTGGAGCTAACCTTTGTTTGTGTAGATGTTGGTTGTGGATTTTTGTCTTGCAAAGGAATGGTGGAAGCAATGTATTTTCTAGGGCTTTATTTGTTTTTGGATCTCCTATGTGAATTTTGGGGTTTTTATAGGGTATGATTGTTGGAGATATAAGAGGAGTAACTGAGAGGGGAGGGGTTTTTTATCATTTTGTGGTCAAATTTGTTTGACAAGGAGTAATCCCAAGTTTAGGAGCTTAATAAGGAATAGAATTCTTCTATACATTCTCACTTCACATGGGGACTACAATAAAGTGGGCCTTGATTTTAGCTCCATATAACTTTATTTTGTCAAGATGGGACAAATTCATAACTTTAGCTCCAGAGATTTTTAGAACTCTCTAGTTATGAGAATAGTGTTATTACCTAGGAGGAGTGTTTGGGTCTTACTGTATACTTCTTCTTTCATGAATTATGGAGGTGAACCAGTCTCCTATTGAGGTGGAGATCATGTTCATGAATTTAGAGGCAAAGGAGACTCTTATTGGGGTAAATACTTTATGAGTCTCTTAGACTCTTATCAATCTCCTTCTCTACTCTGCCTTTGAAGATCTTGAACATGTGAAAAGATTCAATTTTTCATTTTAAAAATATAGTACACATCATTCTAAAATATTTATCCACAAACAACATAAAGTATATATCACCGTAATATCTTTGAGTTCTTATTAGGCCACTGAGACTAGTATGAACTAGATCTAGGATACCTTCAAAAGAATGATATTTACTCATGAAGCTAACACTAGTAGAATTTCCAAGCTGGCATTCTTTGCACATTACATTGTCTAGTTTTACTAAATTAGGAAGACCTCTTACTATCCTCATCTTAATCACTTTGATCATGTTATCAAGATTAACATGAAAAAATCTATTATTCCATAATGAAAAATCTTCTACCTTAATTATTAGACAACTCTTAATAGTTTACCTCTTGTTTGTTCACCAAGAGAAATTGCATCTCCTATTTTTCCAATAATCCTACGCACACCTCCATTGAATTCCAATTTTTATCCTTTTTTATTCAAGTGATAAACACTTAATGAATTGTACTTCAAATAATTAACCCAGTAAACATCATCACAATTTATTTTATTATTCAAATTAATAGATCCTTTACATTTTACTACACACAATATCTATTGCTACCAAATCTTACCAATCTTTCATTACATTCTTCCATTTGGATGAATTTTCTTTTGATGTTGATCATATGATGAGAGCAATAATTCTCAATTATCCAATCTATATTGTGATTCATATTGGAAACTAATTGTTTCTCACCATCTTGAGAGGGATCTTCTTTAACAAAAATGAACACAATTTCTTATTTGTATATTCCATCAAATTCATCATCGGTAACACCTTCTTCAACCAGGTAACATGATTTATTTTTTTTATTCTTGAATCTTCTTGTCTTCTCCTTCATGCCCTTGTTATGGAATCTAATAGAATGGCGTTCAATATTTTTACATCAAAAAATATTTTAAAGGAAATATACCCTTGTACTTACCCCTTCCTCTAGGTAGCCTCCTAGAAAGAAACACTTTTGGAACTCTTCTTGTTACTTTTCTTCTAATAAAAAATTTCATAACCATTGTAATAATATGTCATAGTAGAAAATTTATTAGAAATATCATTTTTCTTTCATCATTGGAGCAAGAGTCATAGATGAATTGAGTGCAACTTTAACCTTAGGCATGCTATTATCAAAGTTACTCAACTCATATGCAGTTAACTTGCTTATTAATGCATCAAGAGTAACAACACCACCACCTAAAAATATGACTTCTTGAATGAACAAAACATCAATAGCATAATGAGATAAGAAGGTTCTAATTATTTTTCTTAGTACATTCTTTTGTTAAGAGTTCAATCAAAACCTCTGATAGAAACAACCACTTCTTTATTTCTCTAACAATATTTTTCAATGTTCTCATTCTCCATCATCCTTGTATCATCAAATTTTCCTTTTAGGATATCCACCTTATCCTTTAGTACATGTTAATCTCCACCATAAACTCTCTTCAATTCCTCCCAAATGTCATGAGAGGTCTCTAGATCTTGGAAATTTATGTACTTTGCATTAGAAAGAGTGCTAGCTATGACTTCTATGTTAGAGTAAGTTATTTATTACTCTAGGTTCTTTAGCTCTCTTAGGTGCATATAATTAATATTTTATATTAATTATAATGTGAAAACCTAGCTTTCTTTCCTTTAGGGTTTCATTCACCTTAAAAGGTTGAACTTTTGTATTTTTTTTTCATAACTTAGAATACATTTTTCCTCTCACATTTTTTGAGAACTTCTAAGCTCTGATTTTTTCATTTTTTGGCTTCTCTTCATTGTATGATATTTGCATACAAGTGTTCTTGAGGATCTATGAAGTTGGATTTCTCAACTTCTACATGGTATTACAGTGGACTTGCTGCTTCCTCATCTGAAGATTCTTGAATCCATGATTCGCAGTAAAAACCCCATCTTTTTCGAAGTTATTTTCTTCAAAAGGGTGAAGGAAAAATTTTTGGGGCACTTTGGGCTCAAACAGACGCTGCCATTGGATCCAAAAGGTCGTTTGTAGTCAAAATACATATTTAAAAAATTGTTGTTTTTGGCCTTCGGGCGTCTGGGAAATTTTTTTAGCCCCCTGATAGGCTGTACGGACACATTTTTTGAGGAAATTTTTTTTTAAAATAAAAAAAAGTTTTAAAAAGGGCCACAGTCAGGTGACCACTATAGTGCCACCACATAGCCCACATGCCACTCCCTGGTTGCCGCAGTCGGTCACGCTGCCGAAGCTCAGCTCGAGCACGGCCGCTGTCGGCAGACCACCCGATCGCCACCACCACCAACAGCACAACCAAAAATCACCACCACTGCTGGTGGTCCATATGATTCCTCTACTTAGGCACCACCTCCACATTTTTGTACTGACATCATTCTACAATCACATGATGTCACAATCTGGCAATGACGCCAACCTTTTTTGGCATGATGTCATCACACCGTGAAAGCCAGTTGATGTCATATCCTAGCATGATGATGTCATTTTCAAAATGATGACCTCATCTTTCTAGTGACAAAATTTTTTTTTGGCGACTTCTTATGACGTCCGTATAGGCATCAAATTTAAGCCTGTGCCTGTAAATTTCTAGAGAGCTCTCTTCTTGGACCTGCAGTTGGTTTTTTGCTCATAACTTGAGCATATACACGTATTTTTGTGATCCAAAAGAAGCACCGAAAAGATGACTCAGAGACGGAGATAATGGTGCTAGTTTTGTTTAATTCCAAGTTCATTTAAGCTTCCAAATTTGGCATTGAATTAGAGGCTTCTATTTTCCTCTTCTCTGCATCCGAATTCTAGGTTCTTTTCTTAGTTTTTTGTGTTTTTCCATAGTTATTTTATTCATTGTGGGGGGGAGCATCTTCTATTCTATAATTTGCTTCAGAATTGGACCCTTCTACTTCCATCTTTTCTTTCTCTCAATGTCAGATCCTTCTATGATCCGGCTCACGCTGCATAACTATCACACTTGGAAGACACACATGACTAGGCTATTCATGTCAAGAGGATTATGGTCATGCTAAGACGCAAACCAACCTACTCTGCAGTGCCCTTATGAGGTTCTTCAACACAAAAACAAAATGGATGAAGCCATGAGAATGATTGCACTAAACATCTCTGATAGTCTACTATTTCATTTGGATGCTTTAACCACTCCATAGGCTATTTGGACCAAATTCCACATGTTGTTTGGCATAGTGAATGAGTTTTGGGCACTACAGCTTGATGCAGAGTTGACTTCTTTGATGCTAGCCAACTTTTTGACTATTGAAGACTTCTTGATGAAGTTCAAATCATTGTGTACAGTCTTGCAAGGATGTAGTAAAAACAAAACTGATGATGAGTGTATTTTTTTTTATACTCTCAAATTTGCAAGGATAGTATCAGATCTTTTCTTCCACTTTCTACTCCACCATAGATGCCTCGGGTAACAGACATCAGATGCCCTCATTTGAGACATTTTATGATCAGTTGACACGGGAATAGGCTAAGATCTAACAATTGGATGCCTCTGGCTCTTCCAGCTAAGCATTGGTTGCTTAGACTTCTTAGGGGAAACCAAAATAGAAAGCCAAATCGAAGAAACATGCACCAAAAATTGATGTCAAACCTCCAGCTAACCCTTCCAAGGGTAACTCTGCTTCGAAGTCTACTGAGTCTACCTCCAAGACAAAGAAGAAATCAACTGAGACCTATAGTTTTTGTGGAAAGGATGGACATCCCATTTCTAGGTGTTGGAAATGTTTGGAGGCTTTAGAGGAAGCCATGCAGGAGCATCACATTTTAGCTCCTAAGTTTGCATCCCCCTCTATAAGGAAAGGTCATGCTCTTACTGTATGAGCTATGACTTCTGGCCCTACTTGGATTCTTGATTTTGGTGCCTCTCACCATATGAAAAACACTCAGTAGTTGGTACATCACTTGCCCCTTATCTTACTACCCTAATTGCTATTGGGAACTCATCACATCTTTTTTGTTATGGGTTCTGGTTCTGGTCAGGGTTGTGCTCTTGGAAAATAACATAGGGATCCTTTTCCACATGGACAAGCCACTCATGCTTTGGCACCACTGGAGTTGATTCATAGTGACTTCATGTCATTTTCCACTCCTTTTTCAGGTGCCAGTTATGTGCTTACTTTCATTGATGACTTCTCTAGACGTGCATGGGTGTAATTTTTAAAGTACAAGTCTGATGTCTTCAATTCATTTCAAGTCTTCAAGACATTTGTTGAGAAGCAGTCTGGTCTTTCTATTTAGCAGATACACATAGGTAATGGGGGAGAGTATGTGAACCAATCTTTCAAGGATTTTTTCTCTAAACATGGTCTTCTGATGTAGGAGCATCCAGAGGTATAAGGGTAATCCTCTGTCACCCAAAAAAAATACTTAGACTTAGTTTTTGTTTCATGTGTTTTCATTTTTGGATACCCATTTGGGTCAAATAAAGGTTCCAAATCTCATAGTTCCACTATCAGTGTTCGTGTAAATTCCAAAAAAATAGGAGTATGTAATTGAGCCATTATTTTGGTGAACTAGGAGGTGTAAATTGGCCAGATGAATGTAATTGTGATTTAGAGCATTCTAGAAAAAGAATCAAGTCAAAAGGCCCCACAGTTTGAAAGTTATTGCAGTTTTTCAAGTTTTGGAGACCTCCTAAGAATGCTTCAAAGTTAGGTTAGGGGCATTAAATGACCTTGAAAATGGACAAAAAATGGGGGACAAGTGCAGCTTGTCCATAGGGCTATAGAGCGCTTCGAGAGCTTTTTGAAAATGTAAACAGTTCGTCAATCGGAGCTACGATTCAAAAGTTATGCCTCTCAAAAGTTCAGTTACCATTTCTAGATTCTTCTAGATTTGTACTGACTTCTAAAACCTTCTATTTGGTCAGTGGATGCCTACTAGCACTTTCTAGAATGTACTCCTAGTCCTTAACCCTCCGAGGTCTATTTAAGGAGATTTCTAGCATTGTAAAAGGCAGTTCGGAGTGGAGTTTGAGAGGAGGTACTGACAGGAGAAATTATCTCGAGATTTATGCTATTGTAAGCCCTTAGGGCATGTTTTGAAGTTTATTTTCTCAGTGAATATAATTTCCCCTTTTCTATTGTGTCCATTCTATTCTTGGGTTGTGTCCCCATCAAGTTGACACCTAGGGTAGATTGAAAAGTGACCCTGTCACTTTATGAATGGTAGAGGAAATCCCAAATGGGAAACCTCAGCTACTGAAATCCAAGTTGAGTCCTCGATTGGTTGTCCTTTCCATTTGACCAAATACTCTTCATACTGCCTATTTTTGGTACTCCTACCCACACGATGATCTAGAATGTCTTCTATCTCCTCCTTCTTAGAAGCAGGAATTAGACATGGCTCTAACACTAGCTCCTCATCTGCACCATCATCATGATACTCTGTTAAATCTGCAATGTTGAAAATGGGAGAAAAGTGAATACCATCTGGTAGCTCCACTTCATATGCATTTCCTAAGTCATTTTTCTTCAAAATTTTGCAGAGGCCAAATTTCTTCATTTTCAGCTTGTTGTAAGTACAGGCTGGAAATCTTTCTTTTCGTAAGTGCACCATGACTAGATCCCCTACTTGGAATTCCTTATGCCTTCTCCTTTGATCAGCCCTAGCTTTATACTCTTGATTCATCTTGGTAATGTGTGCTTGAACCTCCTCATGTAGATGCTTGATATGTTCAGCAAAGTCCTCAGCTTCAGCACTTGTCCTCTTCCCCTGTTTTATCTTCCTCAATTCTGGTGCAGTCCTTGAGCTATTCCCATATACAATTTGGAATGGTGATTTTCCAGTACCCCTATTTATAGAGTTATTGTAAGAAAACTCTGCTTGTGGTAGAATCAAATCCCATCCCTTGGGCTTATCCCCAACTAAACATCTCAGCAAATTGCCGAGACTTCTGTTTACCACTTCTGTTTGGTCATCAGTCTGTGGGTGATGTGTGGAACTGAATTTTACGTCTATTCTCAACTTCTTCCACTATGTCCTCTAGAAATACTCCACAAATTTAGTATCTCTGTCAGAAACTATACTCCTTGGAAGACCATGTAATCTTACCACCTCTTTGAAAAACAAGTCTGCAATATGGACAGCATCATGAGTTTTGTGGCATGGAATGAAATGTACCATTTTGGAGAACCTATCAACCACCATGAATACTGAGTCATTACCCCTTTGTGTCCTTGGCAATCCAAGAAAAAAATCCATACTTATGTCCTCCCATGGCCTTGATGGAACAGGCAATGGCTGATATAGGCCAGTATTGTGACTAAAGCCCTTGGCAACTTGACAAACCTGGCAACTCTGTACAAACTTCTTCACATCTTGTGAAATTTGAGGCCAAAAATAATGTTCTCTAAGAATGGCAATGGTCTTATCTCAACCAAAATGTCCTACCATCCCTCCACTATGTTTCTCCTTAATCAGAGTTTCCCTCATGGAAATCCTTGGAATGCACAATTGACTACCCTTAAACAACATGCCATCCTGAATCAAATACTCTAACCACTTGGTTCTATCTACAACAACAGGTTCTTTACAAGCTTTCCATGCTTCAGCAAAATCAGGATCCTTGGGGTACAATTTCTTGAGTTCATCAAACCCAACTACTTCAACCTACATTACTGTAAGCAACAACTGTCTCCTACTTAGTGCATCTACAACCCTGTTAGATTTTCCACTTCTATGCTTCAACACAAATGTATAACTCTGCAAGAACTCTACCCACTTCATATGCCTCTGATTCAATTTACCTTGGCTATTTACGTACTGTAATGCCTAATGATCAATATACAAAACAAATTCCTTTGGCAATAAATAATGCCTCCATTTCTTTAAGGCTTGAACTATTGCATAGAACTCTTGATCATAAACAGAATACTTCTTCTTTGCACCATTCAATTTTTCACTAAAATATGCAATAGGCTTACCTTCTTGGCTTAATATAGCCCCAATAGCACTACCACTGGCATCACAATCCACCTGGAAAACCTTTCTAAAATCTGGAAGTGCCAACACAGGTTCTTCTGTTACCTTCTTCTTCAGCAATTCAAAACTTCTTGCAACTGTTGTAGTCCATTTGAACTCTTTTCTATCCCCTCTTATTGTATCAGTTAGGGGTGCACATATGCCACTGAAATTCTTAATAAACTTCCTGTAAAAACTAACAAGACCATGAAATGATCTTACCTCAGTAGGAGACCTTGGAGTAGACCATTCCAAGATGGCTTTTACCTTCTCTGGATCCATTTTGAGACCTTCGGGTGATATAAAAAACCCCAAATAGACTAACTCCCTTTTTGCAAAGATACACTTCTTTAGATTAATTAACAGTTTCTCTTCCCTTAGCCTTTCAAAGACACTACGAATATGTAGTAAATATTCTTCCAAAGTCTTGCTGAAAATTTAAATATCATCCAAATAGACAATAAAAAATTTTCCCAAGAACTTCTTAAGTACCTCATTCATGAGCCGCATGAAGGTGCTTGGGGTGTTTGTCAATCCAAAGGGCATGACTAACCACTCATAAAGACCCTCCTTGGTCTTGAAGGATGTTTTTCACTCATCTCCTTCTCGAATTTGTATCTAATGATAGCCACTCTTGAGATCTATCTTTGTGAAGTACTGAGCTCCACTCAAGCAGTCCATAAGATCATCCATCCTTGGCAAAGGAAACTGGTACTTGTTGGTTATCCTATTTATAGCTCAAGAATCTGTACACATCCTCCACTCTCCATCCTTCTTTGGTGCGAGTACTACAGGTACTACACATGGACTCAGGCTCTCTTGAATCAAGCCCTTCCTCAATAGCTCCTAAACTTGTCTATTTAGCTCCTATGTTTCAGTAGGAGTCATCCTGTGAGCAGCCTTGTTAGGAAAACTAGCTCTTGGAATCAGATCTATCTGATGACTAATTTTCCTTACTGGTAGCAATCCATCTAGAACATTATCAGAGATAATATTTCCAAACTCCCCTAGTAAATTTGAAACTTCAAGTGGTATTTCACTACTACCTTCTTTATCTTTCCTTGGAATCAAAGCATAGCACATATGCTAATGTTTCATGCCATCTAAAAACTTCCTTTCATCAACAAGACAAATCCTAGCACTGCTACATACCTTTTCACCTTCCTTTTTCATGGGCTTCAATTTGTGGCAAACTCCATCCTTTGTCAGAGAGTATGTGTTTGCATGTCCATCATGTACTGCATGTCTATCAAACTACCATGGTCTACCCAACAATAGATGGCAAACATCCATCGAAATAACATCACAGAGAACTTCATCATGGTAACTCCCAATTTTTAATTTCACTAAACATTGTTCACTTACCAGGACCTTATGATCATCTTTTACCCAATCAATCCGATAGGGCTAGGGATGTTTCTCCCTCTTCAGCTTTAGCTTAGAGACCATCTCTTCTGATACCAAGTTATCAGTGCTACCACCATCAATGATCACGTCACAACATTTATCCTCACACTTGCATCTGGTATGGAACAAGCTTCTTCGTTGTCCTAGTTCAATCTCACCACTTAGTAGGACTCTTTCATTTACCAAGGTCTCTCCTCTTTTTGCATCCTTTGAATGTGATGATTGTGCATCCTCATCCACATGAGCAACCCTAGCTTGGCCCTCAGCTCTCCTATCTGTTGTTCCTTGTCATTGAGGGCATTCAAAGGCATGATGACCTTCTTCATTGCAATGGAAATAGGTACCACAGAAGCCTCCTCTTCCTTGTCCACGTCCTCTACCTCTTCCTCTTTGATTTCCAAAGTCTTGATCATGGGAGTGGTTGAAACCCTCATTTCTCTGGTTCCTGCTAGTACCCACATCTTCATTTTTCTTTTGGGTTTCATTGCGGCCTCCAGATGATCTACCACTTCCCCTTCCTCCTTGATCGCACCCTCTTTGTCTTCCTTCAAACCTTTTATTCAGCTTCTCTTCAACTCGTAGGGAAAACTAGTATGCCTCTTCAACGCTGGTCATTCTTACCAGACTTAATTCCTCCTGGATGCTAGGTCGCAACCCATTGATATAATGAGCAACCTTCTCCTTATTTGCTTCTACATGTCCCGCTCTAATCAAGAGTTGGTAAAATTCCTCTGTATATTCTTGGATTGATCTTCCTACTTGCTTTAACCCATGCATCTTCTTAAACAAATCAAGCTCGTAGTCCACAGGAATCAACTGCTTCTTCAATTTGTCCAACATGTGATCCCATCTTATGATCTTCTCCTTTCCTCTTCTATTTCTTTCCAATTGAACCTCTTGCCACCAAATTTTGGCATGGCCTTTCAGTTTGGCCTTTGCAAACTTAACCCTATCTGAGTCCTTGATATCCTCATATTCAAAGTATTCTTCTAGTTCATTGATCCAATCGATCAACTCATCTGGTTTCAGATTTCCTAAAAATACACCCACTTCAATTGTGGGTCTTTTCCCAAACTTAGTAATGGCCCTAAAAAGCCTTTCCTCTGCATGATTCAGAACTTCCCCGTCAAATTCCCCTTCTAGTCCCATTACTTCTTCTTCATTGTTATCCTCACTGTCGTCACCTGCGGCAACATTTGCTCCTCTACAGAGCTCCTCTTGCGATGCCTGTACTTGCCTTTGGAGGGCTCTAACCTCCTCAAGATTAATAGCTCTGGACCTTCCACCACACTCTCTTCATGGAGGCATCTTCCCACTTGAACCCACAACCACACAGTCCTGGTGCAAACTGCCTCACAGTCGGCACTGTATCTACACACTCAGGAAAACCAACTCTGATACCACTTGATGGGGACACGACCCAAGAATAGAATGGACACAATAGAAAAGGGGAAATTATATTCACTAAGAAAATAAGCTAGTACAAACAGTACAGATAAAATAAACTTCAAAACATGCCCTAAGGGCTTACAATAGCATAAATCTGGAGATAATTTCTCCTGTCAGTACCTCCTCTCAAACTCCACTCCGAACTGCCTTTTACAATGCCAAAAATCTCCTTAAATAGACCCTAGAGGGTTAAGGACTAGGAGTACATTCTAGAAAGTGCTAGTAGGCATCCACCAACGAAATAGAAGGTTTTAGAAGTCGGTGCAAATCTAGAAGAATTCAAAAATGGTAACTGAACTTTTGGGAGGCATAACTTTTGAACCATAGCTTCGATTGATGAACCGTTTACATTTTTGGAAAGCTCTCGAAGCGCTCTATAGCCCTATGGATGAGCTTCACCCATCCCCCTTTTTTGGCCCTTTTTGAGGTCATTTAATGCCCCTAACTGACTTTGAAGCATTCTTAGGAGGTCTCCAAAACCCGAAAAATTGCAATAACTTTCAAACCGTTGGGGCCTTTTGACCTGATTCTTTTTTTGGAATGCTCTAAATCACAATTACATTCATCTAGCCAATTTACACCTCCTAGTTCACCAAAATGATGGCTCAATTACATACTCCTATTTTTTCGATATTTACACGAACACTGATAGTGGAACTGTGAGAGTTGGAACCTTTATTTGACCCAAATGGGTATCCAAAAATGAAAACACATGAAATAGAAACTAATTCTAAGTATTTTTTTTTGGGTGACACAAGATTGCCCTTCTACCTCTGGATGCTCCTACATCATCTTCAACTTCAGTTTTTAGTGCCCTACACCCCTCATTAGAATGGTGTGGCTGAGAGGAAGAACAAAACCCTTTAGGAGATGGCTAATTGTATGATTTAGTCCAGGTCCATGAATTCGTGTTTTTGGGCAGAGGCCATCAATTGTGCCAACTACATTCAGAATCATATGCCTCCCAAGGCAGTTCAAAATATGACTCCTAAGGAGGCTTGGTCTCATGTCAAGCCTAATGTATCTTCATTTTGAGTTTTTGGTAGTGAAGGATGGGCATTTATACCCAATACTCAGAGGAGAGCAATGGAGTAGAAGAGCCGACACCTCATTTTTGTTGGCTACTATGAGGATGTTAAGGCCTATAGATTATTTGATCCTGATTCTTGTGAGGTCCTATTTTGATGGGATATCTAGTTTGATGAGCACCTTCCTACAATAGATTCCTCGCATCCAGAGTCTACTTCACTTACCACCACTAACTCATCCCTTCTAGTCTCTTTTTTAGATGATGAGGATGATGATCATGTTGATCCCCATTTATCTCCACCATAGGATCCTCCCCAGATGCCTAAATGGGCTCGAGCTACAGTTGAGGCTACAGGAGCACTAGCTAGTGACCCTACCACTTCCTATCGCACTCCTTCACATATTGCAGGTTCTAGTCTTCTCATTCATGCTATTTGTGATGAGCCTCAAACTTTTGCAACAGCGACAAGACATCCTGAGTGGGACAGTGCAATGGAGGAGGAGTATTCTTCTTTGATGAAGAATCATACTTGGGATCTTTGTTCTCTTCCTAAGGGAAGAAAGGTTGTGTGATGCAAATGGTTGTATCTTACTAAGTTTGCTACTGATGGTTCCATTGATAAGTGCAAGGCCCATCCTGTTGTGAAGGGTTTTTCATAGGTTACACTAAAACATTTGCCCCTGTTGCCAAGATGAACTCTATTCACCTTGTCTTATCCTTTACAGCTTCACAGGGTTGGGCCATTTTTCAGATGGATGTGAAGAGTGCATTCTTGCATGGTGATCTTAATGAGGAGATTTACATGGAGCAGCCTCAGGGATTTGTGCAGGATTCCACCTTGGTTTGTAGACTTTGATGCTCATTGTATTGTTTCAAACAAGCCCCTCAGGCCTTTTATGAGAAGATGGACTCTTTTCTACTTTCTACAGGCTTCACCATTGCCATTCTAATCCTATAGTCTACATTCAGTGTCTTGAGGATGAGGTTTTGATCCTTGTGCTATATGTTGATGATCTTCTTCTCACAAGTAGCTCATCCTCTATGATTAAGGATGTTCAGAGAGCATTGATGGAAGAGTTTGAGATGACTGATCTTAGCTTGCTACAGTATTTTCTTGGTCTCCAGATTGTTTAGTCTCTGGCTAGAATCTTTGTTTACTAGTAGAAGTATGCTCTTGACATGCTTCGATGCTTTGACATGCTTGATTACAAGCCTGCTCCTACACCTTTTCAGTCACATGTTACTTTGTCTACCTCTTTCACTTCACCTTTAGTGGATCCCACATTGTACCGATAGTTGGTTGGTAGCTTGTTGTACCTGACACACACTCGCCCTAATCTCTCCTTCGTAGTGGGTCTTCTCTCTCAGTTTTCACATGAGCCTCATGAGAGTCATTGGCAAGCTGCCAAGCATATTTTGAGATACATTTAGGGCACCTTGATGTATGTCATTCATTACACAGTAGGGACTCCTCACATTGTTGGCTACACTAATTCGGATTGGATCGGTGATGTTGATGATCGGAAGTCTACTTCTGGCTTTGTTTTTTGTCTTGGCTCTGGTCCTATCACATGGTCATGCAAGAAGCAGAAAGCTCACACACTTTCATGTTTTTTTTAGCATGTTTGTTCTATCTCTTTTTGGAGAGGGGTTTTTCCCACTGGGTTTTCTCCTTTGTCTCTAGTTTACAAAGATTTCCTTGTTTTGGGTACCTGATCAGGCCTTGTTGCCAAGACCCAGTTTCCTACTTTCATAGCTTTGCTAGGTTAGCTTCCTCCTAAGCTTCACTTAAGGGGGGGTCTTAAAGTAAGTTATTTATTACTCTATGTGATTTAGCTCTCTTAGGTTCATATAATTAATATTTTATATTAATTATAATGTGCAAACCTAGCTTTCTTTCCTTTAGGGTTTCGTTCACCTTAAAAGGTTGAACTTTTGTATTTTGTTTTCATAACTTAGAATACATTTTTGCTCTCACATTTTTTGAGAACTTCTAAGCTTTCTTTTTCCATTTTATGGCTTCTCTTCATTGCAGGATATTTGCATGCAGGTGTTCTCTTCTAAGCTATATGATCATATTGTATCCTCAACTAATCTCCATCAAGAGTTATTTCAAGGACAACATATCTTGCAATCACATGATTCCAATATTGTTCATTCATACCTTTGAGATAAATCTTCATTCTACCACACCACAATGGGTAGTTCTCCCTTATGAACTTAGGACCTTCCATTCTCATTGTCCCAAGGGATCATATTATTGAGAGGGGAAGGTGAATGAATAATTAACCAACTAAAAAAAATTTCAACCTTTAAACCCTAAACACAAGAATAACTTAATAGAAGCAAACAAAAAATTCAAATAGATAAACACATCCACAAGATTGACAAAAATATATGTTATCACGAAAACCCAACTTGGGTGAAAATCACATTAGGGATTAGGCCCCATATATTATGCACTCTTCTAAAGCATGCCTTGTGAGGATCTCAACCTTGTTAGGAGTTACAAAGACATTATTAGGTGTCACCTTGTTAATTGATTTACCTCTAGTCCTGTTGGAAGTAATAATTCACCGATATAATTGAGAGGGGGGGGGAATGGTGAATCAATTATATATCAATCTTAAATAATTCTTACCTTATTAACCAAAGTAAACAAAAATCATAAAGAAATTTGCATACACACATACACCAGATTTGTTGACTAGGGAAACCCTTGATCAGAGGGAAAACCCTAATGGGAGTGATGCCCACTGAATAATGTACTAATCTGAATATTCCTTGTTAGAGGATAGACCCTATTAGGATTCTATTACAATACTTAGTATAGAGAGTACGTATTAGGAGACTTTGAATCCCTATTAGGAGATTCCAACCCTATTAGGAGTTGAAGAGGGCAGATGAACCCACTGTCCAACTGACCTTGATACTATTCCTTTCAAAATAATAGATGTGGAACAATTTCCTTCTCTCTTTCTCTATCTAGTACATCAAACTTCTTCACCTTTAGATCATTCAAATAGATCTCAAACTCGTCAGTAACCCTTAAGGTCACTTACATACATAGCAAATACTTTTCTCTTCTCCTTCGCAATTCACAAATCTGCTCTGCTCCTTGATCATACCAATAATTCTTAGAACATAGAAAAAACTTTTCCTTTATACCATACTCAATTATTAACCTTTTGAGTCAGCTCTACATACTTAACAGTATTTTGAGTTAGCTCCATATTTAATTAAATGAAATACACATTTAATTAACATTATCGGCTCTCAGTTGATAAAAAACTTCCACACGTGTGGCTTCCATACCTATGCACTTTCTAATGTCATCAATTGTCAATCTACTTCCTCTAGTTAACTATGCAACCCTTCATTCCAAACACAAAGTTTCATATTGATCAAACAATAGAGACTATTTTCCTGATGATTTGTTTCCCTGCAGTCTCTGTAAATCACTGATATCTTTTGTATGATGTCAATTTAGGTTTTGTGCACTTGACCACATGTCAAATACATGTTGTAATACCTTCTATTAACTATGCATGGATACATATACAATGTTTTTTCCTCAATTCAAAAATCTCAGTCTGTTGCTCTGTCAATCTTACTATGTTGTCATCAATGAAAAACAAACACTATAACAATGTTTTGTGAAGTTTTCCCATAGCATCGGCATTCATGCTAACAAGCCCTACTAGGAGTAGCCCAATTAAAGGACTTTAAGTACTAATTAACGTGCAAGCCTATTAAAGGGTCTATAATAAAGGACCTATTAGGATCCACATACTAGTTAAGATTATTTTATTATTGTAATTGTTAGGGAACAACAAAAATAATGCTCTAGGTTAGAAATACCTATGCTTTATCATGTCCATTAATTCTCAAATACACTTCACAAAATACTCAACTCTACCCTGTCTTTATCACAATTTGTACCCTTTATCACACTTGTCCAACTATGATCCTTAACAACAAACTATGCAGCTTTCACTAGTATATATTAGACTTTCAAGTCCACTACCTTAAGCAAGCTCTAAATTTTAAATCAAATTTATTTCAAATATCCTACTTAGATCCAATGCACCATAAGACAAATATTATACCACAAAACACATTTCCAAGACCACAAGATAGAATTTTAATAACAATTAGATAATACAATATTTATAAATAAATAATGGTAATAAGGTCATATGAAAATAGGAAATAATAATTAAATTTATATAATCTATTATCAATAGAAAAAATTTTAGTAATAATTAAATTAAAATAAATGAATAAATAAATAAAATTAAATATAAGAGAGAATATTGTAGAAAGTATTTTACCTTCTAAACAGGATTTAATAATAAATGACAATAAATATAAAATAAATAAGTACATAAATAATAGAATGTAGAATAATATAAATTAACTAAATCCAATGAAAAGTCAAGAGATATGTAATAAAGAGATGTGACTCCTTCAAATTAAGATATAAAAGGGACGATAGTTCATTTTAAAAAGGAAGGAAGAAAATGAAATAAGGGGAATTAAAGAAATATTAATGGAATATGAAAGGAATGAGAAGAAAACAAGGAAGTGAATTTTTCAAATGGTTGCAATGATGAAAAGGTTTGAATCTTTAAAAGGTTTGTAATTATGAATCGTTGTGACTCTTCAAAAGATTATAATTATGAAGTGTTGTGACTTTTTGAAAAGAATGTGATTATGAGGTGTTATGACTTTCTGAAAGGATTATGATTATGAAGAGTTGTGACTTTTCAAAAGGACATCGATAAAAAATAAAGTAAGATTTATAAATTAGATTTGAATAAGAAAAATAAAATGTATCAAATGGAGAAAATAGAACAAGGTAACAAAATAGATATAATCACATACCTCTTGAAATATGTTTAACATGAGAGGCAAGATAGCTCTAAAAGGTGGTAAAGGCATCATAAAGGTATATTTTTAATGTATGTTGTATATTCAAATTTATCTTTATAGACATGTGTGTGTGTGTGTGTGTGTGTGTGTGTGTGTGTGTGTGTGTGTGTGTGTGTGTGTGTGTGTGTGTGTGTGTGTGTGTGTGTGTGTGTGTGTGTGTGTGTGTGTGTGTGTGTGTGTGTGTGTGTGTTGTGTGTTTGCTTATGTAATTCCATTTGAAAAATATATATATATTCAAAATTATACTTAAGGTTTTATGTATATTTAATACTAGAAACTCACCTAATGATATTTAATATTATATTTATTAATTGAATATAAAGGTTGATAAATTAAAACTCTCATAGTATCGGTGTTGGGACTATGCTCATCTCTATATGAATGGTTAAGATGAGATAAATAGAACCTCATAGTGTTAGTGCAAGAGGTTAGTATAACCTTGTATGAATAGTTATTGTCCTAGAGTGAGAGATTAGTACAATAATGTATGAATGGATAGATGATATTGTAGCATGATATAATCTTCATCTGACCAACACCATGGATATTTATATTGTCGCCATAATGTTGGTATGTGATATTGTTGTAATCTCCATTTGACTAACATGAATAGGACTAGTATAATCTCCATGTGCTAGAATATTCTAATTACATCAACATATACAAATGTTATTGGCCTTGGATAGAGGATGTCCCATCTAAGAAGAATCTCAAGGGGTGCACTCTAGAGAAGATGATGGAATAATTAAGGATTAGGAAAACTAATCTGGAGACATCTTTAAGCTTGGGGTTAAGATAGATGGTAAAATATTTTGGTTAGACTTATTATTTCAATCTACACATTTTTTTCTAGGTATTACTTGTCCCAAACTAACCCTAATAGAAAGTACATTACAACCATGTCATCGAATTTGTTGATTTACATAGAATTATGTGTCGAGAGTTAAAACATGTTTTGACCAAATAATTTCTTCCTTTAGAATATTCTCCATATGCTATCATCAATAAATGTTATGCTAGATCATTACCTCCAATTGTGAAGACACATCACCAAATCATGACTAATTTAACTAAATTTATTACAACTTCAACACTAATTATTGATCATCAAATTGGTGACTATTACTCAAGAACATAATACACTGTAACCTATTCAACAACTTTGTCATTACTTTTATAATCACCTATACGCTCTAGCACTACTTTGCTAATCACACTAATGGGTTGGAGCTACAACTACATCATCTAAACTATGTTGATTACATTCTAATGTGATCACTCCACTTGACTCATCATAGATTTGACAAACCAATCAAGTCATCTATCACTTATCACTAACTATTCTATCATTTGCACTATCAATTCACCTGATCATGCCTTTCTTCACATCATCAATAGTGGTCATATAATAGAACCTTAGAGACATTCTCAATTCTATCATAAGGATCACAACCTCTAAGACTCATTGCAACACCAATCTATCATGTTTATGTTGGGAAAAATACTAGGAATAGTTGAATCAATAGCAACACAATAACTAATCATTATGCAATCAAATGTTTAGCATGACATTACTAACATCACCTATCATCACAACATTACTTATGCCAATAATAGAAATGAGTGGAAACCTTAATGGGTAAGGTGGGAAAACATGTTTGACAGTTAGACGTCTGTCAAGGTGACTTAAGATTATATTGGGATTGTAAGGTGTAGTAGGGAATGGGAGTAGGAATACTTCTATAAAGGGAGGATTTTTTTTAAAAGATTAAGTCATTACAAAGGGAAGAGACTTGGTTGGGTTGTCCTTATAGTCTCTCTACATAGGAAACAAAAGAAAAAATAAGTAACAATTGAGAAACCAAATTAAGAAGAAATAAAAGATGATTAAAAAGAAGTAGTGGAAACCTAAGATGAAAAAAAACCACAATTAGAATTGAGAAGGAAAGAAATTTATCTATAAGAAAAGTATTATAACAAGTATAAGGAATTTGATTAGAATTTTCTATAAGACTTAGTTATCATATATCTTTTGAACTTTAAAATAAACTTTCTAGAACTTAAGAGTAGTATACCATATGAGCTTTATGACAAACTTGATGTGAGAAGGAAATTAACACTTGAAGAAGACTAGAGGATAAGAGAGAATACATTTCATAATCTTTGTACACTAGTGAAATTAGAAGCAATAATAAAAAAATTGAACAAGGATAGAAGAAAACTAAGGACAAATATGAGAATAGTGAAGATAATAATAGGTTTGTATGAAGTAATGTTAGAGGAAATTGTGAAAGTAATAATAAAATTACTTGATGAAACTAATTATAAAAGTGTTCCTGCACCTAAACCAAAAGGTATATCTATTAAGCAGAAAAATATTAATCCACTAGAGTAAGTAGAGGATGTAAATCAATTTGTCAACACAATATGACAGCTTGATTCATTTGTATCAAACATCCCTATCTCATCAGACCCCTCATAAGAGGAAAAAGAGAAAAAAAACAAGACTTTGTGCAAAATTTCATCTCTAACAATGAAATACATTAATCATTCTTGAATCTCAGGATAATTTAGATGAATTAATTGAAGAACAAGACCAAGAGAAAGAGAAGGAGAAGTTGTGCAGGAGCACCTAAGTTTAGGTCCTAAAGTACAATAAGGGTCTAGGGGTCTTAAGACCTAATAGATAGAAATAAAGATTCATGAGTAGCCATGAGTCATGCATGTGAAAAAAAAAACACTAATGTGTACATGGGATAAGCAAGTTGGTGCAATATTGCATTTGTTGTTCAACTAGAAGTAAAGTGCAAAATGTTGTTTTAGAGGGCCAAATAAGAAAGGTAGGATAGGCAAACATGGGAATGGTAAAAATATGGCCCAAGTTTTTTCCATGCATATTTTTGAATCAAATGGTATGATTCTACCAAGTCTAAGTTGTTAAAATGCAAAAATTGACAATTTTACAAAAGTTGCATATTGACAATTTTGCAAAAAGTGCAATTTTTGACAAGAAAAGTTGTAAAGTTGGTTAATGGTTATTGGGAGGTTACCAAAAAATTTAATTTGGTTGAGTTATGTTTGGAATGGGTATGTAGATCTCTAGGAATCATTTTGTATGGGTCAGAAGTTTGGGAGTTGTATGACATCCTACAACAGATCAAAAAATCAATGACAAATTGAATGAGAATTTGAGTTTTTGGTTGCTATGTGGTTGGAATTAGGAATTTTCTTTGCAGTATAGTTTCTACTTTGTGTTTTCTAAGTTTTTAGTTTTTTTAGAAGTTCTGTTCAATCCATTTTGTGTGCAAAATAAATGTTTTGGTAAACAAATTGCTTGCTGGCTTGTATTGGGCAGTCTAGACAAAATGATGTCTACTACCATTCCCCATGGTTGAAACCTCATGAAACCTTGAGGAATTCTAGTAGAAATCCTATAGATTACATGGGAAAAAGCATGGAGTCAGCAATAAGGGCCAAGCCAATTCCTTGGAAGCCTTAGGCAATACTTTGAGGTACTCAACCAGAAATTGAGCCAAGGAGAGTATTGTACTTGCAAGTTCAGAGCTAGTTGGGATGAATGAGTGTTATGACCTAGTGAAGAATGTAATGAAGCCCCTACATGTGGAAGGACAAGTCTTCAAGAACCCTAGGAAAGGAGCAAGAGTTCTTTTATTATTGACTGGTCTCAAAGAGCACTATAACCCTAGCAACCCTTAAAAATAGGTTTAGGGCATCAGACACAAGTTGGAGACTTGCAACGTCAAGAACCCTGAGGGCCTTGAAAAAGGGTATTATCATTTACAATTGGTTTGGAGATTCCTTGAGGAAATTTTTGCACAAATCCTAATTTAGTCAATTAGGAGGGCTAATTGAGGGTTACTAGACCTAATAGAGAATATGATTGAATTTGAGGGGATCATATAGAAGCCAAAAGTTTAGAATGGGGAAAATTATTGTAAAGAAGTCTACTACACCATAGAAAGAGCCTCCAACCCTTGTAAGGTCAAGTTACTCATTAGGGAGGCCTAGAATGAAGCTCATAGCTCATGATCAAGCCTGAATGGATAGGATAGAATAAGGGAAAAGTTGTTCCTAGTTGTTTAGGGGTAACTTTCATAATTAGGGATACCTAGGATTTTTTATCCACTATCTACATTACCCTAGCCTAGTCCTATAAAATTGGTATCAAAACCTAGTTTGATTTTGGGGCAATAAGTGCATGTCTAATAGTGAAGGAGAAACTTTCATAGGATCAACATGGTGGCTAATGCAGAGTTGGCTAAGAAATTTAGGACTACGATGAGGAGAAGTTGGAGTTGAAGGCTAAGATAATAGCTTTGGAAATAGCACTTGAGAGAGAAGCTCTCAAAATTGAAGCAATGAACAATAAGGTAAATTAGCAAGAGGAACATAGCAAGAAGAAGCAATAGGTATCTAATGAAGAAGAGGCACCCACACCTGATCATGTTATAGCATAGGAATCATTTCTTAGAGCCATAGAAGCATTGAATCAAAAAGAATTGGAAGGAGTGCCAACTGGATACAAACCATGGATTATAATGGGTGGAGGACATGGAAAACTACTTTGAAAGTCAGAATGTAATAGAAGCCCAAAAAGTAAAGGTAGCAAAGGCAAGGATGAGAGAAGCAACTCTCACATGGTAGAAGTTTGTTCAAGATGAAAGAGAGAAAGAGGGTAAGAAGACCTATGCCAATTGGAATATTATGATAAGAAAAATCCAACAAACCTACCTTCCTGAGTATTTTGAAGTGTAGATACATACAAAAAGGTAGAATCTGAAGAAAAGAGATAATGATGTGGCAAGCTATATTGAAGAATTCCAAAACATGTTCCTTAGATATAAGGTGCAAGATAGCAAGGTATTTCAATGGCTTAAGGTGGAATATTTAGGAAGAGATTCAATTGTGGACTCTTAATGTAGTACAAAAGTTCTATCAATTAGCACTTAAGGTTGAGGAAAAGCTAAAGAGGAAATAAGACTTCAACAGTAGAAGCAAAGGTAAAGGCAAAGAACAAGGTAACCAAAGAGGGAATTTTGGTGGTGGAAGAGGTCAAGAAACTAGACCTCAAGGGGATAGTAAACCAAATGAAGCAAGTGGTTCCAATGGTCCAAGAGGAGGATTCAATCAAAGAGATAGAGGCAATAATAATTTTAGGGGTAAAGGTAATAGTCAAGGCAAGGGACCTTCATATTTTTCTAGCATGAAGTGTTATACCTGCAACCAATTGAGACATCCTTCTTATAGGTATCCAAAGAAGGCTTCTTCATCAAGGGAAAGAAATGTGGCTTATGCTCAAGAATATGTTGGAGGTAAGAAGGAAAATGATCTCCTATTGGATTTAGAAGAAGGAGAAAATCTGATGTTTAGGAGGATGCTCATCAAAGAACCCATGAAGGAGGAGCCAATTCAAAGGAGAGCCCTATTTAGGGTCAAATAAAAGGTTCAAAACAAGGTATGTAGGGTTATTATTGACTCTAGTTCTACTGATAAGATAGTGTTAGAAGAGGTAGTAGATAAGTTAAAACTTAAAAAGCTTCCTCATAAAAACCCTTATAGGGTTACATGGCTAAATAAAGGTTAGCATGTAGAGGTGAAAGAGAAAGCATGGGTAGACTTTAATATTGGAAGGTATAAGGATAGAGTACTCTATGATATACTGCCCATGGATACATGCCATCTCCTTTTAGGGAGGCCATGGCAATATGACAAAGAGGTACAATATGATGGCAGGAAGAATGTATAGAAGTTTTAGAAAGGTAAAGAGACTTACACCATTCAATCTTTGTTGGAAGGGGAGAGAAACATAAAGATATAACTTAATTGACTCATGGTAGGTGATAAGGAGTTCCTTAACATCGTGAGGGTAGGAGAAGGTACAAAGTATGCCATTGTTGTGAAGACCCAAAATGCAAAGAGCACAATCATATCACAATTACCTAAGGAATTGCAAGAATTGTTGAATCAGTTTGAGGACATTATAGGTGATGGAGAGCATGCCTTGCCACCTAAGAGAGATATCATCCATCAAATAGAATTCATCCCTAAAGAAGCCTTAACTAATAAAGTAGCCTATTAAATGAAACCTAGCCAACATGAAGAGATTACCAAGCAAGTGCAAGAGTTGTTGGACCATGGCTTAATAAGGAAAAGTGTAAGCACGTGTGTAGTAGCAACTGTTTTGGTGCCAAAGAAGGGAGGTACTTGGAGAATGTATATGGATTCAATATTAATTAACAAGATAAAAATTAGGTATAGATTCCCAATCCCAATAATTGAAGACTTACTTGATTGTTTGGGAAATCCAAAGTACTTCACCAAAATTGACTTGAAGAGTGGGTATCATCAAATAAGGATTGAGGGAGATGAGTGGAAGATAGCTTTTAAGACTATAGAAGGATTATATGAGTGGTTGGTGATGCCCTTTGGCCTATCAAATGCCCCTCCACATTCATGAGGCTCATGAATGAAGTGTTTGTTGATTACTTGGATAAGTTTGTTGTAATTTACCTTGATGATATCTTGATTTTTAGTAGTACAAAGGAAAAAAATTTAAGACACCTAAGTTTGTTTTTGAAAAGGTTATATGATGCTCAACTCACCATCAACTTAGAAAAGTGCAATTTTATGAAGGACAAGTTGGTCTACTTGGGCTTTGTCATCTCATAGGGGCATCTCAAGATGGATCCTAGCAAGGTGGAGGCTATACCTAGTAGGCCAACATCTAAATCCACATCAAAGGTAAGGAGCTTCCATGGCTTAGCACATTTCTATAGGAATTTCATTAAGAATTTTAGCGATATTTGTGCACCATTTCTAGAGACTATAAAAGGTAGGATTAGAGCCAAGTTTAAATGGACTGATGAAGCCACTAGAAACTTTGAGGAGTTAAAACATTAGATTGCCACCCAATCTATTTTAGTTCTACCTAACTTTGAGAAATTATTCATTGTTGAGTGTGATGCTAGTAACCTTGCTATTGGAGTATTACTTAGCTAGGAGGGTAAGCCAATTGCATTTCATAGTGAAAATTTGAATGAATCCAAGAGAAAGTATTCTTCCTATGACATTGAGTTGTATGCCTTGGAAAAGTTTGAGCATGGATTTTGTGGCAGGGCTACCTAGGACAAAGCAGGGCTATGAAAATGTCTATGTCATTTTGGATAGATTTAGCAAGATGGCTCATTTTGTGCCATTATTAATCTATTTTTCAAAGAGGTAGTGAGGATCCATGGCTTGCCTCTTAGCATAGTGTCTGACAGGGATATTAAATTTATGAGTCATTTTTAGAAGACTTTGTGGTCTAAATTAGGCACTAATATTTTATTTTGATTTTCCTATCATCCTCAAGTGAATGGGCAGACATAAGTGGTCAATAGGTTCTTGGGAAACCTCTTGAGGTGTTTGACCAAAGAGTATGGTTAGAGTTGGGACCACATCATTGCATAAGTAGAGTGTGATTACAATGGTACTATCAATAGATCCATTGGGAAGATTCCATTTGAAGTGGTGTATGGAGTGCATCCTAGAGGCATTCTTGAGCTTAAGGATATGAAGGTAGGTGTAGAGGTTAGTGGATTGGCTGAAGAATTTTCTCTTTTAATGGAAGAGGTTCATGACATGGTCAAACAAAGCTTGGAGCATAATACAACAACCATTAAGAAAAGGGTAGATGCCAAGAAGAGAAATGGGAAGTTTCAAGTTGGGGATTATGCTATGGTCCATCTCAATAAGAATAGACTATGTAAAGGTTAAACACATAAACTTTAGATGAGGAAGGTGGGGCCATGCAAAATTTTGAACAAGTATGGGGCCAATGCATACCAAGTTGATTTGCCAGTAGATATGGGGATCTCCACTACCTTCAATGTGGCAGATCTAGTAGAATACAAGGGTACTACTCCATATTCAAATCCAATAGAGGATTTAGACCTCTGAGACATTGTAGCAACCCTACCCAAGCCATCTACTAGCAAGTTTCAAGCTGAAAAGATTCTAATCTCCAAAATGCACAAGGTAACTAGGAACAAGACCTAATTGAAGCATCTTGTTAAGTGGCAGCGAAAGCCAGAGAGTGAGGATACTTGGGTTATAGAAGGAGATTTCAAGAAGAATTTCATTGACCTTTATCTTATTCCCTCTTAAAGTCCTAGAAGGACTTTTCAACTCATTGGGGAAGTATGATGCAGGAGCACCTAGGTTTAGGTCCTAAAATGCAATAAGGGTCTAAGATAAGGGTTGAGGAGTATTAAGACCTAGTGGATAGAAATAAAGAGTCATGAATAGCCATGAGTCAATGATTTGAAACATCAAACACTAATGTGTGCATGGGATGAGCAAGTTGGTACAATATTGCATTTGTTGTTCAACTAGGAGGAAAGTGCAAAAAATTATTTTAGAGGGCCAAATAAACAAGCTAGGATAGGTGGAGATGGGAATGGTAAAAATATGGCCTAAGTGTTTTCCATGCATGTTTTGGAGTTATATGGTATGGTTCCACCAAGTCTAAGTTGTTAAAATGCAAAAATTGTCAATTTTACAAAAGTTGCATATTGACAATTTTGCAAAAAGTGTAATTTTTGACAAGAAAAGTCATAAAGTTGGTTAATGGTTATTGGGAGGTTACCAATGCTTGGAATTTTGTTTATTTATGTGTGGAATGGTTATTTAAATCCCTCTAAATAATTTTTTACGAGTCATACATTTGGGAGTTGTATGACATCCTATACCAGATCATAAAATCAATGATAGATTGAATGAGAATTTGAGTTTTTGGTTGCTACGTGATTAGAATCAAGAATTTTGTTTGCATTATATTTTTTAATTTATTTTTTATAAGTTTTTGGTTTTTCTAGAAGTTTTTTTCAATCCATTTTGTATGCAAAATAAATGTTTTGGTAAGTAGACTGCTTTTGGCTTGTATTGCGCAATCTAGACAAAATTATGTCTACCAGCATTCCCCATGGTTGAAACCTCATGAAACCTTGAGGAATTCTAGTAGAAATCTTTTAGAGTATTTGGGAAAAGGTATAGAGTCAAAAATGAAGGGCCAAGCCAATTCCTTGGAAGCCATAGGCAAGACATTGAGGTACTTGGCTAGAAATTGAGCCAATGAAAGTATTGTACTTGCAAGGGCAAAGCTAATTGGGAAAAATGGGTGTTATGACCTGGTGAATCATTTAATTAATCCCCTACATGGGGAAGGAAAACTATCCAAGAACCCTAGGAAAGGAGCAAAACAAATTTATTGTTGACTGGTCTCAAAGAGCACTAAAACCCCAATAGCCCTTAAAAATAGGGTTAGGGCATCAGACACAAGTTGGAGACTTGCAACCTCAAGAATCTTGAGGGCCTTGAAAAATGGTATCAAAATCTACAATTGGTTTGGAGAGTCCTTGAAGAAATTTTTATACAAATCCCAATGCAATCCATTAGGAGGGCTAATTGAGAGCTACTAGGCCTAATAGAGAATTTGAATGAATTTGAGGGAATTGTATAGAAGCCAATAGTTAGGAATGGGAAAATGATTGTAAATAAGTCTACCCAACCCTTGCAAGGCCAAGTTACTCATTAGTGAGGTGTTATCTCTAAAATTTGCACCTTGATTGAATCCTAGAATTTAGTCTCTTTGAGTAACATGGTAACACTCTTGGGTAGTGGGTTTACTAGGATTAGGAGTGTATCTCCAAGTTCTAGGTTAGTTCCTTATGATGCTTCACCTATTTTCTCTTCAAACATGAACTTTAAAACTTAGGATGGAAATAGGTAGAAGGGTTACTTGCATTAAATGTAAATGTTGAAAAGTAAACTTGACTAAACTTAAGGTGATGCACCAAACATTAAGATAGAATATTGTCGACCTGACACAATGAAGCTTTTCTGGATAGTTCAAGGTGGGCACAATGATGACCTCAGAAAACTCATATATAAATATTTTACAAGAAGGATAAACTTTAAACAAGATGCTAATAGGAATAATGGAATTCATAGTTAGCCACCTAAAAAGAAGCACAAACTCATGACTTGTAACCTATATGAAAATTCTAAAACTCACTTGCAGATAAAATTGAGACACAAACTTAGAGATTCAAAATAAATCACAAGAGTTATATCGTATTAGTGGCTTACGCAATAAGATGAACACAGGAAGGTCTTTTAAACTATTCCTTTTTTCAAGCTGGAAAGATAGTTTTTACAACATTCATCCAACGTTTACAAAGTAATCTGCAAAAAAAAAAAAAAAAAAATTATGAAGGACTCCTAAGAGATCACGACAAAATAGATTTTTAAAAAAAGACTCTAACCCCTACTCCACATCTTGGAAATCCTTAAAAAGAGAAGGATTCCAACTAGCTTCAGATGGGAGGACATCTGTCAAAATCTAACTAAAAACAATAGCTACAAAGGTATCAATGATGTTGCATTTTAAAAATTCTTTGTATTTAGACAAAACCAAGATAGTGGCCACAAAATTGGCATGGTGACACCTAGTAAAAGAGTCTCTCATTTAATTTTGCTAATCCTATATTGCCTTAGCCATCAAGATCTCCAACTACATCCATCATCGGGACCTTCACTTCTCCAATCAACCTCCAAGACATTTACTTTCCTCTTAATGGACCATCCAAAAAATCTAATTTCATCTAAGTTTCCTACTTTCATACTCCACCTAAAGATCAGATCCCCATCATGTTGCATATCTCAAGCACGAATGCTCATCTTTCATGGTTCTTCAATGCTAACTTGTCCCCTACAATTTGAATCCTACATAGTGTTTCCACCACCTTAATGGAAATGCTAATAACTTATTTAGCTTTGTATGCTTGGTACTTTTCTTAAATTTCATTGGGTAAGGACCCTCTATCACTTCTTATCTTCTTATGATTTTTTTATGATAGCTTATCATGAGATTGGGGACATTGAATGCCATATTGTCTTTATAGTTACAACCTTGTGTGACAGGTTATTTTAACTACATCATAGCTTCACAACTATTTCTTATCATTGTTTGCTTGACCGTGTGAAACTGCAACCTCCTCCTTTTATGCTTTATCACTACTTCACATCATGAAATTACCTTAACACACTAACTACAATGACCTTGTGATGATCATGAAACTAACTACTCTAGATCCTCGCAACTGTCAAGGCTTAACATTTCCTTAACCATGTAACATTTTGATTCATGTATCTTTAACTGTGTCACCCCATCAAAATTGCTAGTCATGAAGACTATTTGGAACATGTGATGTTGCACCAGTAGCTAGCTTAACTATTTCATACTTCATATCGCAACTTTACGACCTTGAAGATCTTTTATGCCTACTAACCTTAGACAATGTAATAACTAAAAAACTGACCATTTCATGCCATTCATAATTGCATTTCTTTATTGACCACGTTGACCTATGAAGTTGTGAAGACCCCCTTAAACTATTGATCACTCTATCATAGTTGCTACTATTCCATGCCACTAACCACTACAAGTAGCGATAATCATTAAGGTCAACTATTGACATTTTATTGCAACCTCACAACATTAATCCTAGGTTTCCTTTAGCTTCGTATGATGCTATGACAAAAGGAATTCATTGCTTTGTAGCCCAAACCATGGGTTAGTCTTAACCATGCATGACGATGTGAAACACTAAATTCTAATTAAGATGTTGAGTTTCAAAACTTTGCAACTTGAAATAGTAAAGCCTATTTTGATGGAGTGTTATGGATTGAATCTGTTTGTGTTATTTGATCAAAAACTCCTTTGAAAACTAAATTGAACTAACTATCAACTAACCCTTACAACAATGTGATGAAGATACTTTCATATGCCTAGTCCTACCATGACATGTGTCACTATGTCATTTTCCAACATTCACTCAACTTCATGCAACTTTGAAAAGAGGGGAAATGTCAAGTATTGATCAAATGAGATTTGACAGTCATAATTGACTATGGGGCCTTGAGACATTATTAAGCTAGGACTGGTCTATGAGGTTGCAACAAAATACCTATGTTCCTTCACAATATGAAATTGAATGCTAGCCCTAATCACTAGGAAGCTATACTAACTGTGAACTTGATCATCTTGCATCTTCACAACTCATCTGATAGTTAAGAAATGAAATGAAGTGACAAGCCAATAAAAGGTGGTCATAAGATTGTAACTCAAAATATCTATGAGAAAATTATCCTACAAATAAGAAAATAAAGACTTAGGGATATAAAGAGAAGACCTAAGATCAAGATTTTAGGTATCCCTCTTGTGCATGTGTGGAAATTATGAATAGTACAAGAACATAGAACATGACTATGACCCTGAATATTTTCATGAAGGTGGCAACACTTCAAAAGTGAAACACATGAATACACTATCTCTTTTCATAGGCACCTAGCAAGGAACAACTAGGAATAGTTCTACCTATTTGCATAGTGGTAAAAATTGGTAACATCTTTGGTGACTTCTACTCTATAGTTGCTTGTTTGACATCAACCAATAGCCTTAACTATCCATTGGGCCACAGAGTCAATTCAGGGGTGTGGGATATGAGTAATTTTTTTGCTCAGCTCTTTAGAAGCCTAGGAAGTCTTTATTAAAAATAGGAAAACTAAATTAAAACAAGCCTATGCTGGAACAACAACTAGGAAACACAAAACAAAAAACTAGTGCAACAACATTTATTGGAAGCACAAAACCTAACCTATTCATATAAAAGGGTGAGACTAATAGATCATACCTCGAAGCAAGGCTTCAGGTGTATCCCATTAACTGAGATAGGTAAAACATATCCATTCATCATTGAAAGCTGGAATGCATTATACTCTTTGCACTCTATGATGATTTTAATCACCTAAAAATGGTCATCTAGACTACGAGCCCCCTTTCTAGCATTTTTTCATAATTTATCTAATGGTTATTTTTTATCAAATCCTCAAAAATATATTTATTTGATTATAACCTATGATATGACCACTTTACCCCAAGTTCATATTTAATTAAAAGAACATGTCCCTCTTTAATTAAATAAAATTCCCCACTCATCTCTTATCCTAAGTGTGCACACATTAAGCATTATTCCTATTTTAGAAATAAAGGAAAAGGCATTTTTGTCTATACATGAATGCACAATTTCCTACATGAAAGGAATCTTCTATTTTTTAAATAACTTTAATTCTCCTCCACAAATTTCAAACCCTCCCAATGTTGGAATATTCAAATGGGAAGAGTACTTCTGAGAGGGGGTGCATGAATCAGAAGTACCACACCTTTTTAACTTTTTTTTTAATCCTTTAAACATATAACTGAAAAAACAAATTGCATGCATGTAAACATATAAAAGAACATAAAATCAATCACATGCAATAACACATAACACTAGAATTAATAACCTAGAAACCCTCCATGAATAAGAAGGTAAAACTAGGGTGGGGATGATACCCAAAAAATCACTGCAGTAATCAATGTTCAACCACTTCTGATGGTCTGCCCTATTAAAGGCTTTACACTGTGTCAATAGTGACCTGCTTAGAGGATTTACAAACACTTACATGAAGTGCCAGCTTGTTAAAGGATTTACAATAGGTTGTTAAACCCACCTAATTTAATAGGGCTTTCATGACCTTCTCCAAAGGTTCTCCTACCTAGCTATTAAGCTAACCTATCAACATAGGATTTCAATCTCTAATACAATTGTGAGAGAGTATTAGAACATTTGACCTAATTGAATGCAATCTCAAATTGTTGGATTCAGGTACTAGATCTACTCTTCTCATTCTTATCCTTGCTTGATCTGATCTCTGAATGTATCCCCTGCTCTATTCTGATCAACTAGATGTATATTTGTAGTCCATTTCACTAAGTCCTTGACACCTTTATTGATTTCTCTATTCTATAGTTTGATAACACCATCAATAACCTTCTCAACTCTTGTCTTAGAAATCTCAATAAATTCTTCAACTCTTTCAATATGGTGTCGTGGTCTCCTTATAAAGATATTGTGGACTTAGGGTTTTCTATGCATTCGTGAACTTGAAATTCCCATTCAAATCCTTTGTTTTCACCTATTGGTTGCATGTTGTATCTAATTTTTTGATTGGCTGCATGTTGATTTCATAGGTAAGTGCAAGGATTTGATCTTATCTTCTTATCCTTTTGTGAGTCATGAAAAAAATATTTTACATCTTAGTTTGTGATGGCACAAACTCTTATGTTGATCCGAGGTTACTCGGCACATATTGTATTCCTGATGCTCAACACATACTATTTCTGGATTGCTCGGCATCTACTACATTTTTGGTTTGCTTGGCACCTGTTATATCTTGTATTGCTTGGCACCTATTATATCTTGGTTTTCTTGACACCTATTATATCTTGTATTGCTTGGCACATGAATGTTCCTGGATCACTTGACATCTGAACAATTTTGGATCACTCGGCATACATTGTGTATTTGGTATATATAGTGAAAATGGTTAAGTGTGTTGACACTCAATTGTCAAGACTATTCTTTTGACCAACAATCTCCCCCTTTGACATGAGTGTCAAAAACACTTAACTAAGTATTTATAAACTTAACCTTATTGAGTACATTATTTATTTGCTTGGAATTCATGCAAAATTTTAAAAATATTGAGTAACAATATACCTTATGACTCCCCCTGAGTTGATTATGCCTTGTCCAATCTTGAAATTGAAATTTTGTGCTTAAGAGCCTGATTCTCTCTGTCATTTTTCCTATTTTTGCATTCTAAGCCTGTATGTTGCATCTGATATATGTGAAGTTCAAAATTTTGCATCTTCCCCTTTCTCCTTATTACTTGACTTCCCCTTTTTGGCTAGTTACAAACTTTTCGCTCTATTCTCAAAATGAATGAAAGAATGTGATAAAAAATGAGCAAAATTTTCAAAAATTTGGTACTCTCCCATATTTCTATATACATTTCTCCTTATTTCTTCCCCTATACATATTTCTCCCCCTTTTTGACACTGATGTCAAAGGGTTCTATAGAGTAATACCATGTTTAGCCAAAAATGTGTTATTTACCTCCAGGAGTATCTTTAGAGCTACATCCCAATTTGTTAGTGCAATGTCCAATAACTTATGCTAGATGGAAATCTTTGCTGCTAGATGTACAAGTCAATCTAAGGTAGAAAGATTTGAATCTTTCTTGATGATTATTTTTGCATACATTTTCTCCTTATGGAGTACCTCCAAGTGAGGGGTTATAGAGGACTAGATTTGCACCAACTTAGCTTTTGTATTAGCCACCTCTGCTATTTATATAGTTGATTCTCTTTGAGTGTGAAGTGTTTGAGAAAAATTCATCTCATTTTGAGTTGGATTGGTGGGGAGTTGCATACTAGAAATCTTTAGATTTCTTTCCAAAGCTCATTATTCTTTGGCTAGTCTCTTATATGAAATTTGAAAAATCACACAACTTGTTGTATAGGGAGAATATATTCCCAAGTACAATATTTACTCTTTCCAATTTCTTAGCCAGCTCAACTTGAGATAGTGTTATATCACCAGATATATTCTCATTAACTTTACCTTGGAACTTCCTTTCTGACCATTCCATTAATTTTGCATTTGTATCATGATCTTCATTTGTCACATGCTCAACTATGTCAGATAGTTACTCTACTATTGGCCTTGACTCATTAGGTATTTGCAAGCTAAAGGCATCTATAAAGATTTCCTTTATCTCATTCAGTGCTTGCCTATATTTATATTATTTTCTCAATACCTCTTGTCTCCTTCTTCTATCCAATGCACTATGTATCTCCTTAGTCTTTTCCTCAGTGAGGGTGTTGGATTCATAGTAGGGTATTTTAATTTCTTCATCTAGCTCAAGAATTCCATAATGAAGTGTCCTAGCTATCCTTGTTGAGCTCAAGCCTAGTGTTCTAACTTGCAATGCTAGCATGTCAGTGCTTGGCTTCTGAAGAGTTTGAGTGGGAGTACTTGTTTTGGGTAGTTGAACCAAAGTTTGTATTACAGATTCCTCCTCATCTCTTGTCTCTTCCTTCTCTTCTATTTGTTTCACTTTTTCACTATCAATGGTTGGAGGTGTACTTGCTGACTATACTAATTTTTCTTTGTCTTCCCCTTCTGCTCCGCTTGGCACTTGAAGTGCATCTGTGACTTCTTTTGACAGAGATGGTGGAGGAAGGAATAGGAGTCTAGTAGTTTGAGTGGTCGAAGGTGGTTCTTATGTTTTCACCTTGACTTCATTTAATTTTACTACTGAGTTTTGCAACTCATCAACACTATCCAGTATAGGACTTGTGCATAGTCTAGCTACTTGGGTTGATTGGTCAAGGATCTTTGTGAGATCCTCTGCAGTCAATGGATTGATGTTTTGACAAGAAGTGTCAATAACATCCTTTATTTTGATACTCTTTTTAGGTGTGACAATAGCATGAGGAGGGATAGGAGGTGCCAGTTGTGTGTCTTGTACACTTTGTTCTTATTGCTCATATGTACCCTTTTCTTCCTCTTTCTCCTCTTTATTCTCCTCTTCATCTTTCTTTTCTTCTTCCACTTTCATCTCTTCCTCAACCCTCTTCTCTTCTTCCTTCTTTTCTTCTCCCTTATTTCCTATTGTTTTTATTTCCTTTATATTGGCACTTACTTCTGCCTTGTCTTCCTCATCAAAAACATCATCAATTTTCTTATAAATTATTTTTTACAAATGTGTGGATTTTCTCACAACAACTTCAATTTTATTCTGCAAAATACTAAATGCCCTATGCTTTGGAAGTAAATCTACTATTGTGCCTCTTGATTGCATTAGTTATTTGACCCTTAGTCAAATCAAGCAACAATCTAGCTAAAGTAGACTCCCTTATTTCATTTTCCATTTGACAGGAAAAATGCCATTTGTCTTCTACTACTTATACAACTCTTTGGGCATTGAGCCATCTAGCTCTAGAGGTGTGTGCTTGTACTCTTCCATCATTGTATACATAGATTCCTCTATTTTATTTTGCTCTTCCTTTGTGAGCTTATTGAAATCTAAATTCTTCAAATCTTTTAAGTCTCCATTCCTAATTTTTGCACATAATTTATCAATTGAAGACTTAGCTAGACGAATTACCACTTTGAACTGACTATTATCATCTAACTTTGTCTTTTCTTCATCTGAGTCAGGTTGAGCTACATATTTTCTTCTCTTGCTTGGCTCCTCATTAGTCTACTTGGTGGATTTCTTCTTCTTTTCTGCCTCTTCTTTAGCCTTTTGAGTAGTGGCTCTAGTGGTGGCTCTGGTAGTGGGCTTCTTTGCTACAGGTTTTGTCACTTTCTTTTCCTTGGGTTGAGAAGCAGGTTGAGCTTTAGCCTTTCTTTTAGTGACCTTGGTTTTGATAGGTGCTTCCTCAGCTTCTTCTTCCTTTGCACCTTTTTCCTTGTCCTCACCTAGGCCTTGTGTCAATTGTAGAGGTTCTTGTTTAATCTCATCCTCTTTATTTTCACTATCATCCTCTTCTTCATCTACTTCCTCTTCCTCTATTGTGCCTATTGCTTCAACACCAAATCTCTTCTTGATCTTCTTGATCAATTTGTCCTTCTTCACTATAGTGCCCATTTTAAGGTCCATGACCACTCTAGATTTAACAACATCATAAGTTCCAAAATGTTTTGTTGCCTTGTTAGTTTCTTCTACAAGTAGTGTTGTTATTGTTGCTGAGGCCTGATCAACATCAAGTTCATAACCTAGTGGCCTAAGCCATCTCACTCTAGGTATGACTACATGTATATAAGTGTAATCAATATCCACAAGAAAGAAAATGTCCTTTACATGTTTCTCAACCAGTGAGACTGGTATCCTCATCCTCTATTTCATGGACTTCTTGAAGTCCTCAAACTAACTTGTCATCTGAGCATCAAAATTGTCTCCCATTTCATCAATGAAGTCATTGATTTGTGTGGCAATTGTCTTGTTAGGATCTCATCTATCCTTTCCAACTGATGGAAATTCCTTTGTAACATAGAAAAATGTGCAAATCGATAGTGATTCAAATTTGCATTGAACTCCTTTTGATTTCCTTATGGATCCCAAATTTTCATTGATTTATTGTAGCATGAGCTCTGTTAGATCATATGTGTGGTCCTTCTTTACAAGTTTGTATGCTACATCCACTATTATGCATGGCACATTGTTCAATCTGCTTGATTGATAGAATTTGTGAGATATGACTCTAACAGAAAAATCAAGTAGTGAATCAGTAATGGTATCAATGGCCATTCCCCTATTATTCCATTTGGCACCAATGTTCTTCTCTATGGCCTCCTTTTTATCACTTCTCAAGGTCTTAGGCCGATCTAGGGTTGGGAAACTAGTAACCCTATGAACAATTTTCTTTGTAACCTTCACTGGCCTTGTTTCTAACCAGAATGACCCATCATGAATTTGACTCAACACTATACAAATCCATTTAGTCTTAAACACAATGGGGAAAACTAGGGCTTTAGTTAAACCCTTCTTTTCAACTATTGTAAACTCATCCTTCAATATACTTTTGTCACATAGCTTATCAAAGGCATTGAAAATTTTTAAGTCACCTATGGCTCCAATCTTACAGTTATAGCATTTTCTAACATCTTGGACCATTACAACTTTGTCCAAAATGACTGACAAAGCACCAGCAAGGTCATTTTTATAGGTAACTTTAGGGATGGGCCTAAACTCTAGTTGTTTGACTTTATTACTGACAAGTTGAATTTCATGAATTTCCTTCCCCTTAGTGGTTTTTGACACAGATGCCATCGTTTACCATACTAGGGTTTAAAATTAAATAAACTTTCAAGTTTTGTGTAGCTTGACATTTGAGTGAAATACTTGTTGATTGATGAACTGGAGTTGAATCATGGTTGGAATTGCTGTAAATCACTGCTAAATCATTCTGTGATTGCTTATTCACTCTGCTTGACTTTTCTCTTTGTTTGAATGGCTTGAAAATGAATGATTCTCACCTTTATTAGGTTCAAAAATCTAGCATTTATTGTATTTGTGCTTATAGCTATACACTCAGCTTCCAAATATTTTATCAACTTAGCTTCCACTAAAGTTCATCTACTCAATAGCTACTATCTAATTTCACTCGTCATCAACTAAACTTTTCAATTACTCGGCAGCCACTAACATCTCTTGCTCGACATCCACTAGTTTGTTCAACTTGGCATGTACTGAAGTTTTACTCAACAACCAAAGGTAGCTTTGCATCATCTTCTAACTTTTAACTTGGCATCTTTTCTCATGCATATGTCTTCTTTGTAGTACTTCTATATTTTTTTGGGCTAATGTATGACACATCTTTATATGTATCAGCCCCATGTATGTGTCTTGTGTTTAATTGGATGAGGTGTGATCACTTGACCTCTTGGATGAAGTGATCTCTCCATTTGATGTGTTGCATTCACATTTCTTCTTCCATGTCTTGTTCATTTGTCCTCTTATTTTTTCAACAGTAATCTTCTCTTTTCCTTTGTTGACTTCAGTCTTTTGTGCTTTTGACTTTGTAGGATAGTTTCTACTGATATGATCAGTCTTCAAACAACTAAAACATGTAGTTTGGTTTAGCCACCTACTGTAACTTCCCTTGAAATGTGTCCTTATGCAATTTTTAGGAATGTGTCCATACTCTACACAATAGTGACAACTATGCCTGGTATTGTAATCCCAATTGTAGTGATGCGCATGATTGATTCCTTTTGCAGGAAGATTTGGTGTCCACATACACTTTGATCTGCATTCAAATGCTCTATGTCCGTACTTTTTATAGTTTTATCAATGATCTTCAAATCTTGGTGTCCTCATGGTCTTGGTTCTGTAATCTTGTGTTGAATGTCCTTGATTTTTGCACTTGTGACAAAAGTTTCCATTTGTAGGCTTATCATGCTGATGACTATTCTTGCTTCTACACACATTAGAGGTATGTCCCTTTTTACCACATAAATTACAAGTAGGTTTAGTGTTCTTACCTTTGTTTCTTCTTTCTTCTGCAATCTTGGATGATTCTCCTTGTTCGGTGTTGATGAAGCCAAGTCCTGAAGTATCATTACTAGCCCTTGGTGATTTCAGCAATTGCTAAAAGTACTTGATGGCCTCATTGGGTTTGTTGTAACTTTTTGATATTTCCTTTTCTCTCTTCAATTCATTTTACAATTGTTCATTATGCATCTTCAAGGTGGAGTTCTCAATGTCCTTCATGTTTAGCTCATGATGAGCATTCATCATCTGGCTAAGTGTGTCCAACTACATGTTTGAAATCCTTTCAAATTCAATTGTCTACTCTTCCAGCCTATTGTTGAGATTTCTCTTCTCATCTTCTATCATGGCCTTTTCTTGAATAACTCTTTTCTTTTGTTTAGTCACTTCACAAAGCATTATGGCTTGTGATTCTTGATCAAGCTTGTGTAATCTAATTTCTTCAACTTGTGCTTTATTTTTCTCCATTAATTATGCTATTGCTACATCAAATTCCTTGGAGTCTGCATTGGAAAACACTTGTGTGGTGTCAATCTCCTTGTAGTGTATGTCATTTTCAGCTATGGCTATCTCCTTCCTTCTTTTCAATGATTTTCTCAGTTCCTCCTTGGCTTCCTCTACTTTGTGTAGAGCTAGTTGCACATCAATCACCTGATTCTCAATGATCTTCTCAAGTTTGAAGACTTCCATCTTCTAACCTTTTTTTCCAAGCTGTTAGGCTTCTCTTTGTGAGAAACAGTGCTCTGATACCAATTGTTGGAATATTCAAATGGGAAGAGTACTTCTGAGAGGGGGGGTGAATCAGAAGTACCACACCTTTTTAACTTTTTTTTTTAAATCCTTTAAACATATAACTAAAAAAAAAAATTACATACATGTAAACATATAAAAGAACATAAAATCAATCACATGTAATAACACATAACACTAGAATTGATAACCCAAAAACCCTCCCTGAATAAGTAGGTAAAACTGGGGTGGGGATGACACCCACAAAAATCACTACAACAATCAATGTTCAACCACTTCTGATGGTCTTCCCTGTTAAAGGCTTCACACTGTGTCAATAGTGACCTGGTTAGAGGATTTACAAACACTTACATGAAATGCCACCTTGTTAAAGGATTTACAATAGGTTGTTAAACCCACCTAATTTAATAGGACTTTCACGACCATCTCCAAAGGTTCTCCTACCTAGCTGTTAAGCTAACCTATCAACATAGGATTTCAACCTCTAATAAAATTATGAGAGAGTATTAGAACATTTGACCTGATTTAATGCAATCTCAAATTACTGGATTCAAGTACTAGATCTTCTCTTATCATTCTAGTCCCTGCTTGATCTAATCTATGAATGTATCCCCTTCTCTATTTTGATCAATTAGATGTATATTTGCAATCCATTTCACTAAGTCCTTGATACCTTTGTTGATTGCTCTATTCTACAGTTTGACAACTCCATCAATAACCTTCTCAATTCTTATCTTAGCAATCTCAACAACCTTTTCAACTCTTTCAATATGGTGTTTTGGTCTCCTTATAAAGATATTGTGGACTTAGGGTTTTCTATGCATTCACAAACTTGAAATTCCCACTCAAATCCTTTGTTTTCACCTATTGGTTGCATGTTGTCTCTAATTTTCTGATTGGTTGCATGTTGATTTTATAGGTAATTGCAAGGATTTAATCTTATCTTCTCATCCTTTCATGAGTCATGCAAAAACTATTTGACATCTTAGTTTGTGATGGCACAAACTCTTATGTTGATCCTGAATTACTCAGCACATATTGTATTCATGATGCTTGGCACATATTGTTACTAGATTGCTCAGCATCTACTACATTTCTAGTTTGCTTGGCACTTGTTATATCTTGTATTTCTTGGTACCTGTTATATCCTAGTTTGCTCGGCACCTGTTATATCTTGTATTACTTAGCACATGAATGTTCCTAGATCACTCAGCATATGAACAATTTTGGATCACTCGACATGCATTATGTACTCAACATATATAGTGAAAATGGTTAAGTGTGTTGACACTCAATTGTCAAGACTATTATTTTGACCAACACTCAAAAGTCAACCATTAATTGTGATTGGTTGAGATGCTTATGCACATGGATCATTCTCACTTTCAAACTCCACCCTTGATTACATTCATCTTGCCTCTTAATCTCTACCATCTATTTTTCTTTAAAAGGGAGGACTCTCTTCTCATTCAAAAGATCTTATTCTCTCATGCTATTGTTATGTTGTAGGTTTTCTTGGTGATTTTGGTGACTTGGAGCATTCTTGCATTTTTTCATTTTATCTTAGCTCTCATTCTACTTACATTATAGCATACTTTTTAGCTTAGTTTCATTTATTCTTTAGCCTAGTTCTCTTTGTTAGCTTGCCTTTGCATTGAATTTTATTCTAGATTCTTGGATATTGGCAATCTTGCCTCTACTCTTTAAATCTCTCATTCTATGGTGCACCTTGCAAGGGTTGCATAGTTTGGTTCATTTCAAAGCATCCATCTCATAGCCTTTGCACATCATATATAGGGAGCTATAAGCCAGCTCTTGAGAATCCCTCTTCCATCATTTCTCTCAAGAATAATGGTTTATAGAAGTGTGACACTTTTAAGCACACATTTTTAGCACCCACCATGGGGCTTGAATCAAGTTTCTAGCTCCATTTTCTTTCATTTCTCATTTTTTATTTTTTGCAGTAGAATATTGGATCTAATCAAGTGGTTTTGTAGAGTTCTCACTTTAGTTTTAAGGCTAACCCATATGTAGATTAGTTTGAAGGCCAAAATCGTAGGTTTTTGAAGATTTGATCATATCTCCTAAACCACTTGGAGTTTGATTCTGAAATTTTTTTTGCAGGTTTACTATGTTCGGAGATGTCTTAAACCAATTTTCAAATCATTTTGACTTGATTTGCATTAGTTATGAATTTTCTTTATTTTTCATAAAAAGTCATTTCTAGTTACAAATCAGGGACTTTTTTAGAAACACTTACATTTTCAAAAAAAAATTGAATTCTATTGGAGGTAATTTCTTTGTGTTTTGAATTTTGAGGTCATATTAAGGATCAAAAGCTCGATTTGATAAATCTGGTCTATTTTGACAAAATGGGTCCCTAGTGCACAAATGAAGAATTTTTTTTAAATTTATTACATTTTTGGAAAGATCTCTAATTTTTAGTAGGGGTCTCTTCTTTTTATTTCTATTTTTAGATCCAAAATCATACCAAAAAAGTCCAATCTTGTTGACTAGGTCAAAAGCAAAGAGTAAAAATGAGAGCATTTGTGATTAGCTTGCACTTTCTTTGCATACACTTGGTTGGAAGAAAACTTGGATTTTTGAGGCAAATAGCCACTTTATGTTGTAGGTCTTATTTAGTTATTATGCTCTAACCTTGATTATTTTGTAGGGAGTTTCTCATTTCATTAGTAAAAAGAATGCATCTCAAAGCTTCAAATGCGCAAGGGCTACTAACATTTGTTTGCAGGGCTACCCAAAGCATAAAAACCAAAATTTCTTATGTTTCTTTTATTTCATTTGTGACACTCTACTTGTTTTTTTCATTTCATAGGCACATTAAACTTGTGACTGAGGTTCTTTGGTGATAGGAGAGTATGCTCTTCACCTTTGTGATGAATTAGAAATCTTGACTTACCTTTGGATTTCAAAAACAAGCAAATAATTGAAGCTTCTTGGCATGTTTGAGGGAAATAATCAAGATAAGAGAGTATGCTCTTCACTCTTGTGATGAATCATAAATCTTGACCCTTGAAAGTGGATCCATTTTGTGGTAGTTAGAATCCTTTAGAGGGCTTACTCTCAAACAACCTGAGAGGAATGACCCCAATGGGGACAAGAAAATTACCTAGCTCTTCCAACCCACTATAAACTCAAGGCTATCAAGGACACAAAACCTTGGTAGACATAGTTTTTGTCTTCACTTAGTGTGATTGCTTATGGGATTTTGACCATAAGGAGATCAATAGGCAAGAATTTTTAAGGTGCTCTTGTGACCATGAGGTCTATTACCCACCACAAGGTGGGGTGTCCCTTAATTGGGTGCAAGAGGAACATTACAAATAGAAGCCCTTTTAAACACCCTAGGTTAGTATCTACCCTATTTTTTTGCTTAACTTCTTTGTGCAAGGATCGATCCTAGAGGACTACCTAGATTACCCCAAGATTTACACTCACCATATGTGTTCCCTTGGTTGTGCTTATGGCACTTCCATGACAAACCCAATATCTCTCATAGGCAACCACTTGGTGTGAGGTGAAGGAGAATCAAGCTTGGGCCAAGTTGTTAAGTAATGAACCGTGACTTTTAGGTAGATATTACTTGATGTGTTCTTGAATGTCCTAGACCTATGGAAATATTTTGAACATACACATGACGATAGTTCTAGGGATTTCTTTTAAGACCTCACATATGCTTGTGGCATGCAAGGTTTATTTTTTCCTTCCTTGATTGTTTGAAGACTACTCCATGTGTCACTATCTTGCTTAGAAATAAATTGCTTTTAAAAATCAAACTTGCTATGCTATCAACTATTTTCAAACTTTGTTAACCAAGTCAAAGCATCAAGAATTAACATTTTTCTTTTGTTTCTTGTTAAGGGGAGTCTCATCATTTGATTTTTCTTTTCTATCTCTAGTGCTTGAACATGCTTAAAGTAGCTCTTTGGTCTTAGTGCTCTTGGTCTTTCTATCTTCTGGGTCTATGTTTGCTTGCTAGTTATCTTTTTACTGAGATGGTCACCTTGATTTCTTGAATACACTCTTATGTTGGGAAAGTTGTTCACTTGTCACCCTACTTGCTCTATCTACTTGGCTATTCAGCTTCTTGCCTAGATCTTGACTTGAGTCACTAGTGTTGTAAGTTTCTTGGACACTTTATTGACAAGTCACTTTACTCTATCTTTACTATTTTGGCAAGTGAACACTCTACCTCTTTAGTTTGGACATCAAGCTATCTTGTGTCACCTTCTTAGCTTCCTCTAGTCTCCTTCAAGCTTGATTATCTATCTACCACTATGGTATTCAAACCTTGTGCTACCAAACCTCAACCAAATCTAGATGATCATGATATCCTCCATGCCACTAAAGAGTTTCAAGATCTATATGCTCAATACAAAGAACTAGAAGAGACAAACAATCTTTCTTACCTTCATCTCTCTAAGTGTATGATAGAAATGAAGTCTAAACTTGAGAAAAGATTAGAGGAGAAGATTTCATTCTTAAATGGATCTCCCTTAAGACCTTTACATACACATGGTTCATCTTCTTCAAGGTCTACATATTCCTCTCTAAGACATCAAATGCCTTCATCTTCTAGATCTAAAGACCTCCTTAGAGAGAAAGAAAATGAAACCTCATTTGAGCCTATTCTAAGCTATCATGATGGACCTATCTTTGACCAAGACAATGATGAAGACATCGATCCACACCATTCACTTGAGAAACAACAAAAGGACTCTAGACATACTTTTGATAGAACTTTTTCTCCCTTGAAAGATTCTTATCATGACACTTTTCAAACACTTCTTAGCACCAAGCTCATCATGTTACCTAAGTCTAGCTCATATGGAAACCCAGTCTTGGATATCTATTGTTCTTATCATCAACATAATGAGCATAGTACTTCAGATTTCATTGAGCTAAAACATAAAATCCAAGATCTTATTGATAATGGTACTATTGATACCTCTAATGACTCATGTGATGAGGTTACTTTTCTTGAGAAAGATCATAATAATGAACCTGTGTCTAGTGATGGTTTCCTTGATACCTCCACTTCTTCCAACACTCATGCACCTCCAAACACTTAAAATATTTCCAACATGCATCTATAAAATAAAGAACCTAATACTTTTCACATACACTATGCCTATCCTCAAGGGAAACCTCTAAAAGAAACTCAGGCTAACCTTCACTTGGCTGCAAACTTTTTCCATGCTACTAAGCCTAAAGATCCAAGCACTACTCCATTCACTCTTCATTATCCCTTGTCCTTAAAAGTGGCTCCATTTCAAGAGGACTCTCAAAAAGAAAAATCTATAATTGTCAAGAAAGATCAAGATCAAGAACCCTTTCATCTCCTTCAAAATTTCACCCCTATGTATCCTTTGTCTTTTCCATCCCCAAGTATGATGAAGATATCACTTTGATTATCTCCCTTGAGCTTATTGATAATTATGAGAAAACTTCTCTTCCTATGCTATCCAAGGCTACTTTTCAAGATCAAAGTTCCCCCTCATGTTTTACTTCTCCATATCCACTCCAAAATTGTGCTCAAGCTTCAAGTGCTCCTATTAAAAATGTTGTTTCTATCAAAGCTACTCATGAGTCTATTGATGGCTTTGACTATGTTTCTCACTCTAAAGATGTCAATATTCCTTTTCACTATCCATTTTCATATCCAAAGTCTATCCTTGTTCCTTATCCATCAAAGCTAAAGCCTTCAAATCTTCCATCTATATTAGGACCTTATGTTCCTTCATCTCCTACATTTTCCACTCCTATCTCTCCCATCATACCTCAAGATCAACAAAGACACTCATCCTTGATGAATTTCCAAACATCTATCCATCTAAACAAGTCATATCAGCCTAATTCATCCACAAAAACAAAGTCCTTTGGAAGTGATAATAAACATAAGCATCCATTGAAATATGAAGATCACTATGTCCCATCTAAACGACATGTGAATGATAAGAAGGAAAATGCACAAAAGAGATCGCAAAGGTCCACTATTAATAGAGCTAGATCAAAGAAAATATGGGTTCCTAAGCCCATTATTGAAGAAATATGCTCCAAATTATCCAAAGGAAAATATAAAGCTATATGAATTCCCAAGTCTCTTTTGAAAGACTTGAATATTTAAAATACTTCAAATTTGACATTCAAGCTTCCAAAGGCTTCTATTCCATCTTCTTCCAAAAATCTTCCTTAAAATATTCCAAAGCCTTCCACTCCACTTTTTTCCAAATCTATTCTACCACCTCATACATCTAAACCTTAATCTATTTCATCCATGATTCCTCCATCATTCTAATACCCTTCAAGGTGTGTGTCAACATTGATCTTGTCCAATATTTCAGCTACCCTAATGAAATCCTCTAAAGCTTACACTTACTTTCTATATATGAACTCTTATCCTCCATATACTCTTCCTACTACCATTTCTCTTTCATCACCCTATCAACATCTTTGAGCATACCTTTCTATGGTCTTGGCTTATCATGACTTATTCTTCCTATAGGAGCACTCTCTAAATTGACAAAGCTTGAGCTCTTTCTAAAAATTTTTTAAAAAATAGAAAAAAAAACAAAAAAAAGAAGAAGAAAAATGTGCCTTAGTGAAAACTAATTCTTGTGGCACATTGGTAGCAAAAGTAAAGAGAAATAAAATTCATCCTATGCTGAAAACTACTTCTTGTGGCACCTTGGATAAGTACCATGATGAAAACTTCATAAATAGGCATCACGTGGAATTCTTCCATCATCCATCTATCCCCTCTTCTCTCTTTGATCTTTAAAATGTTGAGCTATCTTTTCATATTGGCTATCTTATCCACGAGATTCTCTATTGTGTGTTCTCATTCACTCATAGCCTCCATCTTAAGATTTATTCTTATTTCTCTATCCTATCGCTATCCTATCTAGTTGACCACTTGGTCTTGATCATAATAAATAAAACATGGTTCTCATAGGTCTCTTGACATGGCTACTCTTTTAGACTACACATTTTTATGCTATTGGCTTCCATCACTTATCCTATATGCTATCGCTCTTATTGGCTTCCACTGCTTATTCTAAATGCTATCTCCTTTCTTGGCTTGTCCAAAACTTGCTTCATATGGCTATTTCACTATCTTTCCCTAGCTTGGGTACTCTTGAGGAGTTAGTCCTTGAGGATCACTTTCACTTGCTTCATACTCCTTTCTTATCCATCTCTACTTATCTACAATCTCGTTGCTCCATCATGTCCCATACTTTGCTAGAAATTGGGATAAGATGATGTGATCTTGCTTGAAATCTCTAAAACATTCTAAAAATTCCAAAAATCATATATGATGCTGAAAAAATCCTAAAAATCAAAAAATATCTTGAAAAACTATCATCTTAGTGAAAACCTAGCAATAGGCACTTTGATGTATCACTGAAAAAATGCCAAAAAAAAAAAATTAAAAGTCCTCAAAAAAATTTCCAAGTGGTGAAATCATGTAAACAAGTGCTACTTGAGACCCTTGCACCTATGTCTATCAGTCTCAACCACACACTCTACAACACATTTCCTAGCTTGGAATTGTTTCTTGTCCTCGTCTTAGGGGTACTGCTACTTAGCCTATTTAAAGTTTCCTTCTGCATTAGGGTTTCTTTGGAAACTCACAAAATAGTGTTTCTCAACACTAACCCCCCCCCCCCCCCCCCCTACAACTTGACATCAAGTGTTTCTCAACACTTTTGAGATAGTTTACCTATAGTCTTCAGTGTTGCAATATTTCTCATTATTAGAATCAAGTCTTGAAGAAATGGCCAAGTGACTTACACACACACACACACACACACACACACACACACACACACACACACACACACATGTAAGCAACTGAGCTATGCTGATCTTTATCTACTTTTTGTGCTATCTATGATGATTTCTGTGCTATATGTTCTCTCCCTAATAGTCTTTCAAGGATTTCATGGACTAGAAGACTAGGGACATGGGGCATGTTTTCTTGATTTCTATTTGTGGGTATACTTTATTTGTCTATAGTGTTTAAAACATTCATTCTTGTCCTATTTGACACTTTGACTTATAAATGTATCATCCTTAAATGTTTTTTCACAAGACCGCACTTAGGGGTTATCTTGGCACTTATGCCTTGATACAATTGTAATCTTTCTATACTAAACTTAGGGAATCTAACTACATAGTCACCTTGACCTATATTCTTTGATGCAAAGGTTGGATTCTCACATACCTATCTGATATAGATCATATTCATATCCTCATAATTTTACTAGTGATGATTATATGATCTTATGATGTCCCTAATAAGGCTCGATGGTAAAAACTAGGACCTACTTATGTAACCCTTGCAATTGCACCTTTTCATACTAGCTTGCATTCTAGGGTTCATTCTAGCTTAGCTTTGCATTTTGCATGTTGAGAGAGCTCTCTTCTTTATCTTTCATGGACTTGTTAGCTAACTATGTTCATCCTTTTCTTACCTCTTCTCGATCTTATCTTATCTCTTCTTTTCTATCTTACCATCTCATCTATGCTTTTGACCTATCTTTGCTAATCTCAACATCCTAGATTCATTTTTGGGATCGAAATCCAAATTTGGCTTCATCTTGCTAGTCAAAAATTTCTTCCTTCTTCTCTGTAGTTGGCTGACCTATTGAGGCTTAATCTTTAAATCTCACTAGGGCATCTTGATTTCTTCATGTCTTCATTTCCATGCTTCATATCTACTCAAATTTAGCCTCTCATGTCTAAAATCTTTTTTCCACATGATTTGACCTCATTTTTATGTTGTATCCTTTGTGGTCAAATCTAGTCAAAATGGGGCATTCTTTCATTCCTTAATAGTCACTCTTTGGTTATAATCATCTATTTGTTATCTTGAACACTGCTATATCACAATTTTCCCATATCTTGCTCATTTCTGCAACCCCTTACCTTATTTCAATTTCAATCCCAAAGGGCTAGAAATACTCTATCATCACCTACTACAGCTATCTATTTCTTAGGAGAATTTGTTTAATATTTTGCACTTGCTCTTGATATATCTACTTTACTAGGTGTTAGCATTCTTCTTGAACTCTGACATCATCTTTTTTCCTAGTGTTCAATACTATTGCTATCAGGTTGTATATTTAGGATTTGTTATCTCTTTCTATATTTTGTTCTTCAAAATCGAATATCTATATCTATCGCTACCTACTTGGATTTTTTTTAATTTGATGTCATGTGTTCCCAGATCAATCACACATTAGTCAAAGAGGGGCAAATGTAATCACCTAAAAATGGTTATCCAGACTATGAGCCCCCTTTCTAGCATTTTTTCATAATTTATCTAATCATTTTTTTTTTATCAAATCCTCAAAAATCTATTTATTTGACTATAACCTATGGTATGACTACTTTATCCCAAGTTCATATTTAATTAAAAGAACATGTCCCCCTTTTAATTAAATAAAATTCCCCACTCATCTCTTATCCTATGTGTGCACACGTAAAGCATTACTCTTATTTGAGAAATAAAAGAAAAGGCATTTTTGTCTACACATGAATGCATAATTTCATATGTGAGAGGAATCTTCTATTTTTAAAATAACTTTAATTCTCCTCCACACATTTCAAACCCTCTCAAGAGTCAACCAGTAATTGTGATTGGTTGAGATGCTTGTGCACATGGATCACTTACACTTTCAAACTCCACCCTTGATTACATTCATCTTGCCTCTTAATCTATAGCATATATTTTTCTTTAAAAGGGAGGACTCTCTTCTCATTCAAAAGATCTTAGTCTCTCATACTATTGTTATGTTGTAGGTTTTATTGGTGATTTTGGAGACTTGGAGAATTCTTGCATTTTTGCATGTTATCTTAGCTCTCATTCTACTTACATTATGGCATACTTTTTAGCTTAGTTTCATTTATGCTTTAGCTTAGTTCTCTTTGTTAACTTGCATTTCATTTGGAATAGCTTGCATTTGCATTGCATTTTATTCTAGATTCTTGGATATTGGCACTCTTGCCTCTACTCTTTGAATCTCTCATTCTATGGTGCACCTTGCAAGGGTTGCATAGTTTGGTTCATTTATCTCATAGCCTTTGCACATCATAGATAGAGAGCTATAAACCATCTCTTGAGACTCCCTTTTCCATGGGTTCTCTCAAGAATTATGTCTTATAGAGGTGTGACACTTTTATGCACACAATGATGAATGGACCACTCCATAAAGCATCAAATTTAGAACATTTACTTGGCTTGCTCTTGAACTCATCCCATTTGAGCACTAGATCCCCAACTTTGAAAACTCTTGACTTTTCCCTTTTGTTGAAAACCCTCTTAGTCTACAACTGTTCATACTCCATGGTTTGCATTGCTCTATTTCTAATTTCTTCCAACTCCAAAGTTGGGCATACCTTACTGTCATAGAATCACTTGGTTCAAATATGACCAGCTAGTTGGTAAGATCTAATGCTAGTAGCTCAGAAAATACTAGGAGTCATACTTCTCTTCTATATACCAACATGTAAGGATAATTTCTAATCACTCTTTTAGGGGTGATTCTACCAGCCTATAAGGTAGTCTTCAACTTTGAATTCCAGTCTCACCGATTATCTTGTAAGGTTCTTTTAATGATCCTTATCAAATTTTTATTGGTAGATTCTACCAATCCATTCCCTTGTGGATAGTAATTGGAGGAATTGTTAAGGTAAATACCATTTTTTACTGCCCAATTACTTACTTTTAACCTTGTAAAATCAAGGGAATTATCTGATATAATAGAATCAGGTACTCCAAATCTGAAAATAATATCTTCATAAAAATTGAGCACAGCTGATTCATTAGCCTCCTTCAAAGCTATTGCTTCTATCCAAAGGATAAAATAACCTATAGTAGTTAAAACCCACTTGTGCCCTACAGTTGAGGATGGATTAATTGCTCCAATGAAATTTATTCCTCATTTCATAAAGGGTTGTTGTACTTGAATGGGCTACAATGGTAAAGTTGGCAGCCTTTCTTTTCCAGCAAACATGGCACACTTAACACATTTTCTTACCCAAGAATGGGCATCTTTGAACAAATTTGACCAATAATATCCAACCCATAACCTTAAATGTTATGATCTTAGGTGAATAGTGACCTCCTGAAGGTCCATCATGGAATTCAAATAGGATTTTGTCAAACTGATCATTATTTATGCACCTTAATAGCATACCATTGTGATCCTTCATAAAAAAAATATTGTCAATTAACACATAAGGAATATATTGAAGTCTAAAATACCTTCTCTTGTCTCTATCAAGGTTAGATGGGCACTCTCCAATTTTTTGAAAGTGAGTATCTCCTTTAGCCATCTTGTTGATTGATCATTTGCAACCACTCCATGGATAGCTAGAGTTATTTCCATTATTTCCTTATCTTTTGTGACGTTATATCAGAAATCTACTCACAAAGTCCCTTTCCTCTAACAAGCTTGGTAACTTGGATATCTATATTATACTCCATCACCTTAGTTATCCACCCAGCCCTCTTTTGATTTAAATCCCTACAGAGTAAGAACTCTTTGATGCTAGGATAGGCTACCATGATATGTACCTTGCTATGAGACAACATATGTTTGAATTTTTTAAAACCTTTTATAGCAGCCAACACGTGCTTCTAAAAAAAAACTATACCTTTTCTCATAATCCTCAAGTCCTTTACCAAAAAACACAACAGGTTGTTCAAACCCTTCTAAATTCTATTGTACTAAAACTATAGAAATAACATCATGGTTGCCATAAGCATATAATATGAAGTTTTTCTTGAAATCAGGATTTACTAGGTTTGGTGTTGATGCTAAGGCCTCTTTGATTGCCTGAAAAATGCTCCTTCCTTCCTTAGTCTAGCTCAAAATTGCATTCTTCTTCAACATTGTCATCAGTGGCTTTAAAAGAGCAGCTATATTAGGTAGGAAGTGTCTAACAAAAATTATTCCTATGAAACTTTACAGACCTCTCTTATGATGAGGTAAGGGCAGCTCCAAGATAGCTACTACTCATTTTAGGTCCACTATTATACCCTACCTAAAGACCACATAGCCCAATAACTTAACTTCCTAGATGAAAAATACGCACTTCTTAGGATTAAGGGATATATTGAACTCCTTGCACCTTTGAAAAATTTGTGTGAGATGGCCAATATGATTTGCAAGATTCTTAAAATAAACTATGATATCATCAAGATACACCAGCACGTATTTATACATTAGATTATAAAAATCCATGTCCATTGCCTTCTAGAACATTGCTCCTACATTAGATAAACCAAAAGGCATCCTTCTATATGCTATTGTACCCCATTTTGTGGTAAATGTAGTCTTAAATTGATCTTCTTCTTTGACCAAAACTTGGTTATATCCTGAATAACCATCAAGGAGTGAAAAATGCTCCAAACAAAAACACATTGGAGTATATATTTCATGGATGGTAAAGGGTGCTAATCCTTTAATGATGCTCTCTTGAGATCTCTGAAATCAACACACAACCTTATTTCCCTATTCTTTTTCCTAACCAAAACAAGGTTTGATACCCAACTGGTATGTTTGATAGGAAAAATTATTCCACTCTTAATAAGTTTGAACACTTCTTTTTTCATTAAAGGTTCAAGCTTTGGGTTGACTCGTCTTTACTTCTATCTTACAGGCTTGGAGTTTGGTTCTAAATTAATGGTGTGTTGGGCAAGCTATGAATCAAACCCCTTAAGGTTTATATACTCCTATGCAAAGATACCATTGAATTATTGAAAAAGGTAAATGTAAGATTGTCTATCCTCAATAGCAATTACTTTTCCAAACTTTAAGTTTTTTCCCTTTGCAATTTTAAGATCCTTATAATGATCTTGTTAGACCAGCAAGTTGGTTTTGTTCTTTCTATCTTGATCATACATATTGAAGATGGATTCAGGAGTAACAAATCCCTTAGGCAGCTTATTTGACTTTAGCTTTATAATCTGATCACCATATTTCTTCTTTAGCTTATGTTGGTTAGATGCTGCAAGCTCATCCTCTTGTAGCAAGAAATTTAGAATTTTCTCATCACTATCAAACACTTGCCAATTAACATCATTATCAAGTATAGAAGGCCTAACTATAATCTTGATATGTTGTTGTGCATTTTCCTTATTGATATTTTCAGCTCTATATCAAATTTTGCTCCTATAGCACCCAACCTATCAACTTGTTGATTTAATCTTCTAGGGGTAGTAATAAGGTTAAAAACATCAAAGTTTTCAATTTCATCCCAAACTCTGTGCTTGTAGCTTTTCAATGTGTCATTTTTGGTCATATGTAGCCCTCTAACTTGATTGACAATCAATTCACTGTCTCTGAATACCTTCAAACATCTGAAACCTCTCATTCTAGCCTATTCTAGCCCTTGAATTAAACCCTCATATTTATTTATGTTATTTGTACATGAAAAACTAAAACAAAAAGTTGCATAGTATTTATCTCCTTGAGAAGAGACCAACATTGCTCCTCCACCTAAACCATTCTTGCTTCTAGAGCCATAAAAGTACAACCCCCAAACCTTATCCTACTCACCATCAATCTTATTTGAAACTTTAACAAGGTTTGGTATAACTGAACCAACTTCTTGAAATATATAATTTCCTAAACTAGCATCTAAAATAGTATTTTCTTGACCTCTCAAAGCATTTTCTTTTTTCCACTCATCAAGGAGTATATCAAGAATGTTCTCTACTTGGGTGATTGCTTCTAAGACAATAGGATTCTCATCTTGATCAAATGGAACACAATTTTCATTGATTACGTTGGGTATATACGGCTCAATGTGGTTCTTTGCAAGCCCTTCTAATTTGATGGTCACTTTGGTCCCATTATGGGTTCTAAACAACATGTGAGACCAATCTGAGGAAAGATATCCTCCTATTTTTGTTGTGAACTCTCTTGACAAATAGAGGGTCAAGTATGGAGGAAGGTCAATTAAAAAAATATCCTAAGGGATGGAGAAGTTGGGATGCATGGAGAGTAAAACTAGCATCTTTAATAACTCATAAGGTGTTTATAGTAGAACTGTCTAACTGCACTACCCCCTTCTCTAGAGTTGATAAACTAAACCCAGCTGATCAGCTATTTTCTTTGGCATTACAAAATTGGTATCTCCACTATCTACCATATATTTATGCACTAACTTATCTCCAATGATTAAAGATACATAAAAGGGAAGTGGTTTCATGTTCTTACCTTGAACACTATTGTTATTTGGAGAAGTGACTTCTAGAAAAACATTTGTCAAGACCACCTTGGGGTTCTCATTAGCCACCAAAGCATGATCCCTCTCCTTAAATAGAGCTTTCTTTAGCAAATTAGTCTTCCCTAGCATAGCCAAAGAGTTCCACATAGACATTGTGGCATTTATCTTTTTCATGTTGTCCACTATGTTGTAAGGCATAGCTTGAAGTATCTTGGAGTGTGTCTTGGCATCAACCTAATTTGATTATGGTTGTGGCTTCTCTTTAGCTAGCTATGTAGGGTAGCCTTGTGACACATGTGCTTGGGTGGATGGTGCCTCATTCATTTTAGGCTCTTTACCCTTATTTGTAGCCTGCTCTGCTTCCAAATCTCTTTTCTTTTCTTTGGTATGAGTTACAATTGGTGCATCACCATTCACCCCACAAAACTCCTCCCTTTTCCAATTCAAAAAAGTAGTGTCAACTATACTTGGATCATGTTGATGTTCAGTTGCATCTCCAACTACTTCTAGTTGTGCACTTGTAGCATTTTGAACCATCAACGCTTGATTGATGACTCTATTAGAGCATGTTGCCTAATTATGTGGTTGATTACATGGATAACATCATCCATAGTAGGTACCAAGTCCTTGACAACATTCAAAGGCACTGTTCATATGTTTGAAAAGGCCTTGGGTTCATATTCTATATGTTCCCTAAATAGTTATTGTAATAGGGTGGCCTTGCACCTTGATTTTGTTGTTGTAGGCCCCCCATCTACTATTGGTAATATGGATTTCTACCTTGATTTTTCTATTGGTAAGGTGGTCATCCTTGGTATTGTTTCTTTTTTATTCTTACCAACTCATTTCCTATAGTTTGTATGATATTCTTCATCTTTTGCTGACTACTTTTAATCTCTTCTAGTTCCTATGATGGCCCTGCAGTAGCTTAATCACTTGTTGTAGCAATTTTCAAGGTTGGAACAACAAGTAATGGTGCAAAAAGAGGAATGATCAGTGGAATATTTGACTCAATATCTAGAAAAATAGGCATTTGGGGCCTTGGTGCTATTTTTCTAGCCTAAATTAGTCATTTTTTTGCTCTCATAGCTAAGTCATATGATTGTAGAAGTGAGACTCCTCCCATAGACTAGATTAAGATTGATATATCACTATTTAGAGTTCTTAAATAATATATAAAGGCATGTTCTACAAAGGGTCTCACCTGGATTGGAATTCTAGTCCAAGTCCTTTGGAATCTCATATTAAAATCAGTCATTTGTTCTTGAGGGGCCCTTTTGAAAGTAGTTAACTGCTCCACCAAGGACAAATAATCTAACTTATCTTTAAAAAATCTTCTCAAAGCATCCCCTAAGTCATCCCACATGGTGATAGAGCCCATGTTAAGTCCTTTATACCATTGTAGCGCCTTTCCTCTTAAAGAGGCTACTAGTAGTCTTACAACTACACTATCATGTGTGACATGATGGGTGTAACATAGGGTTGCCACATCTCTAATATGATCCAATTTTGTATTTTTCCCTTCCCTTATATATTCTGGTAAATTTTTTGGTGTTGCAAGGGGAATATCATCATGTTAAGCAAGATTTAAGGGTCTTCCTTGATTGAAAGGCACAAAGGCAAATTGCCTCGCCATTACTATTGGTGGTACTGGTACATGCTAATTTGGAATTGCTCCAACAACACTTGTTGAATGTGTAATAGTTTGTTCTTATGTAAATGGTGTAAAAAATAAAGACATAGATCCTATCCCCAATGATGGTGAGGTTGAGTGCCTCCTAACCTCTTTGTTTGAAGGCTTGCTTCTTTGTCTAGTAGACAATGATGGTCCATCTCCTATGGATGGTGGTGTAGACTAATTTCTCTCTAAAGGAGGGGTCCTTTGGAGTGTTCTCCCTCTTATTTTTGGTGAAGAAAGATCTAAATATTCAAATTACTTTGAGCTTCTAGTCTTGATCTTTCTCATACATCACTACTCTTTAAAACCATGAGACTAAGTCACCACATATATAGCAGAATAAACTCTAAATAGGTTTCCTTTTATTGATAGCATATCAAAATCAAAAAAATATCAGTAAAATCTCCTATAAAGGTCAGTTCTAAAAGAGTTTAGTCAAGAGAGGTCCCATTAGGTGTGCCAAAAATTTTATCTCTAAAATTTGCACCCAGATTAAATCCAAAAATTAAGTCACTTCGAGTAACATGAAAACACTCATGGGTAGTGGGTGTACCACAACTAGGAGTGAATCTTTGGATTCTAGGTTGGTTCCTTATGATGCTTCACCAATTTTCTCTTCAAACATGAACATTAAAAATTAGGAGGGACGGAGGTAGAAGGGTGACTTGCATGAAATGTAAATGTTGAAAAGTAAGCTTGAATGAACTTAAGGTGATGCACCAAACATTAAGATGAGAATATTGTTGACCTAACACGATGAAGCTTTTCTAGATGATTCGAGGTAGACACAATATTGACCTCAAAAAACTCATATATAAATATTTCACAAGAAGGATAGACTTTAAACAATATGATAATGGGAATAATGACATTCACAGTTAGCCACCTAAAAAGAAACACAAACTCATGTCTTGTAACCTATACAAAAATTCCAAAACTCACTTGCAGATAAAACTGAGACACAAACTCAGGGATTCAAAATAAATCACAAGAGTTATATCAAATTAGTGGCTTACACAACAAGATGAACACAAGAAGGGCTTTTAAACTATTCATGTGTTTAAGCTTCAAAGGTAGTTTTTAAAATATTCATCCAACTAGTTACAAAGTAATCTACAAAAAAAAATTATGAAGGACTCCTGAGATATCATGACAAAATGGCTTTTTTACAAAAGACTCCAACCCCTACTCCACATCCTAGAAATCCTTAACTAGAGAAGGATTGCAACCAACTTTATATGGGAGGACATCTATCAAAATCTAACTGAAAAGAATCCTTGCAAAGATATCGATGATGTTACATTTTTAAAAAAAATTGTATTTAGATGAAACTAAGATAGTGGCCACAAAATTAGCATGGTGACACCTATTGCAGGAGTATTTCATTTAATTCTTCTCATCCTCTATTGCCTTAGCTATCAAGATCTCCAACTTCCTCTGTCGTTAGGACCTTCACTTCTCCAATCAGCCTCTAAGATATTTACTTTCCTCTTGATGGCTCATCCAATGTATCTAATCTCATCTAAGTTTCCTACTGTCATACTCCATCTAAGATCAGATCCCCATCATATTCTGTAGCTTAGGCACCAATTTTCATCCTTCATGGTTTTTCAATGCTAACTTGTCCCCTAAAATCTGAATACTACATAATATTTCCACCACCTTAATGGAAACATCGATAACTTATTGAACTTTGCATGCTTGGTACTTTGCTTGAATTTTATTGGCTAAGGGACCTTTGTCACTTCATATATTCTTACAAATTTTTGATGATAGATTATTGTAAGACTGGGGGCATTGGATGTCATATCATCCTTATGAGTCATTTTAACTACTTCACAGCTTCATGATTGTTTATGATCATTGTCTGCTTGTGCTTGCAAAACTATGACCTCCTCCTTTTATGCTCTATCATTTTTTTATAGCATGAAATTACCTTAACACACTAACTATAGTGACCTTGCGGTGATCATGAAACTGACTATTCTACATCCTCACAACTATTAGGGCTTAACATTTCTTTAACTGTGCAATGCTATGATGTGTGTATCTTTAACTATGTTGCCCATTAGAACTACTAGTCATGAAGACTATTGGGAACATGTGATGTTGCACCAATAGCTAGCTTAACTATTTCATACTTCATATCACAACTTTGCGACCTTGAAGATCTTCAATGTAATAATTAAAAAACTAATTGTTTCATGCCATTCATAATTGTATTTCTTTATTGATCACATTGACCCACGAAGTTTTGAAGACCCTCTTTAACTATTGATCACTCTATCATGATTGCTATTATTTCATGTCACTAACCATTGTGAAGCGATGATAACTGTTAAGGTCAATTGTTTCACACTATCACAACCTCACAAAATTAATCCTAGGTTTCCTTTAGCTCCATGTGATTCTATGACAAAAGGCATTCGATGATTTGTAGCCCAAACCATAGGTTAGCCTTAACCATGCACGATGATGTGAAACACTAAATTCTGACTAAGATGTTGAGTTTCACAACTTTCCAAGTTGAAACACTAAGGTCTATTTTGATAGAGTGTTATCAATTAAATCTATTTGTGTTATTTGACAAATAACTCCTTCAAAAATTGAATTGAACTATCAACTAACCCTTGTGAAAATTTGATAAAGAGACTTTCATGCACCTGGTCCCATCATGACATGCGTCACTATGTCATTTTCTTGCATTGACTAAACTTCATGCAACTTTGAAAAGTGGGGAAATGCCAAGCATTGATCAAATGAGATATGATGGTCATGATTGATTGTGGTCCCCTGAGACATTCTTAATCTAGGACTGGTCACTGATGTTGCAAAAATTTTCCTTTACTCCTTCGCAACATGAAATTGAATGCTAGCACTAAGCACTATGAAGTTGTGCTAACTGTGAACATACTCACATCTTCGCAGCCCATCTGATAGTTAAGACATGAAATAGAGTGACAAGGTGATAAAAGGTGGTTGCATGATCGCAACTTGAAATATCCATGAGAAAATTGTCATACAAATAAGAAAATAAAGATTTAGGGATATAAGGAGAAGACCTAAGATCAAAATTTTACATATCCCTCTCATGCATGCATGGAAATTATCAATAGTACATGAATGTAAAACATGACTTTCACCCTAAATATTTTCATGAAGGTGGCAACACTTCATAAGTGAAATACATGCATACACTATCTCTTTTCATAAGCACCTAGAAAGGAACAATTGGCAACAATTCTACCAATTTGCACAATGGTAAAAATTGGTAATAGGAGGCCTAGAATGAAGCTCATAGTTCATGATCAAGCCTAAATGGATAGGATAGGATAAGGGAAAAGTTGTTCCTTTTTGTTTAGGGGTAACTTGCATAATTAGAGATACTTAGGAGTTTTTATCCACTATCTACATACCCTAGCCTAGTCCTGTCAAGAAGAAAGAAAAGGAGGATAAAATGACAAAGAAATAAGTTGGAAGGGTGATCACTAAAGGTAAACCTCCATTAATCAGTATTGATCTAGTTGAGTATAATATCATTCCATCATAAATTTATTCCCCACAAGTAATAGGTAGTCATGTTGTTCCTACTAAAAAGGATAACATTGTTATGATTATAATTGAAAAGATAGGTACTAAGAGGGGGGAACAGGTGAATCGATGCTACTAATTAATTCACCAATTCAAGATTTTATACTTAAATCCATTAAGCTTATTGCAATGTAATGATAATCTACCCATTTTCTAAAATTAAAAAATTGTAATAATAATCATCACCGGCACAAATCATCATAGACAACACATGATTTTTGGTCTCATAGAAACCCTTCATTTGAGGGAAAAATTGTGATGGGGATGGTACCCACAACCCATCACCACAAAGCATAAGTTTATCGATTAGGAGCTCCAATTTGGTCACCTTCTAAGCAACGCACCCTGTTAGGAGTGATTGATATCCTGATAAAAGTATCTAAAAGTTATATGAAATACTACCCTATTGAGATATTTTATCCCACTTTTTATAGTATTTTCCATGTTAAAAGATTTATGTTTAAGACATATAATAGTCTCTTACACACCCAGTTAAGAGTAGCCTAGTTAAAGGATTTTGGAAACTCTTGTTGAAACTATCGTGATTCAAACAAGATAGAATTGACCTATATTCTCATTCTCCAAAATCTTATCAAGTCATTTATGCTTTGTCTTTGTCTTTCCTATCCTTTTGTTTCCTTTCTATGATCTACTCTGTGATCGCTCCTTGTTTATGTAATCAATTTTTATATCAGCATAAATTTTCATCCTAGTTCAATCTTTATTATATTCTTCTCCTTGATTCTAATATTGCCTTCAATTAGAAAACCTAATTAGGTTTTTAGAATATTCCTATAGAATTCTTCTTATTCTCAAACTTTCCAAAATCTTTGACTGTATTGATTGCATCTGATCCATTATGTCATTCTTGAGGTGTAAAATAAGTTTATTTTTATTTGCTAGAGTTTCCTTAAATTTATCACTAAAATTTGTTCACAAATCTTTATAAACCATTTCAATTAATACCTTTATTTGTGTGACATATTTCATCTTTTGTCTAGATTCAATGAATCTTATTGCATCATGATCGCACATTGATTTTATTATTAAAAAAAATTAATGTTCTTCTAATTAACTAGTAGATATGTTCACCTATTCACTTTGTTCTTTGTTTGCCGATAACCTTAGTTCATTGATAATTTCTAGTGTGCCAATAACACTTTTTCCTAACTATCTTTATCGATAGTGCATATTTACCTATTTTATTTTATTTCTTCCTTTCACCTATAGGTTCTACATGTCCATCTACCTATTTAGTTGTTGGTGTAAATTTACAATTATGAATTTAACTATGGGATGGTTTTACAAAAATGACAACCATACTCCAAAATATTCATCAATAACCATGTTTTAGATTTTCCTAACCAAAATTCTGCCCCATTGGCATTGATAGCAAAAAAGTCAAAATTCCAAAATATTTACTCCTTCATCGATTACTATATATGATACTTGGGAAAAGTTAATTACTCCTAGTTAGGTCATGATTCTCTTGTTTGTTCTCCCTTATTGCACACTATCCCCTCTTTTTGTTTACTTTACTACTACTCCCCCCTTTTTTGATTAATTATTAATCTCCTCCTTTTCTAGAAACAATGCCAAAGATCATAAAAAAAATTGGGAGATGCAAGGGTACTCATCTATTCATGATTTTTCAAAAAAAAAACTTGAACTTTTATTTTGCACCAATTATTAGTTCTATCCATGACTTTGTTATTCTAGATGTATAGAAAGGATGTTAAGAAGAAAGTGGAAAACAAGATTGATCAAATGATTAGAGACTTTGGTATGACATGATGGTAATTTAAAGAAGCTAATCAAACTATTATGGAAATGAGAGTTAAATCTGCTATACTACTAGTTAAGCCACTTTCAATTGATACAACTCTTGCAGCAACAACTTCATTGGATCAAGCACTAGCAATAACACCTACCACATCAACAAAGTAAAAATATGAGGTAAAGATTCCATACATTCAGACTAATACACCACAATTAGTATCAACTAGATGATCTACAAGAAATTCACCTTTTGTAGTAGTAAGTAAACTTATAGTGAGTTTAGTAATAGAGGTAAAGGAAGAAACACCTAAGAAAACTAAGAGAGTAAAAAAAAAAGGCTCAAGGACTGAGCCCTAAAAATCCTAAACTTGAGATTTCCTATAAAGGGAGAAAGAATTAAGAAGAAGCAAAAGATTTGCAGAAAAAAAACCTAAGATGAGGGGACATATTACCACACCACTAGAGAAACCTGAATCTAGTAGTGGGAAGAAGAAGAAAAGTTGGAAGCCTAAAATAGGTAGAATGAATAACATGATCATAAATGATAGAAACTTAGGCTTGAACAAGTATTATGATTTATATAACTCTATTCATAAGAATAAAATTGAGAATACTATGGTTAAATACATGATCAACTTCATTCATATTCATGGCAACATTCCACAAGAACTATGTAATAAGTTAGAGGAAAAGAATCAATGAGTAGTGGATGAAGAGAAAAATATGAGTGAATGTAGCACATAAATTATGTATATTAGACAATGATAAGTAGAAGTAGGACATTTAGAAGATATTGGAACCACTCATAAGAAAGAAAATAGGACCTATTCAGATAATGTGAGGTCTATATTAGGAAGTCATCAAAGAGACTAAAGAGGGAGTACACCAAGTACTTAGTGAACTTGATATTTTGTAGCCCACAATAGAAGAAACACAAGTTGAGGACACTACCATTGTGTCTACTAAGAATACAATTACACAACAAGATGAAATCATTTATATAAATGGAGTTTAGATTACGGTTGATACATCAAAGAATCCCTTTTTGGATCAATCAAACTTTAGTATTGGAAATTTTCTTATGAACAGTGTTGAGGATTATAGTAGTGATGAGGCAAAGAAAAATGAGCAAGAAAGAGAAGGTCATTAGGACCTAGAGATTCTACAGGATGAGAAAACACCAAAATCACTTCTATTGACTTGGCATTTCCCAAGTATCTTGCCCATGACACCAAGTTTTGAGAGTGTAGAATCTAGTTTTCCAAATCAAAGTAATGAAGATGAGTACCATATCAATTCAATTACAATTATAGAATTAGGGTCAGAGGAAGAACAAAAGAAAAAATATGTGTCAGTGGAATAGTAATCTACATAACCAAATGTAGAGCATAGATAGAATGAAGAGAAGAAGAAAGAGACAACCATAGAATAGAGACAAGAAATAGAGTAGTGGATAGAGGAGACCAATAAGGAAACTCATATTGCACTCTAGTAGAGCCCTATAAAGGCTACTAGTAAATAGACAACAAGTACTTCAAAATCACCCTCTGGAACCCTATTTACAAATATGAAAAGTGATACAAGTTTGATTCTAGAAGACATGGATTTGCAGAAGTACATTTAGCCATAAGTTTTCTCAATCTCCAAAATAGTATAAAAATAAGGAAAATTAAGTCAAAATACTCAAAATCTTTTGGACCTAGCAATTGAAAAACTACAGAGCACACTACCATCTCCTATTCAATTGAAAAAGCATAATGTTAAAAAGAGAGAAGAGAAGGTAATTGGAGAATTTGAAACTCACTTTTATTGAATAATTAACAAATATTAAAGCTCAAATTGACATGATGCTAAACTATTCAACATAATATGTAATAATATCATAAATGATCTAATAGTGCTTGATGTTTGCATCAAAGAGATGAAGAAATGCATCTTTAAGAGTAAGGAGTTATATGCAAAATGTGCTAAGGTACACAAGAACACCCTAGACATTACCCAAGCTATAAAAGAGAAGGATGGTGAACTTGAGAGGATGTAGAAGAACTAGAGAAGAATGATATGCCAAGATCATTGAAAGTGATTAGAAAGTTAGTAATGAAACAATAAGTTAAGGATGCTAAGCATGACACGGAAAGAATCTTGAAGAGATTCAATTTGCTTAAAGATCACTTAACACCAAAGATGGACTTAGTACAAAAATAATTAGATATACTTTTAGAGGCTAATTCTTTTAGGCCAATTTTAATGGTTACGTGATTTGATTTAGTGGTACTTGGTTACCTAATTTGGTTGATACTATTTGTATGTTTGGATTATTTGTTTGATGAGCTGCCTTATACTCAAATATTTGATGTGTACATGGTTATTCTTTTGATGATGATGTTTTGCATACTTCATATAGTTATTTTAGTTGCTTTCTTGACAACAACTATATGGATGATTTATATATGGTTTTATGGTTACTTATCCCATACTTGCATGTGTATGGGGTACATGTATGTTTTACTTTATGTTTGACATATATGATGTGGTTGAGGGAGGGAGTCGTAGTTACCTACTAGTCAAGATCTACATAATGTATCACTCCACGCCATTGCATATTTAGTTTAGATATATATGCATATGTACATGTTCATCATTTATGTAGATTGCAATTATTAAGCATTGACTTCCCCGAATTGCCAAGATGAGCATGCCCTATCATAGTATCTCAATCATAAAAGAGGAGAGATAGTTCTAAAGCCCAAATCCTAAACCCGAGACTAATTTTCCTATAATAAAGGACAAGTACTCAAGTTCTTCACATTTCCAAATTCCTCAAAGTGATGTGAATTTAAGATTTTAACCTTTGAGTTTGATTCGTACTTGTCTTTTTTGTCAAGTTTTATCTTATTTAGTTTGTGGGTATGTTGTGATTTTCAAGTATAATGAAATCAACCAAAGAGATTATTAAATGATTTAATTAAATGAAAATTTTTAAAGAAAAATAATTTTATTATATTTAATTAATTAAGAAATCAATTAAATGGAAGAAATAAATTTAAAGATTTAGCAATAAGACTAAATTTGGTGCAACTCTGTTTATTTAATTTAATAACATAAATTTAGAAGTTGCTTTTAATTGATAAACTTTAAATATTATTATTAGTTAAATTAATAAATATATTTTCTAAAAATGTATTTCTTATTAACGAAGTGGGAATAATTAAAATAAAGTTTATTCTAATTAAAGGCAAAAAGCATGCACTAGGGAATTAAATAAATTGAAATTAATATAAAAGATTATTTTATGGAGAGCCCTTTGCATGTTCAAAAATTGGAAACCCTAAGTAGAGTTAAACTCTTTATTAAGATTTTTGAGCTCATTCCTACACACACAGGTTTTGGAGGAGCAATTTTCTAAGATTGAAAGATGGGATATTTTTGAAGGGTCTGGAAGACGAGAATTTTTGCAATCATTGAGATTTTGTCAGATTGTAGCATTAGATCGAGGTAGGAATCTTGTAGAATTCATTGTAGTAAATCTCTTGAAAAACATATCTTGAATTGAAACCCTTCTTGGGAAATTGATCATTCTTCAATGATGAAACATCTATGAAATGAATTTGAAAACCTTAAAACAAAAGTTTGAATTTAGAATTTGATTGTGGATAGGGTTTGAAGAATGAATAAGATTATTATTTAATTAAATCAATCAATTATCAGTAATTCCTCTATTAGTTTTCTTTTATCTATATATATATGGGAGGCGAGGGCCACTATCTCCCCTACCCCCATTAACCCTATGGTTGTGAGAACAACAAAGACTCATGATGTTGTATGCAGTCCTAAGAGCTGCTAGCAACAACTCACACTGCCTTAACAGTTGTGAGTGTTGTTAAGTAGCCTCGCATGTTGTACAACACCCATAAGCATTGTTGGGTTGCCTCATGGGCTATACCTTCAGGCAAAAATAATAATAAATAAGGTAATTTTTTTAATTAATTTTTTTTAAAATTATTAAGATTAGATTATTTAAAATCATATATATTATATTAGTTTACATTTTAAGTTTATTTATTTTTTAATTAGATTATATTTAAATCAAATTAAAATATAATTATAATTAACGCGATCAAATTTCCACAATCCATAATAGTTATAATACTTAGTTTCTAGATTAGATTGTGTAAAGATTTTTGCCATCAATGTTTTGAATCACACTGCGTGATCCATTATCAAGATGAGAGAGCAAGAGATGCAAAAATAATGTAAGTTTAACAAAATTAAATTAATATTTTAAAATAAAAATTAATTTTATTAAAATTAATGATTATTTAATTTCTTTAGGACTTTTAAAAATATTATTAAATGGGAATCGTACATAAATTTTAGATGGGATAAGTTTTCCATGAGGATTATCATTAGACTATAATAAACATAGTTTATTTGGAAGACGTAGATGCATTTAGTTATAGTGATGGAGGACAAGGCAGGAGAATCCCCAAAGGAGATGTCCTAACCCCCAGCAATAACCACATAATGGAAACATGACAACAAAGCAAGATCTGATACCAAATTACAACTCTTTACTCATAAAATAACTGATTATATGCAATGTGTCAGGTTGTAAGGCCTTCCTAGTTACAACCAAATACAACAACATTTACAATAATAGTTCTACAAGATCCCTTGAGATCCAATCCAAACACTAGCTAGTCTAGATCCATACTCTAGTAGAAACCTCCAAGGAAGACCTAAACCTATGCTTACAAGCCCTCCAAGCAATCTCCTTGTTTTCCAAGCCACAACTACTAGCCCTCTCAAAAAATTGCTCCTACATTTCATCCTCTTCTCCAAGATGGATGAAAATGACTAAAATACTCCAAAAGACCCCCTACTTATACCCAACTAAGCCACAATTCAGCCCATTTTATTACAAATTAAATTAAATCCCTTACATTAAATATATGTTGAGCCAGAAATCAACCTCCAATAGATATTAAATACCAAATGCCTTAGAAGGCTTACAACACAAATTAAATGCACATAAGAAAGATAACCAAGACATAAATAGGTCCACACAAACTTCCAAATCGATCTACGTCATGATCACACACTACATGCATTAAATGCTTCAACTAAATCAAGAAAATTTGCAAGAACTCCATTCACAGGTGGAGGGTATTGATTACTTCAAGACCTTTTCTCTTGTTTCCAAGATGAATTATATTCACCTTGTACTCTCTCTAGTAGCTTCTCAAGGATGGATAATATTTCAAATGCATGTGAAGAGTGTCTTTTTGTATGGAGACCCACATGAGGAGATCTATATGGAGCAATCTCAGGGTTTTATGCAAGACTCTTCTATGGAGTGCAGACTTCGGAGGTCCTTATACGGTCTCAAACAAACCACTCAGGCTTACTATGAGAAGATGAATTCCTTTTTGCATGCATCACACTTCACACACTATAATTATGATCCTATAGTGTATATTCAAATTCATGGGGCTGATCTATTGATACTTATGCTATATGTTGATGATCTCATTATACAAGTAGCTCACTATATAGTATAAAATATGGTTAATGAATAGGGTTTAAAATAATGCACATAAAAGAGACCCCAAACCCACATTTTACACATACATATAGATTGTTATGATATGGGATGTAAATATAGGAGATTAATATTGAAATGAAGAAAATAGAAGGTACTTACCTTTGAAAAAGAATCAACTGAAAACTCTGTCAAATGATCTCAAAAACTGTCAATTTTTGCATTTCTAAATTGAAACTGTGCAATCTTCAAAACCCAATAATCATTTTCTTTTTTGAGGGTAGGTCAACCTTGACCTAGTTAGTAGGGCACAATTGTGCCCCAAAAAGTTGACCCTGACCTGCACTACTCCGACAAAATTTATGTTTGTGGATCTTGCAAGTTCAATGAAAAGGGTATTCAAATCTACTCTTTAATTTGTTGCTCCACACTTGTACCTACAAGAAAAATTGTTTTTTTATTTGGATGGGGGGTTTTCCTTAATCAAACCCCAATTTGGAATCAACCTTGAAATTAAATTGAAATTGTAATATGAATAAATAAAGTAAATGGAACTATTCACCTTGCTTATATTGAAATCCTTATGGAGGATTCAAATCCTTGAATCCACAATTATGAATGCTCCAAATGAATGTAGGAATGAATATAAGATATCTCAAATCAATGGTATTAGATCTTCAACACCAATCTTAAATGGATCTTGAATTTTAAAGAGGCTTGAATGGAAATGGATGAATCATCAACAAGAGGGCTCCATAGAACTTGAATCCTTCAATGGCTACTAATGGATTTCCTTGATGAATCTTGAATTCTTTAACACTTGAATTCTTGAATGCTTGATAGATAGTAGAACTTCACTTCATAGCAGGTGGATGCTCACATAATAATCAAATAACTTGTAGATGTCAAAATGAGGGAAGAAGGCTTCCTTATATAGAGATCTAGGGCACTAACTTCTAAAGAAGGCCAACATGGGAGAATTAAATCCCAATTAACCTTAACCCCTATAAATGGACCTAGATTAAATGTAATTTAACAATTTACCATTTTGGAGACCAAAACAGCCGACCTAGAAGCAAGAAAACATTCTTTTCCAAAATTTGACATCCAAAAATATGGAACCTTGAAACTTGGACCTTGGGTCAAGGTCAAGGTTTCCCTTGACCTAGGTCAGGGTCAAGGTTGGCCTTGATCTAAAAGGTCATCCTTGACCCAGAAGTCAAGAATTTCAAGATTTCAATCTAAAATGCCAAAAAAGTGCAAAAAGAAAGTGGAAAAGGGAGTAGAATTGGGGGAAAAGTCAGATCCAAGCCAAAGAACCATTTAAGGTGCTTGAAATGACCCTAGACCACTTACTCAAAGGACTAAACACTCTTAACATGGAAGTGCTTCCATTTTAAGATGATACACTCAACCTCTATGATTCAGAGTGTTCAGAAAGCTTTGAGAGAATAGTTTGAGATGATAGAACTGTTGTGATGTGGAGCCTAATCAAACTAAGATATTTATTCAATGTAGTTTCCCCCTAAATTATTTCTATGGGTGTTTGGGGGCTATGCCAAAAATGACTACTATTGTAAAAGGCATCGGTTACTATGTTCCTATTGAACGACTTATTTTAGCCCTAATTTTGTAAGGGGTAAAAAAATTGTATAAAATGGCTTATGGTTAGGGATTCCGTAATGTATGATGATATTGTAACTTCTTGCAGTGGTATTGAGTTGTAAGGGATTGCAGATTGTAATCACTAGATAATAATTGTAGTGGACTTGTTATTGGTTGACATAGCCTAAAGATTGGGGGAACCATGTTAAATCTTTGTGTCTTGTATTCTCTTATGTGCAATTTATTGTTTTTGATATTTATTTTTTTTCATGAAATTTTTATTTATGTATGTGGTTCATCCTAACAAGTAGTATTAGAATGAGGTTTCATCAATTTTCTTTTTTAGCTATTCTCTATAGGAAGGTCTCAAGGTTGAGTGGAAGTCTCACGATTGAGTAGGAGAAATGAAAGACAAGGGTATGTTGAAGGTTGAGAAGTTTAATGAGAAAAACTTTCAGTTATGAAAGATGCAAATGGAGGACTATCTTTATTAGAAGGATTTTTTGCTGTCATTACAAAGAAAAGCTAAGAAACAAATTGTTATGACATATGAGAATTGATAGATTCTATACAAAAAGACACTTGGAAGTATTTGTTTATTCCTAGTGCAATCAGTGGCATTTAATATTACAAAAGCAAAGATGACCGAAGAGTTGATGCAAACCCTAGTGAAACTATATGAAAAGCCTTCCACTTCAAACAAGGTATTTCTCATGAAGCATTTATTTAACATGAAGATGGAAAAAGGTGGATTTTTTGTAGATCATTTAAATAATTTTAATATAGTTACTAGTCAATTATCTTCTATGAATGTTAGTTTTGATGAAGAAATTAATGCTCTCTTGATTTTGTGTTCTTTGCCTAAAAGGTGGAACGGATTGGTAATGGCTATAAGTAATTTGATTTCTGGGTCTAATAACCTAAAATTTGATGATGTGATTGGTATTATTCTGAGTGAGGAAACTCATAGAAAAAGCTCAGGTGGATCTATATTAGGAAGTTTTTTGAATGCCCAAAGTAGAGGCAAAATGACTAAGAGAGGAAATAATTCTAGAAATTGTGGAAAATCAAAAGTAAAATCAAAGGGGAAGAGGTGCCAATCAAGAAGACGAAAAGATTGTTGGTACTATGGAAAATCAAGGCACAAGAAGAAATATTGTTGGGCTCAAAAGAACAATGAAGGAGATAAACAAGAAGGGAAAAAGGAGGAAAATGTAGTAAGTAATAAATCCAAAGAAGATGCTTTTCTTCTTTTCTAAGTGTTGCTGATTCATGGGTTTTAGAATCAGGGCCTTCATTTCCTGGTACTCTTCATAGAATTTATTTCCTAGACTATGTCCAAGGGAATTTTGGCCTAGTTTATTTTGGGGATGATGAATCTTGTCAAATTGTTGGAAAGGGAAAAATTAAGATTAAGTTGCAAAATGGAAATCATTGGCTACTGCAAGAGGTAAGACATGTTCCAAGGCTAAGTAGGAATCCAATTTCAGTAGGACAACTTGGTGATGAGGGTTGTGTAGTTACTTTTTTAGACACCTAAATCCTTTAAAAAATAAAGTATTTTTATTTTTTGAAAAAGTCCCTGATGACATCATCATTTATTAATTAATTATTTATTTAATTTATTTAATTATTTTTATGTCATTAAATTCCTTTATCTTAATTAAAAATATTTAATTAAGGAATCCCTCCCAAAAATGTTTAAATCTTATTTAAACATTATTTTCTTATTTATTAATTATTTAATTAATAAATTGACCAAAAATCCCAAAATAATTTTTTTTTTTTTTTCCCAAAACTTGGCCAATTTCCTTAAGACCACTAACCTCTTCCAAAATCTTCTAATCCTTCTTTAACTCCGATTAAAGGCTAATCCCATCATTTCCTACCCCTAATCCCAACTCAAAATATTTAATTAAGATTAAATATTAATCCTCATGTTTATTAGAAATATTTTAATAAATATCTCCTCAACCCAAACCCTTGAAATAAATTAAACTTTATTTATTTCCTAAAAACCTTATTTATCCTCATCCTAGGAAGTTCTAGACTCTTCTAGAAAGTCTTCATCCTCATCCAAAGCCTAGACTCTTCTAGAAGATGTCAATCCTTATCTTTGACCCTAATACTAATCCCCCCCAACCTTGTCACATTCTCTAAACATGGGTTAAGACTTGCTAACCCAAGCCAAAGCCAACAAATATCTCCTCCTTCACCCACCCTCATTAAATGTCATCCACTTGCCCATCTCTAACAAGCCTACTCTAATCTTAACGCAAGCCTAATCAAAGCCTTAATCATTTGCACATTCCTAAGTCAAGCTTAAAACTTTCTTAATCCAACCCAAGTCAAAATATCTCAACTCTTTCACAAATATCCCAACCATAAAACTTTATGAAGCCCACAAAGCCATAAATGACTCTTACAAGCCCATTCATTGCTCTTACAAGCCATTATGAGGGTCTTTATGAGCTTTGAGCCTCTTTTGTTGACCTCTCAACCCCTCTTGCTCTAACCAATGACCCTGTGACATGTGTCACTCCCTGATTGGCTATAAGGAAGCACAATCCATGTGCTCTCCTCTCATTTAATCTAAACCTTCCATAAGCTTTCTCCCATCCTTGTATCCTAGCCCTTGATCCCTCAAACCCTTTGCCTATTTAAGGAATCCTCTCCCAAGCCATTTTAACACAATCACCCATAGTAACAAAGTAATGCCATTTTGATCATGAAGTAAAACCATAATGCCATTTTGAGAAGCCATTTTTACATCAAATCCATTCACTAAAATCTATCAAAAATCCTCCATTGAAGCCCATTTGAGCATTTGAGCATACATACATAATCAAGCCATCTTAGCTATTAGGCACACCTCCACATCAAGTGATCTTCCTCATTGAGAGAGCCTATCCATGGCTCATATTCTCATTTGAGGACTTCACTTTGTCTCTCATGAAGTTATGTTAAATTAGTATGCAAATGCTTTTTTATTGTTTTAATTTAGTGTTTCTAACATACAAAAGTAGCATATACATTTTGGCATGCCTGGTGGGACCCCGCATGGGTCATTTTCATTAGCTTTTTTAGTCAAGTTTTGTATGTCATTTGCTAATTTTGGCTAATTTTGCTTGTTTTTGTGATTGGTAGGATTGTATAAATTGGTTTTGCAGGTCCACATGAGCATGAAGAAGACAAAGAAACTCATAGTCTATCTCATAGTGTTTGCAAATTTTTCAAGCTTATAGGTGGATGGAGCACTTGGAATTCTTCTTCCTCTTCTTGTCTATATTCTTCTTCTATTCCATCTACTTCTTCTTATTCTTCTTGAGGGATCTTGGCCTTTTTTTTTTAAGGAAGCAAAATCATACACACTTTTTTTTAAGTGCTTAAAATGAACCCCCAAATCATACTTAAATCCATTAAAAACTAAAAATTTGCGAAAAAAAAGAAAGAAAAAAAAAACCTTTTAACAAGTAAAACTAAACTAATCCAATCATTAGCATCCTTGCAACATCAAGATTTTAGATGCATTCATGCAAAGTTAGGAACACTTCATTTTTGGAAATTTAAAAAGAACTTCAAGTTTCCATTTCAAAAGGTTCAAAATCAACACTAAGTGCACACTAAAATCTAAATCAAACTCAAAGCATCAATCAAGGATAAAATGAACCTCATTTGCAAATATTTTAAATTTCTTTTAAAAATCTCATGACAACTAGGAGTCCTAAATGGTTGCCAAAATTGTCCTAAAAGCTTTGTTATTTGTTCCAAACAAATGTCTTGTTGCAAAATCTTGAATGTATCCTAGGTTTTTCATGCATCAAAACAATCTAAGAATATCATTTTTTTTAGGCTTAAAACATGCAAACTAGAACACAAAATCTTGAATGAAAACCAAAGTCCAAAGAGTCATTTTCACTTTTGAGTCCAAAACAATCTTGAATGATCTAAGGTTAAAACAAAGCACTTCAAAGTTCTTAAAATAACACAAAAAATCTCAATCTTGAATGCTCAAAGGAAAAAACTTGAATGTTTAATCACTTGTCTTTGAATGCATGTTGCTAAAATCACTCTTGAGTGCCATGAATTAAAATCAAGTTTTTTTTTTTTTTTATGAATGCATGATTAAAACAACAAATCCAATCTTGAATGCCATAGATCAAATAATCATCTTTTGGGGCATAAAAAGAATCCACATTTTAGAAACTTTCTAAGTTATAAAAAAAAATAAAGACACTTTGAGTGAATTTATTGTTGGACTCACCCTCTTTAATCACCCATCATTCTAACCATTAGTTGCAATATCAGCGCCATATATGGGGATGGGTCTACCTAAGAAGGTGTTAAATGCTCCACAAAAATCAAACTCCACTCACTTGAATTTTTATTGGTTTTTCTAGGATAGAAAATTTCTTGAATGCACATTAGTCTCACTAACACTTCATTTGGGCATAAAAAATTGAACAAATCTTGACATAGAGGGCCTCCGGGCGCACGCTTGAAATCAAGATTTACACACATCTTTGTTTTGGACTTAAAACAAAAGCACACCTAACTCTTAAATGCCTTAAAGGAAATTAATCAATACTTGACGTGGAAGGCCTCCGGGCGCACGGGTTTGCTTTCTTGTTGACCCTAACTCTCCTTTGTGTATTCATTCTTCGATCACTTCTCTTTTGTTGGTGCATTTCAAATTGGAATTGAACCTTTGCATCTTAATCATGTGTATTTTGAAAAATTCGAGATCAAAAAACTTAAAGCGTCAGTTGGAAAAGAACTCTGTCTTTTAGCCCAAGATCATCCAAGTCTTCTCTCCCCTTGTCATCTTTTGAGGCCATTTTGGGTGCATAAGATTAGGATCCAAAATCTTGTCTTAGCTTTTAGGAGGCCTGCTTGGATATTTTATCACCCCTTCGGACGACCTCAACTCCAGCATTTTGACAGAGTATAAAGATCGAGAAGTGAATCCAAAGACACCTCTCTTGGGATCAAAATTCTATCACTCGGGCTAAGCCTCAAGGAACTTTATACCCTTGAGAAGCGAAAGAGGAGAAGTAGGTTACCACTCCTCTCAGCTATGTGACATCTTTTTGGTTTCATCTACGGATTTGGGCCTCACACATATATTGAGGACTCCCTAGCTAAACCAAATTTCATCCTTATAGAAAGCTTCCTAGGATGTTGGTGTGTTTGACATGCTTGCTGCAAAATTTTATCTACTTTTTTGTTCATAGATTTTGAATGAATGTTTCCCAACTTTGGTCAAAATCCCAGAAAAGTAGAAATCTCTCAGCTCAAGGCATACTTAGCATAATCACTGCCTCATCAAAAAATCATCCAAGCTCCCCCACTACAATTGAATCTATCTAGTTCTTTGCTTTAGAACAATCCCAAATCCAAAGTCCATCCAAATCATCCCCCCAGCCAGCTAGCAACCCAATCCAAAATCACCCAAGCCTTTAAGGAATTGTTGTTACTCTGCCAAAGTTTTCTATCCAATCAATCTATCCAAATCCCTCAATCTCCCCAAGGTTATCCCTTTGACAGAGATTTTTCTAGGGTAATCTAGCCTTGTCACTTGTCATCCCTCATCACCTTAAGCTAAAGGTTGGGATCCACAAGTGGTCAATCTCTCATCATGCCCATAGGATCATTTGTCTATCCTCAAGTTGACACCAAAATCCACCAATCCTGCACATAGGAAAGCAAAACTCTCACTTTTTGACAGCATACCCTTGAAGTCTTCCATCCACAGGAAAGCCAAAAATCTCCAGCCAATCCTCCTTAGGTCTGTCATGCAACTTTGACTCTCCCTAGGAAATCTTTCATCAGCCAATCCAAAATCTACGCTTAATCCAAATCCAACCATGAGCCGCCATGTTCATCCATATGCAAGACCCCATCCCCATCTAGCTCATCATCAAAACATGAAATCCCAACCCTATCATGTTGAGTTTGGTCGCATTGTCCTTTCTCCTGCTACATCCTATTCCAATGATGATGAAAATCTTGTTGACTATGACGAGTATCTTAAGAGACTTAGATGGCTTCTGCTGACCATCCCCCAAAATCCAAGCATTCCTCCAAACTATCTAGTCATGCCATCTCATATCCCAACTTCTCCTCCATCACCCAATCAACCAAGCTTCCAATCTTCCACCCCCATCACACCAGCTATTCCTGTCAATCCAGCACCTCCACCTCTGACACACGAGTCTCCTAGGAATCTCCTAGAGGAAATACAAGAAAAGTTGCCTCCAACAGTTGATAAGCCATGTCATCTAATCCAACCATGTGAAGTAGTTAGTGATGAAGCTTCCCCATCTATAATATCACCTCCATCTCCCATAGCTATCATCCCCATTCCATCCATCAAATTTCTTAAAATCCTTCCACTTCCCATAAGCATCAAAATCTCACCACCTGTCAAATCCCTCAAAATCCTACCCACATCACCTCCAAGCATTTCCCAAATCTCCTGTAATGACCCTTATGCATCCATCTTCTACTCACCCATCTCCACTATCGAATCTCCAATCTATCCATTCGCTGCCTTTGAAGAATACATCCCTTCACCTCCTATCACACCATCCACTCTAATCCAATCCTATCAAGATCCTATCCAAAAGCATGTTGACATCCCCCAAAGCATAAATGAAGATATCATCATACCATGTCTTCTATCCATAGTGCAGTCACCATCCCCTCCATCTCCAAAACCTCAAGCCATACCTCCTCTACTACAGGATATCTTTTCATCCCATCAGCTAAATCAAGATCCTATCCTACCATCTCCTCCGCTCCATGCTTCCATCTTACCACCTATCCAAGCTATTCCACCATCTATAATCTACCCTCTTGGTTCACTTACATTCATCCATGGTGGCCTCCTCTCAACAGAACAATTAAGAATAGTATCTTCCCATTGCAGTACATCTAATAAAGCACTTCTACCATTTTCTACAAGCAAAAAGTTTCCTTAGCTTGTTCAAATGCTCAATCGATGGCATTATCAAGGTCAAGGTTTAGGACCACAAGAGCAAAGAATCAGAAAGCCTATTATTGCACAAAAGAATCTAGGATTTCATGGTCTTGGATATGTATCCAAAGGCTCACCATCTCAAGCCTATCTCCAGGCCCACCATGCCAGCCTCCCATCACTCCTTCAAGAAATCATATTTCATCCCCCCTCCACCATCTTTGCAACCCAAAACAACCTGTCATATCCCCCCTTCATCTGCTAAATTCATTTTGGGTCCCCATGTCCCAAAATCTACCATCCTCCATCCTCCTATCAGCCATTATAAAAATCCTATTCCCTTCATTCCTACGCAAGATCAACAATGGCACATATCAGGGCACATCATCCATCATCATCCCCCTACATGCTCTTCCATATCCTCTCCATCTCACAAAGCTTCTCCTAACCATCTTCCCAAAGCTTACCATAGCAATGTGAATGCCAACTTCAAAATGCATAAAGCTAAAAATCCACATCCTAGGCAATCATATGTCTATTCTAAAAGACATACTCCAAAAAGGAAAAATCCAATCAAAGAATGCAAAACAATGCAAAATCCTATGAAAATAAAATTCAAAACCATGTGGATCCCAAAGAAAAAAGTTGAAACCCAATGCATAATGGCATCCACCATTGCTAATCCCCCATCCATTAATTCATGTCCCCCATCTCCTAACTCCAACTTGGGTGCCTATATCCCCAAGTGCACTTCCAAAAATTCTCCATCAAGCCCACATCTACCATCTATCCCCCATATGCTCTTTTTACACCCATCCCAACATGTGCCAATGTTGATCCTACAAGCATCCCCATCTCATGCTCCTTTCCAGCCTTTTCATCCCTCCATCTCCTACCATCAATCCCATCTAATCTGATCTATTGCATAAATCACACATCCGGTGTACCAACAACTAGCAACAAAATTGAACATTCCAACAGCCAGTGAAAAATCCCAAAAAAAAGCCAAAAATAGCTGAAGAAAGGAAAAATCATTCCAGCTAAGTCCAAAGTCAAAATGTCAAAAAAATAAAGAAAAATAAAGTGTCCACTGGTGAAAACTTGGCAATTCAAGCGCCTTGGACAGGTACCATGATGAAAACTTGGCAAACAAGCATCATGCGTAATCCAACCATCCCCAACTTAGCCTATCATCCTCATGCTTTTGGTCACATCTTGCCATCTAGCTCCATCTTCCAATTTATCCACCTATCTTTCATCCTCCAGCTTTTATCTATCACTATCCACTTATCTTCTGCAACCTCACCCCATCATCCCAACTATCATCCATCCCTTCATCTCCATTATTCCCCATCCATATCTAGCATCTATCTCTCCTACCCCAGCTTATGCATTAGTATCTCTTTGAATAAATCATCACTCTTAGCTTTAGGCATCCACAATCCTAGTCTTAGGATCCACCAATCAAATCAATCCACCAAGCCTCATCTTTCGAGATCCACAATCCTAGTCCTAGGGATCTCCAAAATCCATCTCTCGCCAATCTAACTCTTTGAAATCCTATTACATCATCTTTATAATCCCCTCATCCATCTCCCTATCTTGGATTCCTTTTTATAGCACTCTGCTCCTTCATCCTCCCCCCAATCCTGAAAGTCTTAAGCTTATTTACTCTTGTGTCTCTGATTTTCCCCTTTATCATTCTCCCATAGTGAGAGTTTGAGCTAATTCAACCCCTTCTCTTTGTCAATCTGAGTCTCCTTGCTTATCCCAGATTCTTGTATTGTTCAAGAAGTTTTCAAGCCTCATTTTCTCTCCCCGGCACCTTCTTAAGGGGGCATCTCATAGTCTAGTCTCTCCTTCTTATCCAAGACTGGGGCAACTTTGTTGCTAAAACATCTTCCTCGTGTTGTTTATATCTGAACTTCTTTGAAATAGTGTTGTTTCAACACTATGTCAGAGGGGAAAAATGTAGACACCTAAATCCTTTAGAAAATAAAGTATTTTTATTTTCTAAAAAAGTCCCTAATGACATCATCATTTATTAATTATTTATTTATTTAATTTATTTATTTATTTTTATGCCATTAAATTCCTTTATCTTAATTAAAAATATTTAATTAAGGAATCCCTCCCAAAAATGTTTAAATCTTATTTAAACATTATTTCTTTATTTATTAATTATTTAATTAATAAATTGACCAAAAATTTCAAAATAAATAATTTATTTATTTTTTGCCCAAAACTTGGCCAATTTCGTTAAGACCACTAACCTCTTCCAAAATCTTATAATCCTTCTTTAATTTCGATTAAAGGCTAATCCCATCATTTCCTACCCCTAATCCCAACTCAAAATATTTAATTAAGATTAAATATTAATCCTCATGTTTATTAAAAATATTTTAATAAATATCTCCTCAACCCAAACCCTTGAAATAAATAAAACTTTATTTATTTCCTAAAAACCTTATTTATCCTCATTCTAGGAAGTTCTAGACTCTTCTAGAAAGTCTTCATCCTCATCCAAAGCCTAGACTCTTCTAAAAGATGTCAATCCTTATCTTTGACCTTGATCCTAATCCCCCCCCTAACCTTGTCACATTTCCTAAACATGGGTTAAGACTTGCTAACCCAAGCCAAAGCCAACAAATATCTCCTCCTTCACCCACCCTCATTAAATGCAATCCACTTGCCCATCTCCAACAAGCCTAATCTAATCTTAACCCAAGCCTAATCCAAGCCTTAATCATTTGCACATTCCTAAGTCAAGCTTAAGACTTTCTTAATCCAACCCAAGTCAAAATATCTCAACTCTCTCACAAATATTCCAACCATAAAACTTTATGAAGCCCACAAAGCCATAAATGACTCTTACAAGCTCATTCATTGCTCTTACAAGCCATTATGAAGGTCTTTATGAACTTTGAGCCTCCTTTGTTGACCCCTCAACCCCTCTTGCTCTAACCAATGACCCTGTGACATGTGTCACTCCCTAATTGGCTGTAAGGAAGCACAATCCATGTGCTCTCCTCTTATTCAATCTAAACCTTCCATAAGCTTTCTCCCATCCTTGCATCCTAGCCCTTGATCCCTCAAGCCCTTTGCCTATTTAAGGAATCCTCTTCCAAGTCATTTTAACACAATCACCCATAGTAACAAAGTAATGCCATTTTGATCATGAATTAAAGTCATAATTCCATTTTGAGAAGCTATTTTTACATCAAATCCATTCACCAAAATCTATCAAAAATTCTCCATTGAAGCTCATTTGAGCATTTGAGCATACATACATAATCAAGTCGTCTTAACTATTAGACACACCTCTACATCAAGTGATCATCCTCATTGAGAGAGCCTATCCATGGCTCATATTCTCATTTGAGGACTTCACTTTGTCTCTCATGAAGTTATGTTAAATTAGTATGCAAATGCTTTTTGATTTTTTTAATTTAGTGTTTCTACACATACTAAAGTAGCATATACAACTTTTAATGACAAAAATTGGGAGGTTTCAAAAGGTTCCCTTGTAATAGAAAAATGTGTGAAAGTAGGCACCTTATATCTTTGTACAAGTCATATTCTTCCTTCCACTTTAATTGTTTTAGAGAAAAATGAATGTTCAGGAAATAGTTATTGTAGTTGACCATGGAGAGAAAACACTTGTTGTAGGTTCTGATACAATGCTATGGCACAACAAACTTGGGCACATGACTAAGAATGGTATGAAATTACTTTATTCAATGAAAGTTTAACAGGTTCAAAATGTATCAATGTGGATTTCTATGAAAAATTTTGTGTATGGAAAATAAAAGAGAGTGAGTTTTGTGAAGAGTGGGAAGGAAAAGAAAAATGAGAAATTAGAGCTTGTGCATATAGATGTATGGGGACTAGCTTACGTATCTTCCCTTGGTGGCTTTCATTATTATATTACATTCATTGATGATGTGACTAGAAAAGTATGGGTTTATTTCCTTAGATAGAAATCTCATATATTTCAAACTTTTAAGAAATTGAAATGCTTGATTGAAAATGAGACTGGTAAAAGATTAAAATGTCACAGATCTAATAGTGGTGGTGAGTATTGTAGTTATGAATTTGAAGACTGTGGCTCCACTAATGGTATTCATAGACAAAAAAATGTTCCAAGGACTTTGCAAGAAAATGGAGTGGTTGAACACATGAATAGAACAATAATAGAGCGTGCAAGGAGCATGAGGTTGCATGTTAGGATGCCCTTAAACATATGAGAAAAGGCTATCAATAATATTTTATATTTGATTAATAGAGGCCCCTCTGCTCCTATGGGTTATGGTATTTCAGAGGAAGCATGAATTGGTAAGAAGGTGAGTTATTCTTTTCTCAAAACCTTTGGTTGTGAAGAGTTTGCACATTTAGATGCTAAAAATAGGACCAAGTTGGAAGCTAAGTCACAGAAACATAGATTAATTAGATATGAAATTGATGTATTTGGTTATAGGCTTTGGGATTTTGAAAATCATAAAATTGTAAGAAGCAGGGATTTCATATTCAATGAGAAAGTGTTGTACAAAGATCTGTTGCAGTAGCATGAGAAGAAATAGGATGATTATGTAGTGTTGGATGATACTCAAAAGGATGATATTCCAGTAGCTCCTCATGCTTCACAATAACCACAATAAAAAATACCACACACTCCAGTGAATTTTAGATTGTCAACAAGGCTAAGTAGACCTTCAAACATATCTTCTCCCTCTTTGTATTCTATTTTATTATCAGATGTTAGTTGTTGGAATTAAAATGGGAAAGGTAAACTTCTGAGAGGGGGGGTGAATCAGTGCTTCAAACTTTGACCCATAAAATATTCACCACACATCCATCTCACATATTCAATAAGTAAACTAAAATACTATGTAAAGCATGTACATCTAAAATATGTAAACAAATAAGCATTCACACATATGACACTAGATATGATTACCCAAAAACCCTCTAATGAAAAGGTAAAATTGGGGTGGGGATGACACCCAAAAAATTTCACTACTAGAGTAATAAAGTGTATCCAATTTTAAGAATTTGGTATAGCTTTGATACCATGTAAGAATTTTCCTTATGAAAAAATCACCCAAGACTAAGGAACTCAAGCACAAATACATTAGTAGACCAAAAGAGTATGATCAAAATGACGATATGATATTCATTCAATGTAATTGATATGAATTGATATGATAAGTACACTGGAGGTGCCTATATATAAAGGCCTCTAAGATGCATCTTGAATGTCTAGGAGTTAGCCATATGATAAGGCTCACAACTATGCACATGTCCACTAGAAGTGGATTATCCTCCATTAAGCACAGGAGTAAGTGCAATGATGAGAGGATTAGCCTACAAAGGTGTAGCACGGAAAATTATGTTGTAGACAACATGTACTTAATTAAGAGTGCAAATAACTATGTTGTCTACATGAAAACTTAGTTAATTATGCAAACTCCAGTGTTGTAGACACCATGTGCTAAATTAGAGTTGCTTACTCTAATGTTGTCAACATGACAACTCATAAGAGTATGCAAACTCCTAAGTGTCTCACCTAAGAAATAATCAAATAATGGATTAACTTAAGTAAACTTAAGTAAAGTGTAATAAGTGAATACTCATTTACACCAACACCAATGAAGGTTACAATGTTTGATCATGAACCATGATCTACCCTATGAAAGGTCTACCTTGTTAAAGGTTTACAAAGACTGTTAGATCTTACCCCATTAAAGGATTTCAACACCCTATTAAAAGTGTGTCTTGTTAAATGAATTCAACTCACAATTAAGTAAGCACCTTGTTAGAGGATTTCAATATAGACTATTAGGACTACTTTGTTAAGAGATTTAACTGATTCACCTATTAGAATGTTTTAGCATAGATCCTTTGATTAGCACTCTTATGCTTGATGACACATCACCTCTATCCTACTATGTACTTAATCCTTTTGATCAGATGTCTCTCTTTTGTTTACTATTTCCTTTCTTTGTTCTCCTTTAACTAATTCTGCAATACAATTCAAATCATAATACCTTGGTCACCATGAATGTCCTAGTTTATGCATGCAAAACTTTCCTTGATCATTCACACATTCCCTTTTCTCTCTCATAAGAAGTTTAAGATTTTTCCTCTTTAAGTAGACCTAGGTGACTTAGGGTTAGGTATGAATCAATGGTTGTGATTCGCCCATTTTTCCACTTAAACCTTCCTTTTTCCTGATTGGGTGCATGTAATGCATAGGGATTCCAACTTAAGACTCGTCCTTATCACCAAAATATTGTAATTCAATCTGTAAGTTAGATAAAAAATGGTTTACATAGTAGTTTTTGCTAATACAAAAAACTATGAAAAAACTATGTTACTCAACATCTGAATGACTCGACATGCACTATTTTTTTGACTCCTAAATCACTCATCATATACTATCTGCTCAGCACTTAAGTGACTCAGCACATGAGTGACTTGGCACTCACTTTTGACTCACCATGCTCTAACTTATACATGTTGTGCTCAGCATATGCTACTTATTCGGTATGAACTAAGTAAATGACTTAAGTGTATAGACACTCACTTGTCAAAACCAATCTAAGATCAACAATCTCCCCCTTTGACATGAGTGTCAAAAACACTTAGTTATGCATTAATACTATTATTCTTACGAGCATAACATAACATAACCAGTTGGCTTCTGTATAAAATTTCAAAATATCAAAATTTTGCAACAACTTATACCTTAAAAATCTTATAACTCCCCCTGATTTGTTTGATCTATTTTCTTCTATATTCTACAACAAAATTTCTCCTATTGAGTAGATTTTCCTCAATAGATACTCTTTCACTTGCTTATTATTCTTACTCCCCTTTTACTCTTAATCTCCCATGCTTTCTCCCCCATGCATGCTCTTACATGCTTGCTCTTACTCCCCCTTTTTGACACTGATGCCAATGGGTTATACACTAATAGTGTGTTTGTCCAAGAAAGATTTATGGACCTCAAGAATAATCTTAAGAGTGACATCCCAATTGTCACAAGATACCTCCAAAGACTTGATTTGGATGGCCAACTTGGTAGCAAGGTGTACTAGGCCATCTAATGTAGAAATATTGGGATCTTTTTTCATAAGAGTTTTTGCATAGCCTAACTCCTTGTGTAGAATTTTGATGTGAGGATTCAATGTAGTCTGGATGCTTATCAGTTTAGCCCTTATGTTGGCTTCATCAATAGATAGTGTTGTTAACTGTCTCTGGGTTTATAATAGGGCCCTGAAGTGTTTCTCACTTTGAGCTAGAGTCATGGGCAATTTGGCTTCAGATGACTACATTTGACTTTCCAAGCTCAAGATGTGATTCCTTATTTCTTGTGTGAAGAGTGTAAGATTACACAATTTGGTGTACAAAGAGAAAATATTTTCTAGTACCTTCTTCACACTGTCTATCTTAGTTGCCAATGCAACTTGTGTAAGTTTTATGTCACTAGATATTTTCTCATTCACTTTATGCTGAAACTTCTTTTTAGACCATTCTAATAATTTTACATTTGTATCTAGGTTTGTATCACTTACTCTTTCCAGTATGTTGGTTAATTATTCAATAATTGGATTAGTTTCATCTGGAGTAGGCAAACTGAATGCATCTAAGAAGATTCCTTTGATATCAAGAAAAGCTTGCTTCTATCAATGTTCCCTTTTGAGTAATTCTTGATGTTTCTTTCTTGTTAGGGCTTCTTGAAGCATACCCATCTGCTCAATTGTTATTTTTGAATAATCATATTTTGACAAAACAATTTCTTCATCTAGGCTCACATCTCCATATGTTATTACCTCTTCTACCTTTGATGAACTAGGACTCGGCACTAAGAATTGTAAAGGTGTTGCATCTTTTCTCAGCCTCTGAAGAGTTTGAATGGAAGGAGTTCTAGATACTGGTAATGTTATCAATGTTTGAATTGCTTCTATCTCCTTTAGCTTGGTTATCAATGTATATGAGCAATGTTAGTATGCTAATAGAAACCAAATTTAAATAAAGCTTCTACAAACTAGACAAAATTCATAAACTTCAAGATAGACTAAGATGAACTCTCAATTGAGAATATGAGCCATTAATGGGCTCTCTCAATGAGAAGCTCTCTTGTTGAGTAGCTTTGTCTAAATAGATAGGATGTATGCTCAAGCTTATGCTTCAAAAAGGGCTTCAAATGGAGTTGGAATTTGGGTGTGAGTGTATGGTTTTTATGTAAAATGGCATTATGACTTTACTTCATGGATTGTGTTATTTTGCAAAGGGGAAGGATCCAATTTATAGGCAAGAGGCTTGAGGGATTGAGGGCTAAGATGCAAGGATGGAAAAAAGCTCATGGAGGGCTTAGATTGCATGAGAGGAGAGCACATGGATTGTGCTTCCTTACAACCAATCAAGGAGTGACACATGTCACATGGTGAGAGGATGGAGGAAAGGGGAAGGATGAGTCAACAAAGGAGGCTCAAGGGATAAAATCTTCATAAAGACCCTTCATAAGTGCTTTGTAAGAACATTTATGACTTTGTGGGCTTTATAAAGTTTTGTGGTTGAAGATATTTGTGAGAGATACCATGAAATTCGAATTTGAGGGTTTAGGGAGGTTTTAAGCTTGCTTAGGGTTGTAAAAATGATTAGAGGAAGGGTTAGAGATGGCTTAGGACTAGGCAAGTGGATGGCAAGTGGATTGCAATTAATGAGGGTGGGTGAAGGAGGAGATATTTGTTAACTTTGGCTTGAGTTAGCAAGTCTTAACCCATGTTTAGGGAATGTGACAAGGTTAGGAGGGGATTAGGATTAGGGTTAAAGACATCTTCTAGAAGAGTCTAGGCTTTGGATGAGGATGAAGACTTTCTAGAAGAGTCTAGAACTTCCTAGGATAAGATTTTATGAAATAAATAAAATTTTATTTATTTCAAGGGTTTGGGTTGAGGAGATATTTATTAAAATATTTTTAATAAACATGAGGATTAATATTTAATCTTGATTAAATATTTTGAGTTGGGATTAGGGGTAGGAAATGATGAGATTAGCCTTTAATCGAAATTAAAGAAGGATTAGAAGATTTTGGAAGAGGTTATTGGTCTTAAGGAAATTGGCCAACTTTTGGGAAAAAAATTAATTAATTATTTATTTTGGGATTTTTGATCAATTTATTAATTAAATAATTAATAAATAAGCAAATAATGTTTAAATAAGATTTAAACATTTTTTGGAGGGATTCCTTAATTAAATATTTTTAATTAAGATAAAGGGATTTAATGGCATAAAAATTAATTATTTAATTAAATAATTAATTAATTAATTAATGATGATGTCATCAGGAATTTTTTAGAAAATAAAAATACTTTATTTTCTAAAGATTTTTTAGGTGTCTACATTTTGCCCCTCTTTGATGTGATGCCGCAAGTGGCATGACATCAAAGATAAGAAAATAAGATGCCCAAGGCTAGAGCAGAAGAGGAGAGAATGGACTGTGAGATGCCCCCTCAAGAAGGTGGTGGGGAGAGAAAGCGAGGCTCGACGACTTCTTGAAAAGTACAAGAATTCGAGATGAGCAAGAAGACTCAGATTTTCCTAAGAGAAGAGGTTTGGTTAGCTCAAACTCTCACTACGGGAGAATGATAAAGGGAGAATCAGAGGCACAAGAGGAAGCAAGCTTAAGATCTCAGGGATTGCAGAGGATGAAGGAGCGGATCATTATAAAAGGAATCCAAGATGGGGAGATGGATGAGGGGATTAAAAAAGCTGATGCAACAGGATTTCAAAGAGTCAGATTGGCAGAAGATGGGTTTCGGAGATCCCTAGGACTAGGATTGTGGATCTCGAAAGATGAGGCTTGGTGGATTGATTTGGATTGGTGGATCCCTAAGACTAGGATTGTGGATCCCTAAAGCTAAAGGTGAGGAGTGATTCAAAGAGATACTGATGCATAAGCTGGGGTAGGAGAGACGGATGCTAGATATGGATGGGGGATAATGGAGATGAAGGAAAACCATTGAAGCTTTTTGAGCGGGGGATACTTCAAAGAGAAGTACCACCATGTAGTTGAGCACTAGATTTGCTATAGGACTTTTGGTTAATTGCCAAGGTTACCAAGAACATCAAGGCCTTTTCACCAACTGTCTAGAGGACTGACAAACTGACTCAAAACAAACACGCAAGGATTGCCCCAGTATCACACATGAATCCCAGAGGAAGCAGTGTGGAAACGACACTGGGTAACCCACAAGCAGAAAAGAAAACAAGAAAAAAACATGATCAAGACCTTACGCTCTGATTGCCCCATTCGCAGTATACCATGATATAAAAGATCGTGGCAACCTTGAGGAAGGAACAAGGAGATTGCTTGGAAAAGATATTTCAAGACCCAACAGGGAAGAGTCCAAATCAAAAGAAAGCAAAAATCCAAAAGAGAACTGTTTGCCAACGAGATGGGTAGGACGAGGTACTAACGGACCAAGATCAGACATGAGGAAAGCTATATCCTGCAAGGACCTGTTGGAGAGCACCTAAGCTGGTGGATTTGGATGAGTGATGCATCTGGCAAGCTGAACTAAGAAAGATAACACTTTGGTGATAGGAAATCTAGCTAAAGGATGCATTGGAATAGCTAACCAAGATGTGCGATGGGTGCAAGATGCTGATCAAGGATGAACTGACACGAATGCTGGATAGATGCAATGGTACTAAGCTAAAGAGGATGTACAAGCTGATAGACCAAGATATTTACAAGTGAGCTAATCAAGATATGGTACAAGCTAATGGACCAAGATAGTTACAAGCAGGCAAAAGCTCAGGATGATAGGATAGCGGGATGGTTCGATGTTGTGCAAGATGCAAAAGCTAAGGGTGGGGTGATAGCAAAAGATATGGATTTGGTAGGATGCATCCAATGATGATGAGAGATTTTGTGACCAAGGATAGCTAGAGGAGCAGGGTGAGATGGCTGGATAGGATGGTAGATAGCTAGGATTATGATGGATATAAAGAGATGACATTGGGTTTGCATGAGGATAGCCTAGAGCTAGATACCAATGACAAGGGAGGATGAACAAGACAAGATCTCTAAGGAATATAGTGCCCCCAATCAGAAGATAACATGCAGAAGGAGGTCTTATGATGGATGTGATAGGATTGAAGCTAGGATGGAAAAAGCTGAAGGGGCTAGGGCGATGGATGATAGCTGAGATGATTGGTTGAAGCTGCATAAGATTAGTGGATGGTGTGAGATGGAAGCTGGAGGATGGAGGATAGGTGGATAGATTGGAAGATGGAGTTGGATGTCAAGAGATGACCAAAAGAATGAGGGTGATAGGCTAAGTTGGGGATGGCGGGATTACGTATGACGCTTGTTTGCCAAGTTTTCATCATGGTACTTGTCCAAGGCGCTTGAATTGCCAAGTTTTCACCAGTGGACGCTTTATTTTTCTTTAATTTTTTTTACTTTTTGACTTTGGACTTAGCTGGAATGATTTTGGCTTTCTTCAGCTATTTTGGCTTTTTTGGGATTTTTCACTGGCTGTTGGAATGTTCAGTTTTGTTGCTAGTTGTTGGTACACCAGATGTGTGATTTATGCAATAGATTGGATTAGATGGGATTGATGGTAGGAGATGGAGGGATGAAAAGGTTGGAAAGGAGCATGATATGGGGATGCTTGCAAGAGCAACATTGGCACATGTTGGGATAGGTGTGAAAAGAGCATATGGGGGATATATGGTAGATGCGGGCATGATGGAGGATTTGTGGAAGCGTTCTTGTGGATATAGGCACCCAAGATGGAGTTAGGAGATGGGGGACATGAGTCACTAGATGGGGGATTAGCAATGGTGGATGCCATTATGCATTGGGTTTCAACTTTTTTCTTGGGGATCCACATGGTTTTGGATTTTCTTTTCATAGGCTTTTGCATTGTTTTGCATTCTTTGATTGGATTTTTCCTTTTTGGAGTATGTCTTTTAGAATAGACATATGATTGCCTAGGATGTGGATTTTTAGCTTTATGCATTTTGAAGTTGGCATTTACATTGTTGTGGTAAGCTTTGGGAAGATGGTTAGGAGAAGCTTTGTGAGATGGAGAGGATATGAAAGAGCATGTAGGGGGATGATGATGGATGATGTGCCCTGATATGTGCCTTTGTTGATCTTGCATAGAAATGGATGGAATAGGATTTTTATGATGGCTGATAGGAGGATGGAGGATGGTAGATTTTGGGACATAGGGACCCAAAATGGATTTAGCGGATGAAGGGGGGATATGGTAGGTTGTTTTGGGTTGCAAAGATGGTGGAGGGGGGATGACATAAGATTTCTTGAAGGAGTGATGGGAGGCTGGCATGGTGGGCTTGGAGATAGGCTTGGTTTGGGGGTGTGGTGTACCAACACCTTTGGATGGTGAGCCTTTGGATACATATCCAAGACCATGAAATCCTAGATTTTTTTGTGCAATAATAGGCTCTTTGATTCCTTTCTCTTGTGGTCCTAAACCTTGACCTTGATAATGCCATCGATTGAGCATTTGAACAAGCTGAGGAAACTTTTTGCTTGCAGAAAATGGTAGAAGTGATTTATTAGGTGTATTGCAATGGGGAGATACTGTTCTTAATTCTTCTGCTGAGAGAGGGCCACCATGGATGAATGTAAGTGAACCAAGAGGGTAGATTATAGATGGTGGAATAGCTTGGATAGGTGGTAAGATGGAAACATGGAGCGGGGGAGATGGAAGGATAGGATCTTGATGTAGCTGGTGGGATGACAAGATATCTTGTAGTGGAGGAGATATGGCTCGAGGTTTTGGAGATGGAGGAGATGGTGACTACACTATGGATGGAAGACATGGTACGATGATATCTTCATTTATGCTTTGGGGGATGTCAACATGCTTTTGGGCAGGATCTTGATAGGATTGGTTTGGAGTGGATGGTGCGATAGGAGGTGAAGGGATGGATTCTTCAAAGGTAGCGGATGGATAGATGGGAGATTCAGTAGTGGAGATGGGTGAGTAGAAGATGGATGCATAAGGGTCATTACGAGAGATTTGGGAAATGCTTGGAGGCGATGTGGATAGGATTTGGAGGGATTTGATGGGTGGTGGGATTTTGATGCTTGCGGGAAGTGGAAGGATTTTAAGCAATTTGATGGGTGGTATGGGGATGATAGCTATGGGAGATGGAGGTGATATTATAGATGGGGAAGCTTCATTACTGACTACTTCACATGGTTGGATTAGATGACATGGCTTATCGACTGTTGGAGGCGAATTTTATTGTATTTCCTCTAGGAGATTCCTTGGAGACTCGTGTGTCGAAGGTGGAGGTGGATTGATAGGAATAGCTAGTGTGATGGGGGTGGAAGATTGGAAGCTTGGTTGATGGGGTGATGGAGGGGAAGCTGGAATATCAGATGGCATGACTAGATAGTTTGGAATAACTCTTGGATTTTGGGGGATGCTTGGGGGAATGTTTCTAAGGCTTCCAATATACCCGTCATAGTCAACAAGATTTTCATCATCATTGGAATAGGAGGTGGTGGGAGCAAGGACAATGCGACCAAACACATCATGATAGGATTGGTACTTCATGCTTTGATGATGAGTTTGATGGGGATGGGGTCTTTCATATGGATGAACACGGAAGCTCATGGTTGGATTTGGATTAAGCATAGATTTTGGATTAGCTGATGAAGGATTTCCTAGGGAGAGTCAAAGCTGTATGACAGACCTAAGGAGGATTGGCTAGAGATTTTTGGCTTTCCTGTGGATGGAAGACTTCAAGGGCATGCTGTCAAAAAGTGTGAGTTTTTCTTTCCTATGCGCTGGATTGGTGGACATTGTGTCAACTTAAGGATAGAGTAATGATCCTATAGGAAGAACATGAGATTGACCACTTGTGGATCCCAACCTTTAGCTCAAGGTGATGAGGGATAACAGGTGACAAAACTAGATTACCCTAGACAAAGCTCTGTCAAAAGGATAATCGTGGTGAGGTTGGTGGATTGGTTGGATTGATTGGATAGCAAATTCTAACAGAATGACAACAACTCTCTAAAGGCTTGGGTGTGATTTTGGATTGGGTTGCTAGCTAGCTAGGGGGGATGATTTGGAGAGACTTTGGATTTGGGATTTTTCTAAAGAAAGGAACAAGATAGATTTAGTTGCAGCGAGGGAGCTTGGATGATATTCTGATGAGGCAGTGACTACGCTAAGTATGCCTTGGGCTGGGAGATTTCTGCTTTTTTGGGATTTTGACCAAAGTTGGCAAACATTCATTCAAAAGCTATGAACAAACAAGTAGACAGAAGTTTGGAGCAAGCACATCAAACACACCAACATCCTAGGAAGCTTTCTACAAGGATGAAATTTGGTTTAGCTAGGGAGTCCTCGATATATGCAAGGTACGTGAGGCCCAAATCCGTAGATGAGACCAAAAAGATGTCACACAGCCAAGAGGAGCGGTAACCCACTTCTCCTCTTTCACTTCTCAAGGGTATAAAGTTCCTTGAGGCTTAGCCCGAGTGACAAAATCTTGATCCCAAGAGAGGTGTCTTTCGATTCACCTCCCGATTCTTATACTCCGCCAGAACGCTGGAGTTGAGGTCGTCCAAGGGGTGATGAAATCCCCAAGCAGGCCTCCTAAAAAGAAACAAGGTTTTGGATCCTAATCTTATGCACCCAAGATGGCCTCGAAAGACGACAAGGGGAGAGAAGACTTGGATGACCTTGGGCTGAAAAACACGCTTGTTCTTTTACCAACTGACTCTTATGTGTGCTAATCTAGACTTTGCAAGCACTCATGTTTAAGAGACAATGTTCAATTCCAACTTAAAGTGCCAACAAAAGTAAATCGATCGAAGAATGCAAATAATAAGAAGAGTTAGGTTCAACAAAAGAAAACTCGTGTGCCCAGAGGCCCTCCACGTCAAGTATCGATTAATTTTCTTTAAGGCATTCAAGATTGAGTGTGAGTTTGTTTTAAGCCCAAAACAAAAGTGTGTGAGATTCGATTTCCAGCGCATGCCCGGAGGCTCTCCACGTCAGTTGTTTGTTCAATTTTAGTGCCCAAACTTTAAGTGTGATCGATTTAATCTAGAGTTTTGATCATTTAAGAATTTTGATAAAGTTAAAGCAAACATTCAAAGACCAAGTGAGTGAGTTAGATTGTGGAACATTTAACACCTTTTTCAAGTAGACCCATCCTCATAAATGGCGCTGAGATTGCAACCAATGGTTAATATTTGATGGGTGATTAGAAAAGAGGTGAGTCCAAGGAACTACTCAAATTTATTTTTTCAAATTTGTATTTAACTTAACAAAGTCTCTTAAATATCCAAAAATCAAACTTTACCTAAATTGCATGTGGAAAAGAGATTTGTTTTGTTCAATTTTTGAAGCTCCAAATGAAGTGTTTGATATTGCAATGGTTAATTGATCCTTGATATTCAAGATTGGATTTGTTGTTTTAATCATGCATTCAAGGAAAATTTGATTTTAATCCATGGCATTCAAGAGTGTTTTTAGCAACATGCATTCAAAGACAAGTGATTAAACATTCAAGTTTTTTCCTTTGAGCATTCAAGATTGAGATTTTGTGTGTTGTTTTAAGAACTTTGAAGTGCTTTGTTTTAACCTTAAATCATTCAAGATTGTTTTGGACTCAAAAGTGAAAATGACTCTTTGGACTTTGCTTTTCATTCAAGATTTTGTGTTCTAGTTTGCATGTTTTAAGCCCAAAAATGATATTCCTAGATTGTTTTGATGCATGAAAAACCTAAGAAACATTCAAGATTTTGCAACAAGACATTTTTTTGGAACAAATAACAAAAGTTTTAGGACTCTTAGTTTTCATAAGATTTTTAAAAGAACTTTAAAATATTTTCAAATGAGGTTCATTTTATCCTTGATTGATGCTTTGAGTTTGATTTAGATTTTAGTGTGCACTTAGTGTTGATTTTGAACCTTTTGAAATGGAAACTTGAAGTTCTTTTTAAATTCCCAAAAATTAAGTGTTTCTAACTTTGCATGAATGCATCTAAAACTTTGATGTTGCAAGGATTCAAATGATTGGATTGGTTTAGTTTCACTTGTTAAAAGATTTTTTCTTTTTTGCAATTTTTTAATTTTTTAATAGATTTAAGTATGATTTGGGGGTTCATTTTAAGCACTAAAAAGAAGTGTGTATCATTTTGCTTCCTTAAAAAAAAATGGCCAAGATCTCCCACAAGAAGAAGAAGAAGAAGTAGATGGAATAAGAAGAATATAGACAAGAAGAGGAAGAAGAATTCCAAGTTCTTTGTCCACCTATAAGCTTGAAAAATCTGCAAACACTATGAGATATACTATGAGTTCCTTTGTCTTCTTCATGCTCATGTGGACCTAAAAAACCAATTTATAAAATCTTACCAATCACAAAAACAAGCAAAATTAGCCAAAATCAGCAAATGACATACAAAACTTGACTAAAAAAGCTAATGAAGATGACCCATGCGGGGTCCCACCGGGCGTGCCAAAATGTATATGAGCAATGTTAGTATGCTAATAGAAACCAAATTTAAATAAAGCTTCTACAAACTAAAAAAAATTCATAAACTTCAAGATAGACTAAGATGAACTCTCAATTGAGAATATGAGCCATTAATGGGCTCTCTCAATGAGAAGCTCTCTTGTTGAGTAGCTTTGTCTAAATAGATAGGATGTATGCTCAAGCTTATGCTTCAAAAAGGGCTTCAAATAGAGTTGGAATTTGGGTGTGAGTGTATGGTTTTTATGTAAAATGGCTTCTCAAAATGGCATTATGACTTTACTTCATGGATTGTGTTATTTTGCAAAGGGGAAGGATCCAATTTATAGGCAAGAGGCTTGAGGGATTGAGGGCTAAGATGCAAGGATGGGAAAAAGCTCATGGAGGGTTGAGATTGCATGAGAGGAGAGCACATGGATTGTGCTTCCTTACAACCAATCAAGGAGTGACACATGTCACATGGTGAGAGGATGAAGGAAAGGAGAAGGATGAGTCAACAAAGGAGGCTCAAGGGATAAAATCTTCATAAAGACCTTTCATAAGTGCTTTGTAAGAACATTTATGACTTTGTGGGCTTTATAAAGTTTTGTGGTTGAAGATATTTGTGAGAGATACCATGAAATTCGAATTTGAGGGTTTAGGGAGTTTTTAAGCTTGCTTAGGGTTGTAAAAATGATTAGAGGAAGGGTTAGAGATGGCTTAGGACTAGGCAAGTGGATGGCAAGTGGATTGCAATTAATGAGGGTGGGTGAAGGAGGAGATATTTGTTAACTTTGGCTTGAGTTAGCAAGTCTTAACCCATGTTTAGGGAATGTGACAAGGTTAGGAGGGGATTAGGATTAGGGTTAAAGACATCTTCTAGAAGAGTCTAGGCTTTGGATGAGGATGAAGACTTTCTAGAAGAGTCTAGAACTTCCTAGGATAAGATTTTATGAAATAAATAAAATTTTATTTATTTCAAGGGTTTGGGTTGAGGAGATATTTATTAAAATATTTTTAATAAACATGAGGATTAATATTTAATCTTGATTAAATATTTTGAGTTGGGATTAGGGGTAGGAAATGATGAGATTAGTCTTTAATCGAAATTAAAGAAGGATTAGAAGATTTTGGAAGAGGTTATTGGTCTTAAGGAAATTGGCCAACTTTTGGGAAAAAAATAAATTAATTATTTATTTTGGAATTTTTGGTCAATTTATTAATTAAATAATTAATAAATAAGGAAATAATGTTTAAATAAGATTTAAACATTTTTTGGAGGGATTCCTTAATTAAATATTTTTAATTAAGATAAAGGGATTTAATGGCATAAAAATAAATTAATTAATTAAATAATTAATTAATTAATAAATGATGATGTCATCAGGAATTTTTTAGAAAATAAAAATACTTTATTTTCTAAAGATTTTTTAGGTGTCTACAATCAAATGTGGCTCTTTAGGCTTGTCATTTTCTACCTTTTTGACTTCATCTGTACCTGGATCTTGTGTTGTAGGTATAGGTACATCTACCTAACTTGTTTGACTTTGTGTCTCCACCTTATCCTTTCTAATTATCTCAACCTTATCTATTGCATCCTTTGTTACATTTTCTAAGATTGGAGTGGCACCTATGTGTGTGCTAACACTAGTGACTTGAGGAGTGATTATAGGTGGTTCTTGTGTTTTCACCTCCTCCCTTGTAGTTATAGTCATTGATTTATAAATTTCATCTATGATTACCAATACAGGATTATCACATAATTTGGCATGTAGTGTAGATTGGTCAAGTATCTTTTTCAATTCTTCCTTTGTTAAGGGATTGATGTTTTGAGCTGTAGAATCAAAAACATCCCTGACTATAATAGTTTTAGTATTTACGCTTATTACTTGTGGAGGGATGACACTCAGCATTTGTGTAACTTGTACACTTTATTATTCTTATTGTTCAAACTTAGCTATTTCCTAATCATCTATGTGCATATTGTTAGAGTAAATAATTAATTTACTAATTATTTATTCTATTACTTAAGTTTACTTAGGTAAATGCATTTTATTTATTATTTTTAGTCTAGGAGTTTGTTATAAGTTGTTGACAATACGGGAGTTTGTTCTCTCCTAAGTCATATTTATCCTCTCACATTGTTCAAGGACTTTCCACCTTATGTGGATGTATGCTTAGTTGTCACACTTATCTCCTAGCATCTTCTAGCTTGTTCTGAAAGATTCATAGTCCTCTTTATATTCGGGCTCCCTCATTTTACTTTCATAACATCATTGCATATTGTAAATACATTTTCTCTTGTGTTTTCATACTTGTTGTCTCTCATGTCCATTTAGGGTTTTTCCCTTGCTCCACGCTCTTCCTTCCTTGGCTTCTCTTTGACAGGTTTTGACATGTAGGTGATCTTGGGCATCTTCAAAGTTGGATTTTATCAACTCCAACATGGTATCAGAGCCTTCCTGCTGCTGCTTCGTTGAAAGATTTTTGAAGCCGTGATTTGAAGTCACAAACCCTAGTTTGTTTGTGCATTTTTTCTTCAAATCAGGGGATCAAAAATTTTTTAGAGCACTTTTAGCCAAAACAGATGCTACCATTGGATTCGAAAGGCCGTTTGCAGTCAAGATTCATATAAAATTTGCTAATTTTGGAGACAGAGCTTCGGGAGGCAAAAAAATTTACTTGGAGGGTCAACCGTACGGTCGTATGGATGATTTTTTGCAGGAAATTTTTTTAAAAAATTTAAATTTGACACGCTATTTCCACTCCACCACAGGGACACCTCCATGCAACTAGCACTTAGCCCATGGGCCACAGCAGCCAGCTGCATGGCCGCAACACCGTCGCGGCCCAGCGATCGCCTATTTGCACTTCTCCACGGGCAGCGCCACCCTTTTTTTCCACCTCCACCAGTCAAGCTCCTCTACGCTCTACCTGTTACATAGTAGCACCAACAAGTTTACAGTCAGTAGTTCCTACGCCAATCAGACCATGCCAACTTAGTGCCTGGTTGGAGGCCTACTTGTCAACAGTTTGTGTACAGTCAGCCCAGTCGGCTCCACGTCAGCAGCACTAGCCAGTTTGCATGAGATACATGGCAAGTTTTCCATGTGGCACTTTGCCATGTGGCCCCTGCCACATCAGCCATTTACCACATGGCTACCACATGGCATCCTTTTTTGCAATGATGACCACATGGCCATCAATTTTATTCACATGAAATGCTCATGTCAGCACTGCATCAACCTTACTTGTACATCTCCTGGTTCTGTTTTGGAGCTACTATTGGTTTTGTGGCCATAACTTGAGCATACGGAGGTATTTTTTCAATCTGAAAGAAGCATTGGAAAGCTAGTTCCAAGACGGAGAGATTGGTGTAGGTATTTTTAAGTTTTGATGCATTTTTATTTCCATTTTTGTAGTTAAAGTCTGAAGTTGTTTTTTTAACTCTGACAAGCATATCTTTTGCGTCCCATGTCAGTTTTTTGAAAACTTTATATTTTTGGCAAGCTAGTTCTATCGCCTTTTCAAAAATGTGGTTGTTTTTCTTATTTTTTGGCCCATGCTCTTTTTATCATAGTTTTGGCATTTTTTGCTATATGGTGGATATCTTGAGTGTTTTAGGCCTAAGGATCATTTTCCTAGCATGGTTCCCTTTGTTTTCGATTGTACTTTATTTTGTTGCAGCTTGTTTTCAGTTTTGATCATTGTAGCTATCATTTTGAAGCACTTTTATGTATTGCACTAAGATAAAGTGTCACTCTTGCATTCTGGGGGTCATGAACATTGTTTTGAGTCAGTTGTACATGCACTATTTTCATAAAGCACCATGGGGGGATAGTTATTTGTTGTTTTAGGCATTATCCCTTTGTCAAGTGAGTGCCCCTTCCACGAAATTAGCCCCATGTAGCATCATTTTGACCGTGTCTTTATAGGTGTCTATACCTCTTCCTCTCTCATCGTTCTTGGTTTGTCTACAAGAGACTTTGGCCCACTTTCTTAGTTGCGTGTCATCACACCCTGTCTGCATTAAGGGGGGGTTATGATGTTGTTCTAATGCATCCATAGTTTGATGGTTCATTAGTGTGAACTATGTATTCAGTGGTTGATCCTATGTACAAGGTGATTGCAGTGGTTGGCTACCTATGAATTTTGGTGAGATGGATCATCTACCATATAGACACGCTCGGTTTGTGCCTTCTTCTTCCATGGAGGTTCTTCAGATCAGTAGTTTGGCAAATTTTGTGACTTTTTCATGCTTCAGTGATGCTCTTCATGATCACTCTTTGTTCCTGTTTTAGGGGACATTCCCCTAGTTGGAGGCTTCTTTAGTTCTTCACTAGGTTACCTCTTTTTGGGGAAGCTTTTTTCCCATTGGGTTTTCTCCTTTGCTCCATTTTCAGAGGTTGCATTTTGTTGCATTTTACATGCATACCTAACATGGCCTAATTTTTGAGACCCATTCTGCATTTCTTGGTTTTGTGAGCTTAAGGCATTTCCCTAAGTTTCACTTAAGGGGGGGTGTTAGAGTAAATAATTAATTTACTAATTATTTATTCTATTACTTAAGCTTACTTAGGTAAATGCATTTTATTTATTAGTTGTAGTCTAGGAGTTCATTATAAGTTGTTGACAATACAGGAGTTTGTCCTCTCCTAAGTCATACTTATCCTCTCACATTGTTCGGGGACTTTCCACCTTATGTGGATGTATGTTTAGTTGTCACACTTATCTCCTAGCATCTTCTAGCTTGTTCTGGAAGATTACTGGAGCTCTTTATATTCGGGCTCCCTCATTGTATTTTCATAACATCATTGCATATTGTAAATATATTTTCTCTTTTGTTTGCATACTTGTTGTCTCTCATGTCCATTTAGATTTTTTCCCTTGATCCACGCTCTTTCTTCCTTGGCTTCTCTTTGACAAGTTTTCGTATATAGGTGATCTTGGGCATCTTTGAAGTTGGATTTCATCAACTCCAACACATATCAGTGCCTCCCTCAATTGTGCCTTCTTCATTTTCATCATCTTCATCATCTTTAACCTCAATAGGTTCTTGTTCACCTTCTTTCACTATGGCTAGTCCATATCTAATCTTCCACATCTATTTGGACTTTTGTACAACATCCTCAATGTTGTTCTGTAGTATGCTAAATTCCCTATATTTAGGAACAAATCTAACAATATATTTCTTTATGGCTTGGGATATTTGTGCCTTGCTAAGTTCTGGCATGACTTGGGAAAGGAATGTCTCCCTAATTTTCCTTTCTAAGTTCAAACAATAATGTCATTTTTGCTTGACTCTTTCATATAAACTTTTAGGTATGGAGTTGGAAATTTCTAAAGGAACCTGTTTAGAAGTAGCCATCATGGCATATATTACCTCCTCCACTTGATTCTTCTCAACTTTTCCACAATTTTCAAAATCAATGTGAGTGAAACCTAACAAGTCAAAATTGTTTCTAATATTCTCACATAAGTTATCCAGATCTGAAGATGGATTATGACTCACCACTTGGAATTGGTTGATGTAATCAGATTAAGTTCTTTCCTCATCAGATTCAACCTGAGCAACATATTTTTTTGTAAGTCTTTTTTGTGCTCTACCTTCCTACTCTATAAGCTTGGTTTTCTCTTTAGCCTTTTGTGCAATGACAAGTGTACTAGCCCTTGTGGTAGGTGTTTTAGGTTTTGGTTGTCTTGGTTTAGCAACCTTCTTAGGTCTTGTCACTACTTATGCCTTGGCCTTTCTCTTCTTCTAATCAGTGGGAATAGGTGCTTCATCAGCTTCTTCTTCCTCGGCACCTTTTTCAGTCTCTGTTTCTTCCTCTTAATGATCATCAACTTGTCCTTGTGTCAATTCAAGTGGTGCTTGAATCTGAGTGTCTTCTTCCTCTTTATCCTCTTCCTCTTCTTCTTGCTCCTTGGCACCTTCACCAAATTTTTCTTTTAGTTTCTTTACCAATTCATCCTTCTTTTTTATGACAGAGGCAGTCTTCAAATTCATAGTAATTTTTTATTTGGCCAACTCATAGTTACCAAAAGCTTTGGAATCTTTGTCCACTTCTTCTATAGGTAATGTGGTGATTGCTACAAAGGCCTCATCAACATTAATCTCATAACCTAATGGCCTTAGCCTTCTCACTCTAGGAATTGTTTCCTAAAAAAATGTGTGATCAGCATCAACTAGAAAAAAAACATCATCATACTATTTTTCCACTAATGACACTGGAATCCTTAATCTCTTCTTTATGGATTATTTGAAATCCTTGAAGTAACTAGTGATTACTAACTCAAAATTGTCACCTAATTGTTCAATGAACTCTCCTATTTGAACTACAATAGACTTATTCGTCTTCCATGCAATAGTACCAAATGTAGGAAATGTGTTCTAAACATAAAAGAAGATACATATCAAAATAACTCCAAATTTACATTGAGCACTCTTTGTTTTCCTTATTGTTCTTAGGTTTTTAATCAATTGTTGTAGCTACAGCTCAGCAAGATCATAGGTATGATCCTTCTTCACAATCGCGTAGCCCATATCTAATACACTACAGGGTACACTATTCAATCTACTTGATTGATAAAACTTATGTGAAATTACCCTTACTACAAAAGCTATCAAAGGATCTATGATAGTATCTATGGTCATTCCTCTCTTGTTCCACACAGCCCCTGTGTTCTTTTCAATAGCTTCTTTGGACTCACTTCTCATAGTCTTTGGCCAATCTAGGGTTGTATACACTGTTACCCTATGGATTATCCTCTTTGTGATTTTAATTGGTCCATTATCTAACCACACTGAGCTATCATGAATTCTACTCAAAATATTCATGATCCACTCAATTTTGAAAATGTTAGGGAAATCTAGGGCATGAGTTAACCCTTTCTTTTCTACTATCTTGAATTCTTCCCTCAACACACCATTTTCACATAGTTTTCCATATTCTTCTCAAATTTCCATGTCACCAATATGACTAATCTTATAATTATAACACTTTTTGACATTTTCAATCATTAAAACCTTTGGTGGTATCATAGATAACACACCTGAGGGATCTTTTTTGTATGCTATGTCTAGAATGGCCTTGAAAATAGGTTATTTTACCTCATTTCTAACCAAATAAACATTTAGAACCTCTTTTCCCTCTGTATCTTTTGCTTTTGAATAACTAGATGTCATTTTACAAATCTAGGGTTTATGAAATTTGAAATGACGTAGCTCAACACACAATAAATACCTTGTAAATCTTGATGAAATGATGTTGCACAGCTGCTCAAATCACCTACAAATGCTTCAAATAAAATTTCTAGACTGCCTCTAGCTCTTCTTTCTCTCTCTCAAATTCAAATGATGTTAAATGAGCAAAAATTGATCAAATGCCCCTTTAAAATGCTACAATTAATGCTAAGTGCTTACACAGCTGTAAGCTTGGCATCAACTAATTTCTAGCTCACTCGACATCCACTTATCTTTCCATTCATTTGGAAACCATTATAAGCTTGACATCAACTAGCCAATCTGTTAGCTTGGCATTCACTAGAATTTCACTCAGCAATCATAGGAAACTTTTCATGCTCGACAGTATCATGAAAGTTTGATAAAACTTAAAGATTTTTCTCTGATTCCTAATAACACTTTGCATCTTTATTCATGCTTATGTAATCCTTTCATAACTAAATCCTTTGACACAAATGTATGATATACCTTTTAAATATTAGTCCTACATACATTTTGATTGCTTAGTTTGATGAGATGTGATCACCTGACCCATTAGGTGAAGTGATCCCTTCTCCACTTGATGTGTTGCAATATTCCTTTCTCTTCCATGTCTTGTTCATTTCATTTCTGACATTTTTAATATCTACCTTGCCTTTTCCTTTATTGAACTCACAACTTGGTGCCTTTGACCTTGTTGGACAATATCGGCTAATGTGACCAGTCTTTAAATAGCTAAAACATGTGGTTTGACTCAACCACCTTTTGTAGTCACTCTTGAAGTGTGTTCTAATACAATTCTCAAGAATATGTCCATACTCTTGGTAGTAGTGACAACTATACCTTGTATTATAGTCCCAATTATAAAAGTTCTCATTGTTCTTTACCTTTGTTTGCTTGTTTGATGACCATTTTGGGTTGGATTTGCACTCAAAAGCTCTATGTCCATACTTCTAATATTTGTAACAATATCCTTCAAATATTTGAGTGTGCATGGTCTTGGTTCTACATTCATGTGCCTGATGGCCTTTTTTGTTGCATTTATGGCAGTGACCCATGCTCTTTTTCTTATCATTTTGATTTGTAGTCTTGCTCCTGCACATGTTGGCAATATGTCCTTTCTTACCACAATTATGAAAAGTAGGTTTGGAATTTTTACCTTTGTTACTTCTTTCTTCAACACTTTTAGATGATTCTCCTTCTTCAATACTTGTGTATCCTAGTCCAAATGTATCATTCTTAGATCTAGGGAATCTTATCAATTGTTAAAAGTACTTAATGGCTTCACTAGGTTTATTGAAACTGTTAACAAACTCCTTTTCCCTTTTTAGATCATTGCTCAACTATTCATTCTGCAACTTTAGTATTGTTATCTCCATATCATTGGCATTTAGTTCATGGTTGGCATTCATCAGTTGACCCAAAGTTTCTAAATGCATGTTAGCAATCTTGGTTACCTCTGATGATCTCTCTTCCAATCTGCTAGTCAAAACTCTTTTATCATCTTCAATCATGGCTTTTTCTTCCACTACTTTATTTTTCTATTCGGTCACCTCACATAGTAATATGGCTTGTGATTCTTGTTTTATCCTAAGATTTATGATTTCTTCAACTTTGGTTCCATTCTTTTCCGTTAGATCTGCAACTGTTGCATCAAATTCATTAAATTTTCCATTTGCAAAAAGCTTAGTAATGTCCATCACTTTGTATTGTGTGTCATTTTCCTCAATGGTGATTTCCTTCCTTCTCTTTAATGATTTCTTTAGATCATCTCTTTCTTCATTCAACTAATGTAGAATGAGTTGTATTTCAATTTCCTAATTCACAATGATCTTTCCCAACTTGTAGACTTCCATTTCCAAGATCTTTCCTCAAAGTTGCAAATCTTCTTTTTTAGAGAACTTGACTTTGATACCAATTGTTGGAATTACAATGGGCAAGGTAAACCTTGGGGGCAGGGGGGGGGGGTTGAATCAGTGCTTCAAACTTTGACCCATAGAATATTCGTCACACATTCATCTCACATATTCAATAAGTAAACTAAAATACCATGTAAATCATTTACATCTAAAAAATGTAAACAAATAAGCATTCACACATAGGACACTAGATATGATTGCCTAGAAACCCTCCAATGAGAAGGTAAACATGGGGCAAGGATGAAACCCACAAATCTTCACTACTATAGTAATAAAGTGTATCCAATGAAGGTTATAATGTTTGATCATGAACCATGATCTATCCTATGAAAGGTCTACCCTGTTAAAAGTGTGTCTTGTTAAAGGACTTCAACTCACAATTAAATAAGCACCTTGTTAGAGGATTTCAATACAGCTTGTTAGGACTACTCTATTAAAAGATTTAACTAATTCACCTATTAGAATACCTCAGTATTAATCCTTCAATTAGTACTCTTATGCTTGATGATAGATCACCTCTATCCTGTTGTGTACTTAATCCTTCTTGATCAAATGTCTCTCTATTGTTCACTATTTCTTTTATGTGTTCTCCTTTAACTGATTCTACAATACAATTCAAATCATAATACCTTGGTCACCATGAATGTCCTGGTTTGCACCTGAAAAACTCTCCTTGATCATTCATACATTCCCTTTTTGCTCTCATAAGAATTTTAGGGTTTTTCCTCTTTTAAGAAGACATAGGTGACTTAGGGTTAGGTATGAATCAATGGCTATGATTCACCCATTTTGCTAATTTAACCTTCATTTTACCTAATTTGGTGCATGTAATGCATAGGGATTCCAACTTAAGATTCATCCTTATCACAAAAATATCATAATTCAATCTATAAGTTGGCTCAAAAATGGTTTACATAGTATTTTGTGCTAATACAAACAATTATGACAAAACTGTGTTACTCAGTGTATGAATAACTCAGCATGCACTATCTACTCAGCTCCTGAATCACTTGACATTTACTATCTTCTTAGCACTTGAGTGACTTGGCACTTACTATTGATGCGGCATGCTCTAACTTATACATGTTGTGCTCGGCATATGATATTTATTTGGCATGAATGAAGTAAATGACTTAAGTGTATAGACACTCACTTGTCAAAACCAATCTAAGATCAACATTAGTGAACCTAAATGTTATGATGAGGCTTTGCAAGTAGATATGAAGATTTAGTGAGAATCAATAATGACAGAAGAAATGGACTCCTTCTTGAAAAATAAGATAGGATTTATGCAAGTTGGATGTATGTAAAAGGGTTTTACATAATAAATGGGTTTATAGTTTGAAAGAAGAGGATGGAGGTAAGAAAATATTTAAGGCCATGTTAGTGGTAAAAGGATTTTTATAGAAAAAGGGCATTGATTTTATTGGGATATTTTCTCTTGTTGTTAACATGATTTCTATTTGTAATATTTTAACCGTTGTGGCTACTAAAGACTTTCATTTGGAGTATCTTGATGTTAAAATAGCCTTTCTTCATGGTGATTTGTATGAAGAGATATATATGGCACAACCATAGGGATTTGAGGTCAAAGGTATGGAGAACTTAGTGTGCAGATTGAAGAAAAGCTTATATGGCTTGAAGAAAGCATCTTGACAATGATATCTTAAATTTGATAGTTTTATGCATGAGCATTGTTACACTCAGTGTCATTCTAACCATTGTGTTTATTTTAAGAGGTTAGATGATGATAGCTACATTATTTTATGTTTATATGTTTTTGATATGGTTGTAGTCGGGTCTAATATGGATCATATTAAGGGGTTAAAAAGACAATTAGCACATTCATTTGCTATGAAGAATTGGAGGCAATAAAACAAATCCTAGGTATGAAAATTTACAGAGATAGGAAGCACAAAAATTTGACATTATCTCGAGATGGTTATATTGAGAAGGTGCCTCAACATTTCTCTATGGAGAATGCTAAATCAGTCAGCACACCTTTATTGGGTCATTTAAAATTTACTAAGGAGATGTGTCCAAAGACACTAGAATAGGAGGCTAAGATTTCCAAGGTACCTTATGCTTTAGTTGTAGGAATTTTAATGTATACTACGATATGTACTAGGCCATATATTGCACATGCAGTCAGAGTTGTTAGAAGGTATATGAGCCATGCATGGATTGAGCATTGGAATACAATTAAATGGATTCTCAAATATTTGAGAGGAATATCTAGTAAGTGTTTGCATTTTGGGGGCTCTACTACTGATTTACAAAGCTATGTTGACTCAAATTTGGTAGGAGATATTGATACTAGGTGGAGTACTATAGGTTATGTATTTGCTATCAGTTGGACAACAATGAGTTGGATGTCTTGATTACAAAAGGTTAATGTTTTATCTACTATAGAGGCAAAGTATGTTGTTTCTATAGAGGCAGGTAAGGAGATGACATGGCTTCAATTCTTCCTAGATGAATTGGCACACCCATAGAGGGATAATTATTTGTTTATAGATAGCCAGAGTGCCATTCATCTTGCAAAGAATTCTACTCTAGATTCTAAGATAAAACACATATAGTTGTGATACCATTTCATTTAGTCAGTTTTGGATGATGGGAAGTTAAAGCTGGAGAAAATACATACATATGATAATCCAATAGATATGTTTACAAAGGTAGTCACAAGGGAGAAGTTGAACTCCTCTTTATCTTTGGTTGGTCTTCTAAACTAAACAAAATAAAAGAACAACAAAGTTCATGGTAGTTTGATATTCCAATGGGAGCTATAGGTTCAGCGTTGCTATGATCGCTCTTGAAGTGAGAGGTTATTATTGTGGAGTCTGATCAGTCTCCAAGTGGGAAATTTTTGTGATGTGGAGACTAATTAGACTTGGGGTTTTATTTGATGTAGTATCTCCCTAAATTATTTCTATGAGGGTTTAGTGGAAGTGCCCCTAAGACATGGTCAAGCGGAAGCACCCTAAGTGTGCTCCCTATCACAATACAGGGTAGGGTTGAGGGGCAACGACCCCACAAGTGATTTTGGGGCACCACCGCCGAAGCCAAAAAATGACTATACTATTGTAAAATGAGTCAGCTGCTATTTTCCTATTGGATGACTTATTCTAGCCCTAATTTTGTAAGCGAAAAAAATATTGTATAAAATGGCTTAGGGTTAGGGATTTTGATGAGAGTTAATAATGGCCCATTTTATGGCATGTTTTAATCTATTTCATACACTTCCATAATCGCTTCCCTATTCCATTCCCATTCTATTTCATCTCATTTTACCATTTCATGTTGCATATGGTTTAATGTATGTAAGTAATATTTAATCAAGTTTTTAGATAGAATAATGTATAAATAATGTTGATTGAATTTATTAATATCTAATTCATGTCAAGTGTATATACTTTTCCAAATGCCTCCTATCACATGATGAAGAAGATCAAGCATGAAATTTATATAATGTGATTGCTCTTTCAAGAAAACATTCTCTAGCTCCATGAAATAATGACTAATAAGGTAAATAGACATACATGCATGCATACATACATACATACATGTAGACGCTCAAAAATGGTTCACATCTACAGTTTCATCACTTCTTCATACTAATTTGCCCCATTTTCTCATTCTACTAACTCTGATCTTTTGGCCAGATTGACCATATTTTGTCATCTGTATCCTCTTTCACATCAATGTCATGTCAACTTGGAATCATATCAAATCAACTCAAAACCATTTCAAATCAACTCAAAAATCACCCCAAATCAACTCGGAATCACTTAGAATCAATCTTAATCAACCCAAAACATATCAAACATCTCAAATTGATCATCATTTATCTAACTCCTAGGTATTGTTGTGGCTTTTAGTGCCTTGGAAACCTATCAACCTATCAATCTTATCAATCTGACCTTAGTACTGTCATGGCTCTCAGTGCTAGGTCAAACTATCATTCATGTCATCCAATCTTTGACATGGTTGAGGCTTTCAATGTTAGATCACGGCATCATCAACCATTTTAATAACATTGACAATGTTCGTCGATGTTATTATGATCAAACCTTATCAATCAATTTCAATCTTGTAGCATTTACAATGGCGGTTAAATGTTACATATCAACCAATTCATGTCATGTCTCCTTGGCATGGTATCAATTTCAATCTATCAATCAATTTGACCATGGCTTTGGTCTATTTATCATCATCTTATTCGATATCCATTATCATTACATTTTTATCAAAGGATACGGTCGCATTCATTTAATCAATTTGGCCAATCATTTACTAACTTTCTCTATAGGATTAAATAACCCATAATTTAATCCTATTATTCTTTCTAATTATTCTTCCTAATTATCATCCTCAGTTAATTAATTTTATTAATTAATTGATTCATTCGTAAACCATGGAAATTTTTAATTTCCTAAGTTCCATTTTCCATCATTAATTCCATTTTCTACTAATTCTTATTTTGTGGAATAAAAGAATTTTTAATTCAAATATTCCATAAAATATTGCATCATAGTGACACTTGGATATGACACCTCGTGGATTCTCCTTTGACACTTGGCTAATATTTTTCATAATCAAATATTCTAACCTCTTACACACGTCCCTATTTGGCTTATTCATCATAGATTCTTGGCTTTAAGTGGGTTGAGGTGTATTATGATGCATCATAGATCCTCTTCCACATTTAGCCAAGTTTGACTTTCATGTGTCATAGAATCTTACAATTGGCATATTTTGTCATACGCGTCATGGATTCTCAAAGGAATCTCTTGCCACATCGCATATCTATGGGTGACAAATCCAATGCTCTCACCCTCCATGTCAGTTATACAATGGACACTCTTTCTCTCATTTCAGGCCCTTGGAACTTCTTAAGTCCTTGAGTCCTTAAATCCTTTAATGCTTAAGTCTTGAAAATCCAAATTCTTGAGTCTTTGAGTCCCCACTTCTTTGCATTTACACTTCTTGCTCTCACACTAAAATCACACTTCTAGTATTCTCATGGCATTATCCATATCATAGGCTTTGGCTTCAATCTTGTGTGCACTATAGGCAAATTGGAGCTACAATCATTTGGAGAAGAAAGAAGGACATGGGAGCTACAAATGAACAAGGGGGTTTCTATTGCTTTCTTTATTAGTTTGGCTTTCATGGTAGACTAGTGGGTGCTAATATATGATTATTGAGTTTTGTGATTTGCTCATAGTATGTAATGCATTTAACCCATTTTCTAGTGCTATATTTGGTGAACCCGACGTGAACATGCATATCTAACTTGTGTTTTCTTGTTTTGTGCTTGAAGGTGCAAGGAAGGAGCTCACTTGGAAGGGTATAATGAATATCTGCTATTCCTTTTCACACCTAGATTAATTATGGGGTCTAGTAAAAGGCTTGTATGCTCTTGTTTCATGCATTTGTTAGCTTGTTGTCCTAGGGTGCACTCTGCTCTGTCAGGGCGCACTTGGGACCCCTAGGAGCAGTTTTAGGAGTCTAGAAGCCACCAAAACCTCTTTCTATTGTTTTTGACTTACCAAATGCATCCAAATGGGCCCCATTTGTGTCATTGATGTAGTCTGCACTGTTTGGGCACACTTGGGAGTGTAGCTTTGAAGATTTCAATCTTTGGGTCTTGTCTAGGCACCATTTCCCCACACTTTGCACCTGACTTCCCAACTATGCCCTAAAACTACCAACTATGCCCAACTAGATCCCAACTACATCATTGATGTAGTCCACACTATTTGGGTGCACTTGGGATTTTTCTAAGCCATTTTGGCCTTCTGGGGTGTAATCTGCTCTGTCCAAGCACACCTGGTTCACAGTAAGCACATGCATTAATCAGAATCTGCACATAAGGTTTCCATTTCCTTCTTAGATGATTTTGTGTTACTGATGGTCTATTTTCAGCATGTGTAAATCATGGGATGAAGACATGATCATAAACTACTAATGCTTTGTTTGTAGGACATTGTTAAAGACTTTGTGTGTCTTTCAAAACTATGTGTGTGGATTTCCTAGATTAGATAACATTTTGTTTGGTGCTTAAAATGAACATTTTTCTTTTCTTCTTGGTGTGTCTACAGTGTTAAATCCTTAGGAGTTGCATTGGACGTATCCTCTCCTCTCATCATTCGTGGATCTTGGGTGTAAGAGAAATCCATGTAACTTCTATAGGAGTCCTACCTTGGACCAAGATACTCGATATTGGGTATGCCAAGGGATGACCTCAGAGCGGTAATAGGCCAAAAGCCAGGTCAACATTCCAGCCGCTATATAAAATTTGATTATGGTGAAAGCCATGTCGGTGGTATTGTTGCGTGATAGCTCTCCTCTAGTACCCCTATGGTGTGTCAAACCCTGGTTCTCGGGGCTGGGAGACCTTCTGTGGAAGTTTATCATTCACTTGCCAAACGGAATGTCCTTACTAAAAACTATGTTTTAGTGGCCAAAATCCTTTCTATCCACTAGCTCAGTGGGTCATCCATGCCCATGAAGACATCCTAAATTCTTGTAGTCCTTAGTAGAGGCAACAGTCCCTTGGGAAGTCATGCCCCTTGGGAAGCGGATCTTGGTAGCCTCGAGAAGTGAGTGTGCTATAAGGGGGAGCCTGTGGTGCTAAGATCTTAGGTTGTCTGCTCTAGATAAGCAGGGCTAAACTTTGGTTCAAGTAGGAATTCAGTGGATACAATCCTAAAAGCCTAGGTTGTGGTGTTTTTGTTAACTTTTATTAATAGCTATTCTTGTCTTAATGTGTCTTGCATGTGTGTAAAACATAATCAAGATAAAAGAAAAACTTTTAAATTTACACCTTGGATATCATTTGAACTTGTTAAAACATCACACATTGCCAAAACATTTCAACCTTTATCAAACTTTGCAAACTTTGGTTCAACACACCCAAACCTTGGAAAACATGGTGACTTGTGCTCCTAAACGTGCTTGGCAAAACATAGATCTCACACTTGCATAGACATCACTTGTAGTCACCCTAGTCTAGGCTTCATTCTTGCATCATATAGACTTCATATTGCACCTTTTAGTCCTCATTTAGTATCTATTACCTTTCATATTGCATCCATTTAGGTTCAGTTTACCTCCCTTAGTTTTTGTATTCCCATCTCAAAATCAGCACTTTGCATTCACCACCTTGCATCTTTGCATACCTATTCATCATCTTGACCACTTTAACCATCATTTTAGGTGTCCTAACCATCATTTTGAGCATTCATACTAGCCTTAACACTGTCCCCTACTATTTACCTCTCTGTGACATCAATCCTAAAATCATAGCTCCCAGAATTGCCTCAGTTTCAGCCCAATTTACCAATTGCGCCCAAAAAATACCAACTGCATCATTGACATATTTTTCACTATCTAGGCATACTGGGTCATCTTGAGACCCATTTTTGGGTTCCAGATAACATTTTGGGGCTTCAACAGTGTCCTTAAGTACCTGGTTAGCTCCCCTTGCATTAGCTTGCCCAGATCTGCATTCTACATCACCTAGTCTTCATCACCTTCACTTAAGACATCATTATATAGGTCATAACCTCTATTTTACATCTCCCAAACCATCCTAACATCAACCCTAGCATCTTAGCTTCTTGGCATATCAATTTGGTAACCATACCCTTCAGAATCAGCAAACATTATTCCTAGCTTACCAACTGCACCCAGAAACTACCAACTGCGCCCAAATTGGATCCAAGTGCATCAATGATGTAGTTGGTACTATTAGGGTGAACTTTTCATTATTAGGGCACATTTGGGTACCTGCATGACCATTTTGGGCCTTCGACCTGCACTTTAGGACCCCAAAACTACATCTAGGAGCCTATACACCTCCCAATTCTGCACTTGACCCAAAACTGCATCTTGCACCCAAAATCCACTTTTTAATCATAGGCATTGTCTATATCACATATCCACTCAGCATCACCACCATTTTTTCCCTCAAAACATCATTTTGAACCCCCAAAACCTTTGAATTTAGTCAAAAATCTAGACGAAGTATGAGTCTTAGAGTATCTCCTAGTGTTGACGGATAATGGATCTTGACTAGTCTTTTTATCTTTTATTATCACTTTCTTTGGTCAAAATCTATCTATGTCTTGATAGATTTGACCTTGTCATCTTTTATCAATTTTATCTTTTCATCTTTTGTCACTTTTTGGTCAAGATCCAAAGTCCTTTATCACAAGGTTAAACTCCTAGACAAAATACTTTCTAAAAGGTTTTACCTAAGTTCAAAACTTTCCATATATCCTTTTCATAGAATAATCATATTCCTAGCATCCCCAAACATCATTTTGACTTACCCTAGTGGTATATCCCCTTCATCTTGCATGGTCCAAACCTTAGCATCAGTCTCACTACCAAACCCTATCAAATTGTCCATCAACCAAATTGCCTTCTTGAACATTTGCCCTCATTTTGCATATCCTAAATGTCATTATCAACACTTGGAAACCATCCTTTTCATATTCTACCTTCCACACACCAACCTTTAGCATCCTTAGGAAGTCCAAAACATAACCCTAATTGTCATTTTGCATACCTTAGAGTCATTTTCATCCCCTCTAGTCAAACTTCAAAACATCACCTTGCATTTTGCGTTTGCATAACATCCCTAGGATATTTACACTTTACACATCAAAACCATAATTAATTTATCATTTCCTCACATTGCATAACATTCCTAAACACTTAAAAATCAAAAAAACACTCATATCTTGCATACCCACCACTCTAAATCACTCAAAACACTCAAATTTTTCATTGTATCTGCATTCTTAGGTATCATGCCAGCACTTACTAGGACACAATCAGCTCAGAGACATGAAGAACTCTATCAACCTTTGTTTTCTAAGGCACAATCACAACCAAAACCTTGTTGAAGACAAAGAAAGAGCAAGAAAACCCAACAAACCTTTGACGAAGACCAAATCGAGCCATCACAACCATTACTTGCAGACCCCTTAAACATGTATCCACAAGAGCACCATAACCAAGCCATGACACAACAAACCTTAAACAATGCACCTAATGTGAGATTTCCTCCAAACACTTCCCCCACACATGGGATGGTTCAATGGAGTCTTCACTTTGAGCCTATATTCGTGCCAATAACACCAGGAGGAGGAAGTGTACCAACCACACTTGAAGATGAACAATCACATTCCTTCAAATTCAGCCAACCTAACACATCAAACATACAACAAGGTACTATAAAAATAAGTGATGACTCTAACACTGATTATGTCATCACTGATGAACAAAAGTCTAGGGCATGTCAAGACAAAAGTTTTCACAAGAACTTCAAACGTTTGGCAGCCCAAGAAATTGTCAAATTTAACCCAAACTTGGAAGGACCCCAGTCCAAACATCAAACGAACACAACTATTGAAAACATACAACCCATGATCAATTTGGACTTATATAAGGGAAAACAACCTTTGGAATTTTCAAATACAATAATGCCACCTATAAGGTCCCATTAAGAATCAACCATCGAAATCCTCCAAAGTACATTTGAACACATCAATGTTAACCCCTTGTTCGACGAAACACCACCAATCCCTAAACACCCCAAAAGGACATTAAGACTTGATTTAGTCACCTAATTCAACAAGAAGATGCACCTAAAGGGACTTGTGCTCTAGGGATGCCAGAAATACCTTCTGTGGAGGAAAATCAACAAAGTACACCTTTGCTCCTAACTTTACCAAGTGCTATGACATCAAATTCTATGGAACCTCTCATAAGTACAACATGTGAAACATCAAGTGCAACCATCCCTATGGACACACAAAGGAAAAGTCTTATTGACATTATACCCATTCCTAATAGGGACACATCTCATAGTCAAGTTAATATGATGTCACAAGCAGGAACATCTAACACACAAAGGTACCAAACAAAAATCCAAACATGATGTTCAATTTTCAAGGACTTAGTCAACCCCCATGACAACAACAACCTACAATGGTACAAGGACTCCACACTTCCAAGGTGCAACCAAGTCTACATCCACTAAACACACATCCCACATATCAACAACAACATCAACCACAATGACAATAACCTCAAGTGGGGAAAACATCCAACATTCCTAATACGCAGTCCCATGTGAACCCACTTGACTTACACACAATTTATCAACAACAATTTCAGCAAAAATTCCAACAACAACAAGCAATGTTTGCTAAACAACAAGAGCAACTCAAGCAATAGTTGGAATACCAAAGATTCCTTGAGCAAAAAATCGCATACCAACAACATTTGTTACAACAACAACATGTGCCATAACAACCTCTACAAATACCTCTACAACAACAAGCATGTATATGGTCTCACATACAACCAACAGAGGTATCCCAACAACAAACACAACACATGGCACAACAAAAACATATGGTACAACAATCACAATCAATCCCACAACAAGTGCCACATCAAATATCACAACAAGTTCCCCCACAACAGGGACCATTCTATCTTCAAGGTGCCAACATACCTCCACCACCTAGTGACACTTCACTAGACTCATCAGATACAAAAATGTCAGAGCTGAGTAGACATAGCTCTTGCCATAGAAAATGATCTACTCATAGACACAAAGGACTTCAAGGAAAGACTATCATACAAAATCCCAATGAAGAACTATTACAATAATTCAAACAACTTTCCAAACAAGTCGAGGCATTGGGAGTCAAAAAGAAATAGGCTCTATATATAGAGAGGGACCTACGTCCTAACCCATTTTATAAAAGTCTATATATGCCTCCATTCCCAAAACATTTTGAGGCTCCAAGGTTTGAAAAATACCAAGGAAAAGGCAACCCTATTGATTACATTAGAGAATTTTGTGCTTCATGTACTGAACTCAGTGATGAACCCACTTACCTTATTAGATTTTTCCCCCATTCTCTAGGTGGGCCCGCACTTGAATGGTACTCCAAACTTCTTGGTAATATCAAATCTTGGTCAGAGCTAGGAAACAAGTTTATCTCCCACTTTGCCTTTAACATTACAAATGAGGTGACACTTTCTAATTTGTGCTCAACTAAACAGAAGGCAGGAGAGCCATTTATCACATTCTTACTCCGTTGGAGAAGCTTAGTCAGTCAATGCTCACTAGACATTCCTAAAGAACAACAAGTTAACTTGTGCATTGAAAACTTAGTCCTCGACTTAATGTATGAACTCAAAATCAAGAGCCCAAGCACCATTTCTAAACTAATGAAAAAAGGGGCTAGTATTGAAGATGCTCTTATCCGTAAGGGAATCCTTAAGACAAACAAGGACAACACCAATACCAACTCATCTAATGACAAGGCAAAATTTTTCTCCAAAAATAAGAATGTGACTAATGATGGTATTGTGGATGCCTGCACAATTAGCAAAGCACAACCTCAATTGACTTTGAAAGGCACAAACCCCACAAATTCACAAACTCCTAATCAAACAACACCTCAACAACAAAAAACTGAGACTTCCACACAAGAAAAAAGACATCCTAGATCCAAGGACTAAAAATTCACACCATTGGGAATACCTCTTGAGACTGCATTACAACAATTATTGAGTAATAACTTCCTGCAACTACCCCCAATCAAAGATGAACCATTAACTAAAGCAAATTAGTGGGATGACAAAAAGTATTATGATTACCATCGCACCAAAGGACACAAGACTTCATCATGCTTCCAATTGAAACATGCAATACAAGACCTTATTGATGATGGTGTAATCACAGTTGATCCATCACTGTTAGCATCCAACTCTGATCACACTATTTTCAAAGATCCTTTGGGTAATCATGACAAAGAAAAACCCTCAAGTTCAAACTCAAACTCGCAAGGTAATGTGAATTACACACGCACCAGCTATGAATACACCGTCAATTGCGTTAATGAGTCTGATTTCCACATATCTACATTCACATTGAAGGTTGAAGACCCTCATTGTGCTGTCACTACACATCGCAGCAAGATCACCCTACTTGGAGCCCCATCTAGACCTACTGCTTCTACTAGACATGCACCCCTAAGTAGACCTACTGCTCCTACTTCATATGATTATAGCCTTGTTGAACAACTTGGTAAAACCCCTACACAAATATCCATTTTGGAACTACTGCGTGCATCCCCCCAACATCAGAAGATCTTGGATCAAGCCCTTAAAGAGTCAGTCATCCCACATAACATTGATGTTGCCCAGTTCCAAGCCATGGTTGGGAACCTATCTGCATCACATCATATCACTTTTTCCCCTTGGGATATTCCTAAGGAAAAATCTAACCATAATGATCCCCTCCACCTCGAAGTCTTCATCCATAATGCCAAAGTCAAATGTGTCTTAATAGATGGAGGAGTAGGACTGAACATTTGTACTCTTAAGGTTGTCAACAATTTGGGTTATTCTGAAGATGATGTAGATCCCTCTCGAAGAATCATAATAAAAGCTTACGATGATGGTGAACGCTTCTCCAGGGGTGTCATCACATTACCTGTCAGAGTTGGTCCAGCTACTAAAGATACATTGTTCCATGCCCTAGATATAGAAATGAATTGTAACATGATACTAGGATGCCCTTGGCTTCATGCTATGAAAGCAGTCCCTTCTACATATCATCAATGTCTAAAGTTTTCCTATCACAACATAGAGGTTACCATCCCTAGTGATCCAGATCCTTTCCAGTTTTGTGCTAATCTAAGAGATGCTACTGCATTCCAAATCCCAAAAAACAATGAAGCACAACCCACAAATTCCTCTAAGTATGTGGATGCTGATATACTACTTAGTAAAGCCAAGGAAAAGATGAAGATTGAAGACAATGGGTGTGGAGAGTACTTTATGTCTCAAGTCTCTCACATTAGGGAGTCACTAGTTTCTCCCCAATCTCATGGTAAATCACAACCACTTCAAGCACAACATTCAAAGATTAGTACAAAGAATGATACTTCTATCAATAAGAATACGTCTGTATGTATTGAGAAAGCAAAAGCAGAACGAGAACCCACTTTGATATCTCTTAGAAAGCATGGACTTGGGTTTACTATCATGCAAAAACAAGGCTATGATGGCTATAGCAGTCTTGGATCTCAGAAACAAGGTATAATTGAACCCATCACTACAAAAGGACAACCTCCTAGTTTGGGGCTTGGATTTAAACCATTATGAATAGGTCCTCCTAGTACAACGGTACCTACATGTAAGACTATGGATGTTTTGAACGATGAAAAGGAATCTGAGGATATCCCACTTGAAACCAACAATCCTCTCCCTTTTGAGCATAAACCCAATGATACAACAGAAACTAATGCCTATATCTATAGCTTTAACCAAAGCCCATTCAACACTGATGATGACATCCCCTCAAGTTATCCTAAACTATTGGATTGGGACAAATGTGGACCACCAATTTTTGATCGATTCGACAATGATGACACTCTTATAATAGACTTTGAAGGTATTATGACTGAAGATCATAAAGAAGCAATTCCTTCTAAAGAGGACATATTGGCATATTTTGGGGAGCCAACTCCACCTTCTAGTTACAAAGCAAAAAGAGAAAAAGATAGCAAGCATAGGTCTCTTGGTGAAAATTGAAAGGTGCCATTAGACTATAAAAAATCAAAAGCTAAGAAGCTCCCAAGGATACAAAAGGAAAAATATGATGCCATGAATATCAGTTTCTAGTGGTCAACATGCCACAATGTCTTTTGGAGCTCTCTCAATCAGCATTCATATGGAAGGTCATCATTGGTCTCAACCCTCCCTTATATCTAGTTGTTTATCCCCAAATCCAACTGCCTAATTTGCCCAACACCCAAGATCAAATCTTTATCCCACAAGCCTTTGCATATTTCATCATCAGTGACATCCCACATGACCTATCTATTGACCCATTTATCCTCAAATGCCTTGATTCGCAAGAGGCAACATTGTCTTACATACAGTACACGATGGTATATCTCGAGGCCTTTTTGGTGGTTTAATTTTAGCTACAGACTCAGAACAAATCCTATGTAGTTATGGTCAATCATGGATCCAGAGTTACTTAGCTAGCAACACCCACAATAGATATCTTCTTAGCATTTGTCAGTGACATTCTTGATTCCATCTAAAAGTCTTGAAAAAATATCAAAAAAATAGCAAAAAGTCATGAAAAAAGCAAAGAAAAAAGTGAAAAAAGTCATGAACAAATGGATGCCTTGATGAAAACCTGGCAAACAAGTGTCTTGGCATGAAAATTTGAGTCAAGAGAAAAATTTCGTCCAAAAGTGAAAACTTGGCAAACAGGTACTTTGGGCAAGTACCATGGTGAAAACCTGGCAAACAAGCACCATGTGTAATCAGTTATTGCTCCTCCATCTATCGGGATTCCATCTGGTCTTTTCCCCCCCTATCATTCCTTGATCATATCCTTCATATTTCAAGACATCCTTGGTCTCTTATCATGGATCACGAACTAGTTCATGTTCTTTTTTATCTTTCCTATGCATCACCAGTCTACACACACACTCTGCCATTGGCCTTTGTACATAGTTTGTGTCTTGTCTTGGGTCATATTACCTACATGGTGCATGAGTTTGAACTTGAATTGGGGGCATATCCCTAAGCACTTTTTATCCATTGGACCTATTGCATAATGGCTTGGAGCTAACACTTGTATATGCTTATATGATCCTGAAAAAATCCCTAAAAATCATAAAATGTCCTGAAAAAATCCTTAAAATTCAAATATGATCCTGAAAAAATCACTAAAAATCACATAATGTCTTGAAAAAATCCTAAACATTCAAATACGAGCCTAAAAAAATCACTAAAAATCACATAATGTCCTGAAAAAATCCTAAACATTCAAATACGATCCTGAAAAAAGCACTAAAAACCATAAAATGTCCCAAAATAAACCCTAAAAATCATTAAATGACCTGAAGAAATCAGTCACACAGAAACATCAAATATCCCCAAAAACCCTGAAAATCACAAAACCCATCAAAAATTTGCAATAAACCTTTTACTACTCACTATGGATAACCACCCCTTTTGTGTACACACTTGCACTTTGCAGACTAAAACTCAAAGCACTACACTTTCATGACAATTGCACTATCTGAACAATGTGAACCAACAATCAATCTAACATATCACTATGAACCTATCAATTGAATCGACAACCAGAACTATCACATCGTCAACATGTCAAACACCATCTAAACACCTAAAAACACTAAAAAGCAAGTAATAATGGACAAGAATGGTTGTTGGCTCACATTGTTTAGTGAGTGATTTATTCTTTCTTTGTTTTCTTATTGATCATGTTCCTATGCCACTTGATGATATATAACTAATCTATGAGACTGGCCGGGATGGTTCATGGTCATCTTTTTCTATTTCTATTTGTTAAAATGTACCTTTGAGAGTCTGGGGCATGTACATATGCCTCATGAAGGATAAGGTCATTTTTTGTCTGCATCATGCTTGTGTACGCAAAAGGCTTGCATTTGCGCTCTGGCCCTTTATGCCATGATGCGTTGCATTCCATTTGCCACATCAAAATAAAGCTCCATTTGACATATAGTGCACTTTCTAGAAGCAAAAGTCTTTACATTAAACTAACATCTCCTCATCTCATCTTTCTTCTTCATCTCATTCTCCATCACCATAATCATGTCTTCCGATTCACCAAATCATCTTCATCTTGCATTCATGCATTCCTGCATCATCCTACATTGCCAATCAACTTTCTATGGATTTCCAGCTGGTTCAACCTTAGTCTGATATTTGTCTCATCATCTTTGACCAAATATGACCATTTTTGATGATTTCACTCATGTTTTGACATCTTTCAATCATTTTGGGCATGCACACATAGTTTCGGGTCATTTCGAGTCCAAGCGGGCTAATTCTGGCCCCCAGAGCCTTTTAGGGTGCAATCTACACTTTCAAGGAATAGTTGGGGTTCCCAACTACATAATTGATTCACTTGGTCATGCCAAATATGTCATTAGAGTTTGGGCGCACTTGGGGACCTAGGTTATCCAGAACTGCTCCCGGAACCCCTAGGTTGCACTCTGGAGGCCATAACTTTTGCGTTTCAACTCTAATTTATGAACTGTCAGTTGCGTTGGACTCATATCTTTCTTTTGAACAAAATAAGATATAATTTTCATTATTTTGTCACATTATGGAGTGGTAATCCTTGAGAATACTCTTGGGCTCCTGGTTGCCCCCTGTCATGTTGATTTTGGCCCCTCGGAGCCTTCTCGGACCCATTTTGCACTTTCCAAGTCCACTTGGGGTTCCCAACTGCATCATTGATGCACTTGGTACTTTCATGATGCACTTGGTCTTACCAAGTGTGTCAATGATGCACTTGGTTGAGTTTTGGATGCAGTTGGGGACCTAGATACCCAGAACTACTCGCGGAGCCTCTGGGTTGCACTCCGGAGCCCATAACTTTTACGTTTTAACTCAGATTTGCAATCCGTCAATTGTGTTGGATTTTTATCTTCATTTTGGAAAAAATGAACTATAATTTTTATCATTTTGTGTCTTTCTTGAGTTGTAACCCATGCAATTACTCTCGGGCCCCAAATTGACCTTATTCTACACTCTGGGCCTCATAACTTTCACATTTTAGCTCT